>CM026393.1:70615901-70650354 GCA_014843695.1 Archivesica marissinica
TAGACTGGTTCCTTACTTGACTCAGATCTCTAGACTGGTTCCTTACTTGACTCAGATCTCTAGACTGGTTCCTTACTTGACTCAGATCTCTAGACTGGTTCCTTACTTGACTCAGATCTCTAGACTGGTTCCTTACTTGACTCAGATGTCTAGACTGGTTCCTTACTTGACTCAGATCTTTAGACTGGTTCCTTACTTGACTCAGATCTCTAGACTGGTTTGCTATTGCTCTGACTAAGACATATGCCGAGTTTTAAAATATTATTATACATCGCGGATACATAACTTTTAAAAATAAACATTGCAATAATGAACTGAAAATTAGGGCATGCATATCGTGAATAGACAAGATTTGCAAAGACAGATCTGACAAATTCTTTCTGCTACAAGAAGTGAAAATTTAACCGACCTGGACTGGTTTAAAGCACGCAGCAATTGACTATGACATTCGGACAAAAACCTGCTCTTGAAACTCCTTGCGTCATCTTCTGGGACTATCTCAAACTGGAAAATAAATATGACCTCAAGTGTAACACTGAACAGTTTGGTTTAAACAGATTTATTTATCAGGATACATGTAATATACATGGAGATTTATCACGATACATTTATATCCTGATATGTGCATTGAACTGAAAGCTAAAGGCTTAAGGACATTCTTTCCACTTTGTTTTTGGGGTCTAAAGTCGCACCAACAGCTTAGGTCAAACAGCGACTCTCCAGCTATTATTGGTGGATGAAGACCCTGGATGCTCCTATGAGCAGTTTTGCAGGCACCATGATAGAACCAGCGACCTACCACAAGCCAGCTGGATAGATTCTTCATTAGAAATAATTGGACAACCCAGTGGGATTCGAACCGATGGCAGTGAGGGGCAAGTGATTTAATGTGAATGACCTTAAATAACACCAACAGCTTTTAGCTGAATTATTTTTGACTTTACATGTGATTCTTTACTAACCTCATATCAATTCTACTGACCTAATATAGGATATATGGAGTCTCCACAAATATAGGATATATGGGGTCTCCACAAATACAGGATATATGGGGTCTCCACAAATACAGGATATATGGGGTCTCCACAAATACAGGATATATGGAGTCTCCACAAATACACTATATATGGGGTCTCCACAAATACATGATATATGGGGTCTCCACAAATACACGATATATGGGGTCTCCACAAATACACGATATATGGGGTCTCCACAAATACACGATATATGGGGTCTCCACAAATACACGATATATGGGGTCTCCACAAATACACGATATATGGGGTCTCCACAAATACAAGATATATGGGGTCTCCACAAATACACGATATATGGGGTCTCCACAAATACACGATATATGGGGTCTCCACAAATACACGATATATGGGGTCTCCACAAATACACGATATATGGGATCTCCACAAATACAGGATATATGGGGTCTCCACAAATACACGATATATGGGGTCTCCACAAACACACGATATATGGGGTCTCCACAAACACACGATATATGGGGTACATGTCTTGAGTGAAATAAAACATTTATATTGTATTGGTGTCTCCACATGGTGACACTCGTCCAATGAATGGTGTAAATTTAGTGGGAGGTAAGATATAATTTTTGTACATTGTTAAAACAAAGAAATATAAAATGATGCATGATATACAAGTTCAAAATGTAATGAATGAATGCGAACAAATAAAGCAAGGCACATTGTAACCCACCATTGGACCATTTCCTCCGTCTGATATTTTACACGTATACAAGCACTGTTTTTCTGGATTCTGTACGTTAGCATATACTCTGGTACTGCAGTAGCCTACGGGAAATATACTGTTGGATGTATGAAACCCTGGTCTATCTGGCACAATCTGAAATACGCACATTTAAACATAGTATAATTATATATATATACATGTATATATATATATAGATTAGTTTAAACAATATTTGTTTCTTTGAATAAACATAGTCAAGTATAAATATTATGTACATACATGTAGGATTGTGGAGAAAGCAACCTGCTTGTATGGTTACTTCTTTCCTATGTACATACATGTAGGATTGAGGAGAAAGCAATCGGCTTGTATGGTTACCTCTTTCCTATGTACATACATGTAGGATTGAGGAGAAAGCAATCGGCTTGTATGGTTACCTCTTTCCTATGTACATACATGTAGGATTGAGGAGAAAGCAATCGGCTTGTATGGTTACCTCTTTCCTATGTACATACATGTAGGATTGAGGAGAAAGCAATCGGCTTGTATGGTTACCTCTTTCCTATGTACATACATGTAGGATTGAGGAGAAAGCAATCTACTTGTATGGTTACCTCTTTCCTACATATATAGATTGTCAAAGACCTGTTGCTATGGCTTTTAGCAGAGCCTCTCATTTTGAAAATCACATACTGCCCTCAATAAAATGTCAAAATTGGCATGGTAATTTTCACAAAACGATTTTTTTACAGAGACAGCATCATGTGAGCAAACATAAAGGACATTTCCAATTAGTGGGGTGTACATTAGCAGTAACATACATGTGACACACAACAATTAGTGGGGTGTACATTAGCAGTAACATACATGTGACACACAACAATTAGTGGGGGTGTACATTAGCAGTAACATACATGTGACACACAACAATTAGTGGGGGTGTACATTAGCAGTAACATACATGTGACACACAACAATTAGTGGGTGTGTACATTAGCAGTAACATACATGTGACACACAACCTTAGCACCTACTCTAATTACCGGTGTGTGTTTTACGATTATTTATCGTCACTACCGGTTGCCCATATGAGCGACGCCTCCTGAAGAGATTAGTCATTTTAGATTTTTGGAGGATAGTGCAATGATACAGACAGAGACCCATTCCAGAATCTCCTCTGGTTCTTTTACATGCACGGTGTAAAGCACAGACACGAGACCTTGGTTTAAAGTCCCATCTGAAAGACTGTTCATTACAAACGATTCCATCAGGAATGAGGTATCGAGAACGATTTATCTAATGTTGTAAGAACTTGTTTCGCAATTGAGAATAGATATATAGAATACACAAACTAATTGAAATGGATTGTAAAACAAGCCGAGCGCTTTTGTAAATTCCTTTCCATGTTGATGTTGCCAAATATAATTGCTAGCATTAATAACGGTTGCTGTTCGATTCGCGCAGTGGTTGGCACGCTCTCTTCTCACCAATGCAAGTATGCGAGATTGTAAGGTGGTCGCCAGACAGGACAGGTGAGTTTTCTCCGGGTACTCTGGTTTCCTCCCCCACGAATGACCACATTTACATTTTCATCCACGCCAACAAGAGTGATTAATATAAGTTGTTAAAGCTTGTTTCGCAATTGTTGTAAAATGAACAAAGTTTTAACTAATAGCAGTTAGTGTGACCTGACAGGCAGTGTTCTATAATGTACTTACCTCTCCTATACTGTATAAAGTGAGCTCTCCCATTACAAGAGGAAACATTGGTCTCCCAGTGTTATCCAGAGGTATAGATGGAACAATATGCTTCCCTCCAGCAATTTTACTTTTCTTTGCTTTGCTTTTAACTCCCAGCACTGCAATAATATTAAGGTTTAACCCATTCAACACCAAGTAACTCACATGGACTGGTCCATGATATTCATAAACCAATAAATGAATCAGAAAATCACATTTGGACAAGTTCATTTATCAAAATGGGTAATTATGTCTAAAAATAGTCATATCACTGGCAAAAAGTGCAGATCCTGATGAGACGGCTCGTCACGAGCCGGCTCATCTGGATCTACACTTTTTGTAAGCCTATTTAGAGGTCTGTGGTGTTGAAAGGGTTAAGCAATTTTAATACAATATTTATATCATGTTGAGCCTCAATGGTGAAATAGAAACAGTGTTTACTGGTGTAATCATGAGGTTGCGAGATTGAACCCCGCCAGAATCACGGTGGAGATGTCTTAGGGCAAGACAATAAATCCACATTGTCTCCTCTCTCTCCCTCACGAGGTCTCAAGAGAGATCAAACTAATACAGTGAAACCTGCTTGAAAGACCACATCTGTTAAGAGACCACTTGTATAACGAGCTCACAATTTATTTACTCCGTCACATCGGCGCCGATGTCACCCTATAGTGACTACAAGACAGATCACTGGTGTCGCACACGGCAACTATTACGTGGTATCCGCATAATACACCTAATTTTACGACATCGCATCACCAATTTTGTTATAGATGTCTTGGATCGGATAATGCATGATTTAGATGTCAGAATTTGAAATGTCGGACGAATATCTGCATTTTCATTTGGAAAAAAACAACTTTACGAGGTATTTACATGATATTTACATGTAGTACAGGTGAAATATAGATAAATATAGAATCAGTATCACCTGTATGTCGGGTAAATTGCTCTCATTGACTATAAATAACTTCAACGGCCTGTGTCATGACCCACAGTGGGCAGTTTATTGACTAAATATATGTTGTCAATTGTTTAATAATAATAATTTTACAGATGCTTATGTACATACATGTATATATATATAGAGTTATTAATGAATTGGGGAAATATATTTGCGCTGAGAGAAGCATTTTGTCAGATATTTGGCGTCGAAAGAGTTAAGGAACAAATTAGCCTGTATTAAAAGAGTCAGTAATATAGTACTGTAATATAATGTTCAATTATGCATATACAGTCAAACCTGTATTAGTGGTCACATCTATTAAGCAGCCAAACTGTATTAAGCAGTCAGTATCAAAATTCCTACACCACAATTAAGCAGCCACCTGTACTAAGCAGCCACTTTCTGTGATTCCCTTGTCTGGCTGCTTAAGACAGGTTTTACTGTTACAAAATACAGAACAGACAAATAATTACACTCCAACATATCCCTAGTCTGCTTGGCTTTATCTCCTGGCAATGGATTGGCTTTCTTCTTTGACTTGGATTTACCTCCACCTAATAACTCTTCAACTGCAGGACTCTTCAACATGGAGGGGGATATGTGTTTGCTGGCCATCAGTGGTGTTTCTGCTGCAGTCTGATAGTGAAGATATTTTCGTAGAAGAAATCTGAAATTTACATTCATATACAAACTGTAATTATATGCTATTCACATAGCTCTGTATTGTAGCCACAATATTGCAATGTCCGGACAGTTTTAAAAAAAAAAAAAAAAAAAAAAAAGAAGGTTACGTGTTCAAAGTACTGATATTTATAAAAAGTATTTTCATTTCCCGATGAGCACCCAGGTAGAACCACCTAAGCTACACAAACAAACTAGACAGCTTCCACACATCTTTAACTTGTGTGTTACATTTATTTATCGTCGCTATCGGTTGCCCATATGAGCGACGCCTCCTGGAGAGATTCGTCATATTAGATGTTTGCAGGATAGTGCAATGATACAGACAGAGACCAGTTACAGAGTCTCCTCTTGTTCTTTTACGTGAACGGTGTAAAGCACCGACACGAGACCTCGGTTTAAAGTCCCATCTAAAAAACTATTAATTTTATTAGGGTCAGATGGGGGATCGAACCTGGATTACCATTCCATCGTGTTAACAAGCGGACTACAGATCCGCCTGTAACAATTGACCTTTCTGCCGATTTTGATTGACAGCTGGCGTTAGCCAATCGCATCGCACCATTCGCGCACACCCCCGGCAACGGTTTATCGCCGCCATCTTGTTAGACAAACAATGCATATTAGACACACTAGTAACGAGTAGACAAATTTGAAAAGGCGTGAATTTGATCGAAAATACGGGTTTAAAATTGTTTTAATGATGTTGAAAATGTGTAGCTTTGGTGTGTGGGTTAGTTATAGTACAAAATTAGTCGATATCCTGGTGATCGACGTTAAATTCAACCCATTTCAAAATCCTTGGACAAATCTAAAAGTGTGTATATGAACCACAAAATACCAGACAGCTGCTTTAAAAACAATGCATCTATAAAAACACCGACTGACCCCATATAGTCATTCTTTTCTCACAAACACAGCAATCAAATTTAAGCGTGTCACACTGTTTATTGGGAGCAATCAACAACTTACCCACTAACGGTACATCACAGAGACCGCCGAGTTATAATACCCGATAGGGGCCACTGCTATCAAGATCAAAGTATTTCACATCGGAATTTAGCACTGATTGTGCTAATTGGTCAATTATAAAATGTGTGCACATAATTATATAATTGATTACTACACCGAGTCATTGTTTTATCGTTCTGTTAGATAAATGAGTTATGTAGTAACATTTTAATCAAATCTGATAACGAGTGATCGTGATCTGAAATTATTTTTTGAAAAATATTTAAAATTAATTAATACTGTCTGTCATTGACAATGGTGAAAAGATGTAGTTACGGGCTGTGTGACAGTGATGTAGATATCCAGATCGATTGATAGGTGACGTTAAATTCGTGCCATTTTCAAAACCTAAGACAAATCTGGAAAACATGTCTAAGGTGGATTAAGTTGTGTGAACGACCAAACGACCAGCTGAATACATCCAAAATTAATGCAAACAGATATATTTGCACACAAGTAAGTTGAAATTAATTTATTTATGCATAATAAAATATTTCGAAAAAATATATTCTGCATTAATAGATCTACCGTTCACAAGAGATATGTGAGTATAGTGGTGATTATACATGTGGTTCATACATATTGTCGTGGATGGTGGACTAGGGATCAGATAGTAGTAATAGTACACATGCATGTGCAGAGCTGTGGGATTCCCATATTAGCTCAGTGAACGTACTGGTGTTCAGTTTTTGGGCCTAATGTTCGAGTCTTCTAGGAGGCATAGGGTCGAGTCTCTCAAGACGGTGGCATATTTCATTTCTTTTGATGTCAAAGTTGACACGATGTGGTTGTTCACTCTTCCGTTGACTGCGCAAGCATTTACCACGAACACTTAACACGTCCTCATCCGTATATCTGTTCTTTAGAGAAATAACCTTCACACCTACGTCTATTATGAGATGGGCTGTTGACAAATTAATCAATTACTGGAGAATATATATTATTCTTCACACCTTGATTGGTCGGCTCAAACATTTGTGATGCTGACTTGTATGCCCATGTTTTATCAGCTTTAGAGCTGAGCCGTGCCATATGTCCAAGCCCTTGAATCATGTATAAATATCATGCTCTTCACATCAATTTCATTACAACCATGGTGTCTATTTTTCCATGCGTTTTTTGCTCTCGTCACGTTTCCAGCCGTATGCATGCTCTTAGCTGTGATAAGTGCCACCGTTGGAATCATCGAAAATGCGGAATGATTTATTTATTCTCCCCTATTCACTTTAATTAATCTTGATTAGTGGCATGAAACCTAGATAGATAATCACTCCTGGTATGGCAAACACACGGCTACATAGTCCCATTCATAATTGTGTCTACTTACCTAAATAGCTAATAATATTTAATAGCATTATTATAATGGGCCTGTATAGTGCAGTACTATATATATATAAAATACGAACCTGTGATTATACGAATGCACTAGTATACGAAACTACCATTAGACGAACAGGGAATTATACGAAATCACCTGAATTCACCTAAAACCCTTGCTTTCAACGAGATATTCTTATCTGGGTGAAATAAAACCGAGAAATTCGACGGAATTTTATCTAGATTAACTCGATGCAGGTCTGCGTTAGACGCCATTTTGTTAGATAGCTTGTCTCGCGTGGTTACAGCGAGCACCTGTAACTATGGGGGGCGTGCCTAAGTAGCGTTTGCAGAAAGGTCAATTGTCTACACCCGGAAGTTTCCTTTTAACAACAATTAACTAAATAAGCAAACATACTACATTATGGACATCTGGTCCAGGAAAATAATACAAAGACATACCCAGGCGTAATAGTAATACATTTAATAACTGCAATGGCATAATGGCATTATAATATTTGAATTACAGTGCTTTGTTTATTATGATGTAAAACTATGATGACTAGTTTGGCCCCTGGGGAATATTGTTTGTTAATGAAATAGATCAAATGTTAGCCTATTTTTTGGCCGTTATTTGCCTTATACAATACTGTGTAGCACCCAGGTTGATACGCTGTGTTTTCCAGTCTGATATTACGCTTGCTGGTTTGATGGTGCCGTATCAAACCAGAAAAAAACCTAGTTCCTGAGGAGAAAATAATAAATGTGCACTCGGTGCTAGTTTGTTTACTTCCTGTAGCATCTCAGTGAATCAAATTTGACAGATAACAGATGTTTGTAGTTTCGTGGTAATATTTCAATTTCAAATCTATTCCTGATAAATGGATAACGGAGAGCATGATTTCGATTATTAAATGTTCAAATTCATATCAAAGTAATAAGACGTTATTATGCGACTAATTTCATATCAGCATAGGTATCGACCCCAGGTAACTTTGGTCTCAGGCTGATATCAAGTTATACCTCTGGTCGATATACCTGATATGAAACTAGCAATGTAATAACCTCTAATGATCTGTATTGGTAGAAGGTCACCTGGTTATCAGCTAGGTGGAAGCATTTCAGATTCTGACAGTTGGTTTTGAAGACAAGATAAACATTTTGTCACATAGTGATGACTGATATCTGGCCAAGTTCCTAACGGTGATTACACTGTTAGCTGCTACTATCTTGGTAGGTCATTTCCAGATAGACCTACGAATGTGAAGTAAAAGGGAAGAATTTCTCAGAATGAAAAGTTTGAAAATCACTTATTAAAGTCTACAAATATTAATATTAATTGGCTGAACGTATTAAATCTTACTGGAATGTAATTGATTCAAGCAGGCTTGTTTAAGGTCTCACTAGTATCGTGCATGTCTGTGTCTGAAACAATGCTCAGTGGGGCATCTACATACTTGTCTAACAGTTAAAAACTGGAGAGTCAACTAACAGTTAAAACTGGAGAGTCAACTAACCATTAAAACTGGAGAGTCAACTAACCATTAAAACTGGAGAGTCAACTAACCGTTAAAACTGGAGAGTCAACTAACAGTTAAAACTGGAGAGTCAACTAACAGTTAAAACTGGAGAGTCAACTAACAGTTAAAACTGGAGAGTCAACTAACAGTTAAAACTGGAGAGTCAACTAACCATTAAAACTGGAGAGTCAACTAACCATTAAAACTGGAGAGTCAACTAACCATTAAAACTGGAGAGTCAACTAACCGTTAAAACTGGAGAGTCAACTAACAGTTAAAACTGGAGAGTCAACTAACAGTTAAAACTGGAGAGTCAACTAACCATTAAAACTGGAGAGTCAACTAACCATTAAAACTGGAGAGTCAACTAACCATTAAAACTGGAGAGTCAACTAACCATTAAAACTGGAGAGTCAACTAACCATTAAAACTGGAGAGTCAACTAACCATTAAAACTGGAGAGTCAACTAACCATTAAAACTGGAGAGTCAACTAACCATTAAAACTGGAGAGTCAACTAACCATTAAAACTGGAGAGTCAACTAACCATTAAAACTGGAGAGTCAACTAACCATTAAAACTGGAGAGTCAACTAACCATTAAAACTGGAGAGTCAACTAACCATTAAAACTGGAGAGTCAACTAACAGTTAAAACTGGAGAGTCAACTAACCATTAAAACTGGAGAGTCAACTAACCATTAAAACTGGAGAGTCAACTAACCATTAAAACTGGAGAGTCAACTAACCTTAAAACTGGAGTCAACTAACCATTAAAACTGGAGAGTCAACTAACCATTAAAACTGGAGAGTCAACTAACCATTAAAACTGGAGAGTCAACTAACCATTAAAACTGGAGAGTCAACTAACAGTTAAAACTGGAGAGTCAACTAACCATTAAAACTGGAGAGTCAACTAACCATTAAAACTGGAGAGTCAACTAACCATTAAAACTGGAGAGTCAACTAACCATTAAAACTGGAGAGTCAACTAACCATTAAAACTGGAGAGTCAACTAACAGTTAAAACTGGAGAGTCAACTAACCATTAAAACTGGAGAGTCAACTAACCATTAAAACTGGAGAGTCAACTAACCATTAAAACTGGAGAGTCAACTAACAGTTAAAACTGGAGAGTCAACTAACCATTAAAACTGGAGAGTCAACTAACCGTTAAAACTGGAGAGTCAACTAACCATTAAAACTGGAGAGTCAACTAACAGTTAAAACTGGAGAGTCAACTAACCATTAAAACTGGAGAGTCAACTAACCATTAAAACTGGAGAGTCAACTAACAGTTAAAACTGGAGAGTCAACTAACAGTTAAAACTGGAGAGTCAACTAACCATTAAAACTGGAGAGTCAACTAACCATTAAAACTGGAGAGTCAACTAACCATTAAAACTGAGAGTCAACAGTTAAAACTGGAGAGTCAACTAACCATTAAAACTGGAGAGTCAACTAACCATTAAAACTGGAGAGTCAACTAACCATTAAAACTGGAGAGTCAACTAACCTTAAAACTGGAGAGTCAACTAACCGTTAAAACTGGAGAGTCAACACAGTTAAAACTGGAGAGTCAACTAACATTAAAACTGGAGAGTCAACTAACCATTAAAACTGAAGAGTCAACTAACCATTAAAACTGGAGAGTCAACTAACTTAAAACTGGAGAGTCAACTAACCTTAAACTGGAGAGTCAACAACTTAAAACTGGAGAGTCAACTAACTTAAAACTGGAGAGTCAACTAACAGTTAAAACTGGAGAGTCAACTACCATTAAAACTGGAGAGTCAACTAACCATTAAAACTGGAGAGTCAACTAACCATTAAAACTGGAGAGTCAACTAACCATTAAAACTGGAGAGTCAACTAACCATTAAAACTGGAGAGTCAACTAACCATTAAAACTGGAGAGTCAACTAACCATTAAAACTGGAGAGTCAACTAACCATTAAAACTGGAGAGTCAACTAACCATTAAAACTGGAGAGTCAACTAACAGTTAAAACTGGAGAGTCAACTAACAGTTAAAACTGGAGAGTCAACTAACCATTAAAACTGGAGAGTCAACTAACCATTAAAACTGGAGAGTCAACTAACCATTAAAACTGGAGAGTCAACTAACCATTAAAACTGGAGAGTCAACTAACCATTAAAACTGGAGAGTCAACTAACCATTAAAACTGGAGTCAACTAACCATTAAAACTGGAGAGTCAACTAACCATTAAAACTGGAGAGTCAACTAACCATTAAAACTGAAGAGTCAATATATGTCCCATTCTTGGTTTGAATCGAAATGCAATTTATTTATATTTCGGGTTTTACGCCTGCATCAGCACCATTTCGGGCTATATCGCCGGCGGGCAGTTTACCTAACAACACCTTTCCTGGGCAGGCTCCAGCGCTTAACCAGTACTTGGGTGCACCAACCTCCGTAAGAAACTGCCAACTTTTTCATATAAATGAGACACGGCCTGAGCGTGGCTCGAACCTGTGACCATCAGTGATGATAGGTTACAGTGGTATACAAGTCAGCGACCTTAACCACGGAGGTGGACCAGAATCGAAATGCAATACATGAACATACCTCCTTTCTTCCCTGACTTTAGCCACTTTCTCTTCCTGCCTCACCACTTCATCACAAATAACTGCATTCATCTACAGTAATAAATAGAAAGGACATTGTCACTTGAAGTTGGACTGGGGAAAATTACAATTTCAAACTTGAACTGGGGGGAAATGTACAGGTGAACCAACACACCAGAGGGCTATGCATTACAGTTTCAAACTTGGACTGGGGGAAATGTACAGGTGAACCAACACATCAGAGGGCTATGCATTACAATTTCAAACTTGAACTGGGGGGAAATGTACAGGTGAACAAACATTTTTATCAACATAACCAGAAAATTGGTAGATACTCCCCAATTGCCAAAATGTAGCATTAATTCAACACGAGTATAAATGTAGTGCAAGAGACATATATATCCTGTTGATATTTGGACCCTAAATAATATACTTAGGCTAATATAATATTTGTTTTCAAATTTTATTCATTTTAACTGCCCTGTCTAGAGCCTCATTGCACTACATGACACAACCGCACAACCACTTCTGTTAGTGTCAACGTCCGTAATAAGAAATACGGTAGTTCCTGTATAATTTTCAAGATAGCTTGCGTTTGCTGCCAAAATTAAAAACTACAGACAAAACAAATTCAGTACAATATATTATTTAATATAATAACTTGGTTTAACTCTGGAAGCTAGCGGTGAATAACAGTCAAATATCTCATATTCACACAATTCTACTAATGAAATTCCATGACGTATTTCAGTCTTCCGTTACAAATGTGATTTATACGTTTATTTTACCCAGCATGCAAAGAGTTAATATCTCCAAAGGTCCCGTACTCTATGAGAACACATCAAAGCATAATGCAGATGATACGGTCAACTAGATACGACACTGATCACTATTTGCAAGTTACGGTACGCGTATTGATGAAATCCGACCAGTAGTTTGTTAATGCTCATGGAAAATATTTTTAATAGACAAGCCCATGGCTTGTACTCTCTGAAAATGGACATGCCCCTGATTTAAAGTTGACATGGCCCTATATAAAGTTTATTAAACATGTTATATTCAATTGCAGAGTAGCTTTTGTTAAATGCATCTCCCTCATTTCTCCATAAATTTGATGCAAGTACAATGTACTGAGTGACATAAGCCTTGTGCGAGCTGTTTGCTTGGTGTGCCGTTATTGGGTCTAAATTGAATCGATCCGTACCTGTGGCAAAGATATTCTTGGATGTATGATCGATTGATTTAGTCATATCAGGCCCTGGATTTGTTGTCGTCTCCGAGATCGGAAATAACACAAAAACAACTTTTCAACAGGCCCGAGATTTTTTTAGACACAGGCCAGCAAGCTTTACAAACGTAACGAGAGACATGCAAGACATGGATTTTGAAGGCCCCGGGCTATCCTATTTTTCGAGCACTCTAATCGGTAGTTGAGCAGAAATAATCTATACAAACCTTCCTCTTCAATATCTTCAAAGGGCCATAACTTGGTCACAATTCAGCAAAAGCAGAAGTTGATATGCCTAGCATTTATAGAAGGCTACTCTCCAAATGTTAACGACGCCTGACGAAAGTGTTTCCAAGAAATAAGTCTGCACATACTTTCTTCATTACCGGTAATATATTTTACCGATTTTTTCTATTCAATTTCAAAATGAAAGTTACTTACAAACACCATATTTTTAACATATTTCTTCAGGTGTTTCCATTTGTGAAAGTATGGGTCTCTGCCAGATCCACCAGGGTGCCGCTGCCCTCCTCGGTTACTGCTTGCCAGTTTCTTCCTGTATCCCATAATGCTGCTCTCCTTCCTAAAAATTAATTATACCTGGTAGTGGTTTAAGCATTGTATTGAGGTTCAATCCCTGGCTCGGATGTATTGAAAATCTTGTACATCAGCCTGGTGAGACTATGACATGAGGCCACAATAATTATTGTATTGTTGTTTAGTTTATACAAATTTATTTTTAGCTTGATTGCGAAACAAGTTCTTTCAACTTATATTAATCACTCTCGAGACCTCATTCCTGATGGAATCCGGAGGTCAAGCCCCGCTGTAGCCGTTACCATTGTGCCCTTAGGAAAGGCATTTAAATTCCACGTTGTCTCTTCTCTCCCCCTCATGGCTATGGATTCCATCAGGAATGAGGTCTCGAGCATGTTTAATATAGTTGTAAGAACTTGAAATTTAAATAAACTTAAACTACATGTAGATGGATAGATATTAAATCACAGTTTCAATTTCTCAAAACTCAATTGAATTGTTTGTTATCCTTTAGTGAACCGTCTTTACTATCCCCTCCATCATAAACAGAATGGTGTAGGGACAATCAAATTGGTCTCCTTAGTTCTATTCTGTTCTATTTACCATTAGTTTATACAAAGTTATATTAATCACTCTTGAGATCTCATTCCTGATGGAATCCATCGCCACGAGGGAGAGAGAAGAGGCAACGTGGAATTTAAATGTCTTGCTAAGGGCACAACCGTAACAGCTCCAGCGGGGCTTGAACTCCTGACCTTTCGCACCTGAAGCAAACACGCATCCACTGCGCTATCATTTGCCATTAGAAAGGAGGCCTTAATCTCAGCATATTGCTTAGCCATTGTCAATTCAATTTCAATTATTCTTTATTAACTCCGATCATTTACATGACATATGGGTATACATGTAATTAGTTAACAGATGTTGTGACACGGGTTAATATATAAATAATAAAGAGTACAGTAGAGAAAAGAGTCAAGTTTGGAGATGGGAAAAGAGTAGGGCTTAGCCATTGTCACAGATATAACGTACAGACAAAGGTGCATCTATATTGGACTGCTGCCTCTTCTAAATTGGGACCACAAAATCTGTAAGCTTGTTCAGTGATAAATAAAATGAGGACATACCCTTGTCGTTTATGCAGTATGCTCACTACACCCGGACGTGCAACACTGCCATGGGACTGAAAATTAATAAATCAAACTTGTTACTTATGTACATGTACATTGTATCTATTGAAAATGATTACAAATGAACATGAGTATGTGTGAATTCAGTTTATGCTTATATATTTGCATGTCAGGTGATTTTGTAAAGCAAATAACACTTATTGGATAACTGTGGGAAATGTGTAATTATCAGAGCTCTAGATAAGGTGTGTATACACGTAATTACGCATAGGTTTTTCTAAAAAACATATTAAAATACATCGTTGTGCATAAAATACATTTTGAAGATTAGTTTAAACATTATTTATTTCAGTATTTGTACATGTAATCAAGAAATGAACATTTTACATATAATTTAACAGCAGTAGACTGAAAGGGATTAGAACGAAAGAAAACTTATATAGTTCTTCTCCCTGTTTGTCCTCAAAGACAATTTTGAAGATTGAGACCTGTCCGTAATAAAACGTATGAATAGTCTCGTGTGACCTTATAATCCATTAGAGGAACATTGTTCCACTCAACCAAACGCGTCATTCACAAAAAAGGCGTTTGGCATTTGAAAGTTTACTTGAGTTGTCATTAAATTTTTAGGATACCCTTTAAGTTTAATATTTAGGAGTAAATTACCATTTGCCAAAAAAGTCAAGGGGTAAAATACTCTTTACACCAAAACTTATCTAGATTTATGGAATTGAAAGTGAAATTTTGCAAAATCAAACTGGCCAAAACTAACAGTTTCATATTCCGAGCAGCTTCTCATTACATGTACCTTAAAAAGTTTTAACTTTATTTATTTTACAACGATTGCGAAACAAGCTTTAACAACTTATATTAATCACTCTCGTTGGCGCAGATGAGACCATAAATGTGGTCATTCATGTTGGAGGAAACCGGAGTACCCGGAGAAAACCCACCTGTCCGATCTTGTGACTACCGTACCATCTCACATACTTCCCGGTCAGAGGATCGAACCCAGGTTGCATTGATGAGAATCGAGTGCGGTAACCACCGCGCTAATCGGACAGCCCGATGTACAAGTACATTGTCACTGTGAGTGTGATATATGTGAAAGCATGCGCAGCTGCTTATGAAGTACACTATCTCCCCCCCTCACCCCTTTGTATGGGTACAAATTGAGCACCTGTTTATTTGTTGGTGTTTCTGTGCTAGGGGTTCCATTAGATTGAATGATTTTCACTGTTTGTCTAATCTGTGACTGATTAGCAACAGACAAAATATTTGGTTGGCTAGAACTGTCCAATGGTGTCTCAGCTGTATTTAATTCAGCCAATGAAATGTTGTTTCCCGTTCTCAATAGACTCTGGTATACTCTGTGCAGGTACTCTGTGTTATATCCTCCCTCGGCATTGTCTGCTTCCATTGTGAAGGCTGTACGTTTGTATATCTGAAAATAAGAAAGACCGAGATTACTTCTCCAGGGATGTCAATGGATCACCGGGCTCCCTGGCCAATTGGTTATGGTTAGTGACTGCAAATCACCTGACTAGTGGTTCTATTGGTGACCATTTGTGTTTGAAACAATGTTTGTGTGTGTTTTACGTTTATTTATCGTCGCTACTGGTTGCCCATATGAGTGACGCCTTCTGAAGAGATTAGTAATTTTAGATTTTTGGAGGAAAGTGCAATGATACAGAGAGATACTCACTCCAGAGTCTTCTCTGGTTCTTTTACGTGCACGGTGTAAGCACCGACACAAGACCTCGGTTTAACGTCCCATCTGAAAGACTTAATTTGATTAGGGCAAGACACGAGATCGAATAAGTCATATATATAAGACCTCTACATAATTTTTTTTTGATCTGTTATTTAATATGTCACAGGGGTCACTTTATTACAAAAATCCTGACGTATGTTCATATATCTTTATTTCCTATTACAGTTGGCCACAGCGTCTGCTGTATTTCTATATACACTGTATAATTATACATGTATCAGAGTAATCTGAATATTTCAAGTTACTATACAAAACGTCTATCTCGTAAGAGAATTCTGTCCTCACTCCCTGGAAAGATATTCCAAATACCCATCAGTGAAAGGATTATTATTAAACAACCAATGCACGCTATTCTTTCATACTATAATCCATTCATACACATAAAACAGACACAACGATTGGACATATACAAAACAACTCTAACTTTAATATGTGATCCCGGACAATTTGCTCGAAATTGCATGGGTAGCATCGGCTATTTCCGTCATTGACGTACATTGACGAATGTCTTCCATACAATTACTAACACCAGAACACATATAACAACCAGATTAATGAAATTAATATGAACGTAAACGATGTTTGACGCATGCGCGATGTTAACGCATTTGTTTGATTTACGACACCTTAAGAACGTATGTTAAGACCTATGTATAAATTACAAACTGTAATAATATGCCTTGATAGTAAAATATTAGAGTGGTGGAACCTATGCTCGGCGTATTCCTATGCTCTGCGTATTTTTTCCATTTACATCCGTATTTAAAATATTTAAATAGTTTTAATAACCTATTTTCGCTGACAGAGGTGAAGCATGGTTCAATAACATTCCATTGTGCGTACCGGTAGCCTAATGCAACTGTCACCTGACTGGTTCAGTACCGAGTAGCCGAATAAAAACAGACAATTTGTTGGGATTTTTCCCCCACCGAAATGTGCGGTTTATGAGCATTTCAGGTGGCTATCTGAATTGGAAAAAAATGTACAAATTACCAGAAAAAAGTTTCAACTTGTTTATGAGTTGTAATATTGTTAGTTATTGATGTTACTAAGTCAAAATAATATATTCAACATTTACCCATGCATAAATAAAAAAAATTCATGAATGCCATGCATAGGTGCCCTAAAGTATCTAGTTCTCCATGGAAACAGGTGCCGTTGCGATAGCTGTATTTAGGCGCATGGTTACGTGAAGCTAAAATTTTCAACAACAATTTTATGGAAAAAGTTGTGTTCACGACTTAAGAAAATAATAATATACGACAAGTGCATTTAAGTTTTTTTATAGGCCATGATATTATGTAGGATTTACGCCGAGCATAGGTTCCACCACTCTACATTTTTCAAGTCTAAATATTTGGACTAGGGGATCGAACGTGTGATCCCTGGATTACCAATCCAGCGTGTTAACCACTCGACTACAGATCTGTGACAGTTTTAGCAGCATCTACTATATAATCAAAGTACCTGCTACCGACAGCGATGTCATTTGCAAACAAAGTCGACAACTGGTGGTGTCCGGAAATAGGGCAATTGACGATAGTCGATACTATCCGACTTCCGACAACCCCTCACTAATTCAATGTAGAAAATATCACGTGAAATAAAGAGAGTGCAAACCGAAATAATGTATATTATATAAATGTAACTGTATGCCAAAGATACAGCTACAACATACTGAAAACGTGAATTTTACTTACGAACAATTACATGGGCGCTGTCATTTTGAACACTGATTTATGGGTATAAGAGGTCATAAGCCACCAAATAATTTACTTCTTCTGATATACACTGGTACATCTTACCAATACCTGAAGAGCCCCGCTCAGATGATGTCTGACCATTTGACAGTTTCTTACGGAGGCTGGCGCCTGGCCAGGAAGGGTGTTGTTAGATAAACTGTCCGTCGCTGAAATGGACAACCGGTAGCGACGTTAAATAAACTTAAAATAATAATACATAAAGAGTTAATGGGTGTCTAATTTTTAAAAAATGCATATACATGTGAATGTACTTTTGATAAAGTTAGTATCGATATTTGAATAGTTTTCGTGAAATTAAAGTATATTTAAATACTGACCACTCTATATTGTGCCACAACGTTAGTACAGGACAAGACAGCATCCATATGTTCAAAGATAGATTGAGAATCTTAAAGCAGAACTATATCGTTTAAAATGAAACATATTTTAAAATTTCAAATGTTACGTATAGGTAGCAATGCTGCTATACATTTTACATTATAATTTATATAATTATTTTCATTTAGCAAACAGTGTTTGTTTGCGATAAAACAAACTCGAAACCGAAAGTAGGACTTTCCGAGTCGGTCGGTCACGCACTTGCTTTACATTCGGAATGCATCTGGATCTGGATCTGGATGTATACGTCGCAGGACCAAATTTGGTATATATCGCGACGGGAGAGAGATGCGATCCGGTTAATTATATGTCCCGGATCAGGGCAGCTTTGAAGCTGCTTGCTTTGTCAGCGCTCACAACACTGCCACTCAAGGAGTTCCAATCAATAATGGTTTTAGGAAAATATGATCTCCTATACTGTTCAGTTTTGCACTGTATTAGGTTAAAGCACTTTGAATTGTTTGTCACATAGTTTGACAGTACATTTGATGTTGTGTAACCACTGAATTGTTTTAGTTTAATGTTTCTTTTCTCCCTTGTGGGTGTTAGTATGCCATGACTGGGTAGAGCTGGCACCTGCCCCTGAACCACTTTGTACATAAACGTCAGTCTGTTGACCCTCCTTCTATCTTGGAGGCTGTACAGGCCCTGGTTCTGAAGCATGGTTGTGACACATCCTTCCTCTCGGGACTTGTAGTCTCCAGTAATGAATCTGGCTGCTTGTCGTTGTACTCTCTCGAGTCTTTCTATGTCCTTGACATAATAAGGATCCCAGACGATAGAGCTGTATTCGAGGGTAGATCTAACAAGAGCCAGATAAGCTGTCTTCCTGCATGTGAGTGGGCAGTGGGAAAGGTTACGTCTGATGAATCCCAGAGAAGAATTCGCCTTCTTTATGACCTTGGATATATGCGTGTTCCACTTCAGGTCGGATTGGATAGTGACTCCTAGGTAAGGGTTCTCGTTGACTTGTTGAAGGAAGACATTATCAAGTTGGTAGAAATGTGATGACTTGTTGTTGATACTGAGTATGTAGCACTTCTTTGCGTTGAAGCGCATTCCCCATGTCTTGGCCCAGGACTCGAGGGCTGAAAGGTCCTCTTGCAACAGCAGGTGATCCCTTGCTGACTTGATGGGTCTGTACAGTAGACAATCATCGGCGAAGAGTCTAACTTGGGACTTCACCACCTCAGGAAGATCATTGATGTGGCATAAGAACAAGAGTGGGCCAAGGACAGTACCCTGCGGCACACCGGAGTCAACGTGGACTGCATCTGACCGTTCACCCTCAATCACGACGCTCATATTGCGCCTCGTAAGAAAGTCACGTAGCCAGTTGTTGATAGGGCCGCTGATGCCATAATTGTTCAGCTTGCCAAGTAGCAGTTCGTGCGGTACGGTGTCGAACGCCTTGGAAAAATCTAGAATGGCGATGTCGATCTGATGTCCCTTGTCGTGACTTTGAAGTAGATCGTGCATAGTTGTGATCAGTTGGGTTTCGCAGGAATACCCGGAGCGGAAGCCATGGTTAAGAGATGTTAAAATCTTGTGCTTGGAGAGATGATCAAGGATATGCTTGCAGATAATATGCTCGAGAAGCTTACATGATATACAGGTTAGAGAAACTGGTCTATAGTTTTCGGCCAAGTGGACGTCACCTTTCTTGAATACTGGGGCTATATTCGCATTGCGCCAATCCGCAGGTAGACTTCCAGAGTCGAGTGACTGTTGGAAAATATAACGTAGTGCTGGGGCTAGCTGTGCTGCACAAGTCTTCAGTAAGATGTTTGGTATACAGTCAGGACCCATGGCCTTGGAGACGTTGATATTTTCCAGTAGTTTCTCTACTCCTTTGGTGGTGACGGATAGGTGTGGGATATTCTCCGCTGGACGCTGTGCGTGTGTGCCTTGGTTCTGGGCTGGTGTGTTCTTCGTGAATACAGAGCTGAATTGTTCTACAAGGATCTGTGCTTTTTCTCGACTGTTGTTTAGCAGTTGTCCCATCTTCTTGAGCGGAGCTATGCCAGTGCTGTCTTGGCGGCGAGATTTCACGTACCTCCAGAAGGGTTTGGTGTTGTTTTCGTCTAGGCCTTTTTGGATTGTACTGTTGATATGGTTAATCTCGGCTTTCTTGAACTGCTTTTTACATTCTTTCTGGAATATGTTGTATGCCTGCCACTGGTTGGTCTTCTTAGCATGCTTGTATAGCCTTGATTTCCTTCTGGTCATCCGTAGTAGTGTTCTGTTGAACCACGGTAGTGATTTACGATGTTTACTCATTTTAGTAGGGATGTACTTCTCCATAATGTCCATAACACCAGTTTTGAAGGTACCCCAAAGGGTTTCGGTGGCGGTTGTAAGGTCACTGTTGACTATGGTGTTGGATAGGGACTCTGTAGCCTCGTAGATATGTGGCCAGTCAGCCTTGGAGAATATGTGGATCTTCCTACGCTTCTGTATGACAATATGTGGTATAATGTTGATATCAGTGATGATCATGGCGTGGTCACTTATCCCTGGGACTGATGTCATACTCTTTCGGCAATGGTGAAAACAAACATGGCGTCTTGTCGTGAATAATCCAGCCATATTGAAGTATGAACGATTACAGTAAGTTGAAACGGCCTCCATTATTATTACCAATGTACCATGTATCTCAAATGATGTAAATGTGATTGGATTTAAATTGGAATGCATGCAAAATGTTTCATATGCCGAATAAGTTTTTAATAAATTAACTATATCGTATGGAATAAAAATAATATAAAATTTTGAAATTGTACCTACAAGTAGCAATGCTACAACACATTCTTCAGTTATAAATATTGATATAATAGATGTTAACAGTTTTTAGCCTCTAAAATTATGATAACATTTATCGTTATACTGCTCATTGGGAAAGTCACGATGCAGCAAAGAAGGCCTGTTCACACTGGATAGTTGCATGGTTTCCTTCTACCTCCTCCTCCTCCACAAAAAAGAAATAATAGAAAAAGATGAGGAGATTATATTATATATAATATAATTAGGGGAGTGGGTTGGGGCAGCCGGCACTACAGTTTCGTATGTACGTGGCTGTCTTATATCGAGGTGTATACTTTAACACAGAGTATGGTGTACTTTACATCATAGACTGGTTTTATTTTATTTTATTTTGTGAGGTTTTTAAGAATTAAATATTCGCACAGAGTTAATAGTATGGTCGCAGGTTTAAACTTGAAGAGAATGCTTATACATGTATATAATAATAATTATTAACATGGTAATGCAAATGACCCATCCTAAATCTTGTTTGTGATTCTCCCCCCCCCCCCCCCCTAGAATAACTTGATTATGGGATAAATGATTTATTTACGTTTGAGCGGAGCGAATTAGGGAATAATTATGAGGAATATGTTTCGCGATTTTCCAAATATTACATGGTCCATCTAAGTAAAGCATTGTATTGTATGTGAATGTATAATAATACCCTAGTCTCTCAGTTTGACTTTCTAAAATAACATGTTGCTTAGCTAAATATGAACAGACGGTTTTACTTGGGAAGAGGAAATTCGATATGAAAGTATGAATGTGATCTATTAAATCATGCTTTGTTAACAATCTACATATATCAGGGATAAAACCTTGTACGTGTATATCGTCATTAACATATCGCGGTGTTATCGTCATTAACATATCGCGGTGTTATCGTCATTAACATATCGCGGTGTTATCATCATTAACATATCGCGGTGTTACTTGTTTCCGACGATGTAGTACATAACGGATTTTGAATGTTCATACACTGCAAACAATTTCAAGTGACCGAATAAACAACATTTTACCTTTCATTCATAAAAATCTCGACTACAATCGATTGTTTAATTTTTTATAGTAATCCGGAATGACGTCACCAGTTTTCACCTAACTGTGGAAATTGCCTACAGCACGAGAATTAGTATATAACAGTTCTTTTTAACAAAACAATATAAATAAGGAACACTTACTTTAAGAGCAGGCTTAATGTATCATTTTCACTCAAAATTCAGTATGAGACCCTTATGGCTGAACTTAGTGCGGAAAATCCGGCTGCATTTAAGAACTTTGTAAGAATAGACCCACATATGTTTCAAGAACTGCTACATACTGTTGATCCTAGGATTACGAAGAACACCACCTGGTACAGACAGTCAATCGATCCTGGATTGAGGCTAGCAATCGCCCTGCGATACTTGGCTACGGAGGACAGCTACCGCACGTTGATGTATGGTTTCCGGGTGGCGCACAATACCATATGTGGTATTATGCGGGACGTATGTGAGGCCATAGTTTCAGCGTATGCTGAGGATGTTATCCAGACTCCTACTGAGCCTGAACAGTGGCAGGCTATAGCTGAACAGTTTACAGCGAAATGGCAGTTACCCCATGCGCTGGGTGCTCTACATGTAGCCATACGGTGTCCTAGGAGGATCCCTATACTACAACTATAAAATATATCACTCAATGGTACTGATGGCCCTTGTCGACGCCGATTACAAATTCCGATATTGGTGCACAAGGTGGATGTTCTGACGGATTTGGAACCAGAGTGAGTTGAAAAAGGCCATTGAAAGGGGATTAATAGGCATGCCAACAGCAACCCCCCTTCGCGGTGATGACAAACCAATGGGCTATTATATCATCGCAGACGACGCATTTGGTATGAAAACCTGGCTCCTGAAGCCTTTTTCCAGACGGGGTCTTGACAATGGCGAGAGGATTTTCTACTAGCGCTTATCGAGGGCCAGATGAGTTGTAGAAACTGCCTTTGGTATTCTTGCAAATAGATTCAGATGTTTGCTTTCAGTCATGAACCCAACGCCAGATACAATGCACGACATAGTCCTCGTCTGTGTTTGCCTTCACAACATCATGAGGATCAGATAACAAAACCCTCTATTGGACCAAGAAGACGACGACCATGAAGTTATTCCCGGAGCATGGAGAGATGGTGTCAGCATGGACGATGTGCAGATCCCTATGGGCGGTAACGTGGACACCTTCGACGCAAAACAGCAGAGGTTATACCTAAAACATTACCTAAATTCTCCTATCGGATCTGTGCCATGGCAGAATAAAACGGTATAAAGGGTCGTCCTTCAGAACTGTCGATTTTTGTTGGATATTACCGATTGTGTCTTATTAGATATTACTCTGTGTATGCAGTCCGCCTCCGTGGTCGAGTGGTTAAGGTCGCTGACTTGTATACCACTGTAACCTATCATCACTGATGGTCACGGGTTCGAGCCCCGCTCAGGCCGTGTCTCATTTATATGAAAAAGTTGGCAGTTTCTTACGGAGGTTGGTGCACCCAAGTACTGGTTAACCGCTGGAGCCTGCCCAGGAAAGGTGTTGTTAAGTAAACTGCCCGCCGGCGATATAGCCCAAAATGGTGCTGATGCAGGCGTAAAACCCGAAATATAACATAACATAACTCTGTGTATGCCGTATTGCAGAAGCAATTCCGGTCGAAGGATTGGTTGTGCCCATCCGTCTGTTTGTCTTACCTTGGTATTGTCGATTTATAGTCAAGTTGCCATAGTCAGGTCTAATATTGGAATAAAATAATTAAAAAGGATTATTAAAGCCTAACTCTTATACTCAAAGTGAAAAGGGTGATTTTTAAAATTATGTGATTTTATACAAATGTTTTTTCATTTCAACGTAACAGTTTAACTTTAACATTTTCAAATATTTTTCTTTCAAATTTGTGTTTGTAATGATATCCTTTGGAAGTACAGAAGCCGACCAAAAATACAGCAAAAACACGTCTTACCATGCTAAACGGTAACTGGCGTCTTGTCTGTGTGAGTTTGTATTCTTGAACAATAAAACTTGAAATAAAATAGTTGGAAACGATTGAAGCTGAACTCTAAAGATCGAAGTGAAAATAAAGTATATGTAATTTTATATTTTCACTTCAACTTTTAACTTGAATACTGTTCAAATATATTTCTAGTTTTGTTGCTAGATAAATACATAATTGGAATATGCACAATATAACATGCACTTGGTAGAATTTATAGCTATAATCAAATTCCAAATATCAATGATAAACAAGTACTATAATGTCAATGATTTGCAAATGACAACATGTGTTATGATCCACAACTAAATGCGAAAATATTAAATTAATGATTTAATAAAACAAAAAAATCATCGATTCACTGCCATAAAGAAATGATAAATCACAAGCATAATTAGAAATTATTGAAGGCTTTAAAAATTTCAACAAAATTCAAATTGTCCTAAATTCAAAATGTCAATGACTCATATGTACTAAAATGGCATCGATTCAAAAGAACCAAAATGCCTTTGATCAACTAAAAATGCCAAGGGTTAACTGTTTTAATTCAATAATAATGTGAATATCTATACATTTAATTACACTTCATCAACATTACTATCACAAGATGCATCCATGGCAATTCCAGAATAGTTCATTAGTTCCCGTAAAGAATCCGTTTGACCACCAGTACTTACCTCTGTACGCGTAGCCTGGACAGTGCCGTACATAGGGCCAGCAGTGTCCATGACAGAAGATGTGACACTGGATGCGTTTACGAGTGTTGCCGATGTTGCTGTCGCGGACAATGGTGCTGAATACGACCTGCCCAGGGTAGCAGCTGAAGGAGGAAGCATGGCATGTGGAGGAGGCTGATATACCTGGTACTGCTGCTGTCATGTTGGTAAATACCCCCAAGGACTTGAGGAGTAGTTGAGAGTCTGGAGACGTCTCACTGCATCGTAATCCGCACGCTCCTGTTGAACTGGCTGTACAGTAGCTGGCTGCACACGTTTGGAGCGGGCCTTGAAGGTGTTAACCAATCGTAGGGATTCCGACTGGAACTCGGACCATAGAGATTCGTCAATCTCTGGAATTTCAGCACCAAACCATTCTGCCCACTGCTGTCGTTCTGCTACCCTTGGGTCTGTTGGTACTGCCATTTGATCAAACAGCTTCTCCTGCATTTGACTAGATTTTTGTATGCGTTCTTCCAAGCGCTGAAGGAAGGCAGTAGATTCGTCTCTGCTTGTTTTCTTCTTCTTATGGGCGACAGCTGATGTGTCTGTATCCCCACCGGCAGTTGACAAAGCAGGTGATGTGGACGGAAGTTTGTCTTCTCCATGTTCTTCCTCCTCGTCACTTTCCTGGAAGTTTCTCACGAAATGTTGGACATAAGCTGGAAGCAGAAGAATACAGAATGGGAAATGGGATGGCTTTTATTCCACAGATGTTTGTGTTGGTGTTTAATTTTAAATGTGCGACGGTATCTCACATTAATATGAGTCATTTAATAATAAAATGTAAAGCGCGCATGTCAATTTACCTTAAACTAAACTATTACTAAAGGTGATTACAAATACCCCCACAAACGACACATTGACTCAGCAAAACGGAATGTTTTAAATCTTCGCGTGCTAAGAAAGTTTGCACATGCGCAAACTCTCGTCTGCCTAATTTTTAAAGTTGAACGAAATCGCTTAATATTTGGTAGAAATGTCGACATAGTGTCAAACAGCTTGGAGCCGGATGAGACGCCGAGTATTGGAGCCGGATGAGACGCCGAGTTACTCGGTAAAATGTATTTCTAATTTACATTGCCGGTAACTGGAGCGTGACATATCACGTGAACTAACTCTCGCGACTTGCTATTACCTAAGTTAGGTGAAAACACGTTCTGGCTGAAAACTCTTCACGTCGGGATACCGTATTAGACGATTTATAAATAATTGTTTAGACATATATTTCGCTGGCAGTCTACACACTTGTCCAAAGAGTTTTTTCAAGTTTATTTCAGTTTCAATAGGGTACGCATTTAATGCCCATAAGGAAATTAGAGTAGATGTGTAGGTTGACAGACGTTGTATATATTTAACACACATTAAGCAGATAGTCAACGTTGAATACATGTACACAACTTGTATTAAACTGATATAACGCCTGTTAATATTTGTTATGTACATACCATTTTATATACATGAACTATCATTTTGAGTATACTTTCAGATACCTATGACAATTCTTCGACACTACCATCCGTAACAGTTCATGTTTTTAATGTCCAATATTAAACACACCAACTTGGCTGTTATTCTTTATTATAGTCTCATCTATATACAATATATCATAAAAGCATATCATGTTGTAAACAAATATTCAACAGTATCCTACAGGGACTTGGTTAAATTCAACTGTGTATACAAATTCTCATATATGCTTCTTTTACGTTTATTTATCGTCGCTACCGGTTGCCCATATGAGCGACGCCTCCTGAAGAGATTAGTTATTTTAGATGTTGGAGGATAGTGCATGATACAGACAGAGACCCATTCCAGAATCTCCTCTGGTTCTTTTACGTGCACGGTGTAAAGCACCGACACGAGGCCTCGGTTTAACGTTCCATCTGAAAGACTGTTAATTTTATTAGGATCAGACGGGGGGACTCATACATGTCTTATTTTCAGGAGGAGTACACATATTGTGATGCAATAACTCATTTACATTTCTCATAGTCAACATATTATCGCCTTAAATGCACATAGCTCGCACCCAGCTATAGCCGTTACGATTGTGTCAGACACGGCACTTAAATTCCACATTGTCTCTTCTCTCTCCCTCATGGCGATGGATTCCATCAGGAATGAGGTCTCGAGAGTGATTAATATGTTGTAATAAATATGTTTCACAATCGAGCTAAATTAAATGTGCATAAAAAGCGCTTAGTAATATATAACCGTCTGTTAAAAAGTAATCTCGCATTTTTACTTTTAAACAGATTCATAAATGTTTACATAGTAACTCCATGGAAGAAAACATGGGAATGTAACTTTTCGTAAATCGTTGCATAAAATGAAATTCATCTCCCAGAATATTACAAATACAAATACAAATACATAGCATTTATATAGCGCAAAAATTAAATATTATTCTATTGCGCTTCACAATTACAGATGCAAGTTTAAACATTTACCCATGACAATAATATATGGAAATATAAATAAAAATGTATACATATATAGATATAACTAGGATTCTAGTAATTGGATACGAACATATTTTATCATGATATCTACACCATTACAGTATATAAGTGAGTGATTGGATTAACGATAAAAGTGACAATATGAACCATACAATATAATATCTTTTCATTTACCTCAACTCTATTGCTTGACACTCTGTCTGTTTCTATTTATAATCGATGTATATAATACACGCAATTTAGAAAATGATTGTCGTACACATTTAAAACGAATATTCTTTAAACACTATGGCCATGATGGCATTGTATCGCTCATCTGACTCTGTGTTTACCCCGGGGGCAGCATTTTAACAACCTTGAAAGATTAGTGTACTTTGATCATTCCTACCAAATGTTGCCAACATCCGACAGGTGGTTCGTGAGATGATGTTTTGAAGAATTTGTGTTATTTTTAGAATATTTTTATTCACGACAACGTACATTTTAACAAATTTGAAAAGACAACACTCATGGACTATCATTGTGAATGTGGCTACCATTGGCTAATCGGTTTGGGTGTAGATGTATTTTGAAAACAATAATAAAAGAACGATTTTTTTACCTTTCGGCAGCCATCTTGGATGACTAAATCATCTGACATCTTCGATTTGATATATGAAAAGACCATATTTGCTCAAACGTAGAATTGGACCCCTACTTGACCTCCCGAGTCACGTCCATTTCTGTTCCCGGGTCACAATTTGAACAACTTTGAAGGAGTATTGTACATTGATATAAGAATCGTCAAAACCCGACTGGCGGTTCGTGAGAAGACGATTCTTTTAGAATGTATGCTATTTTTAGACGAGTGGTCATCTTGGATTTAGGGGGAACTTTATTTTAACAGCTTTGGAAAGGCTCCACCTAAGGATCATAAAGACGTTTGAAATATCTCATAAAATGTTGACCTTTCTATGGCCATCTTGGATGACATAGTTATCTAGTTATAAATAGCATTAATGTGATCGCCTCGTCGATACCTTCCATTTGACATATAACATGACCATATTCGCTCAAAAATAATATTGGACACCTACTTGACCACCCGGACCACGCCCATTTTTGATACCGGGCTCACCATTTCAACAACTTTGAAAGAGCATTGTACAACGATCATTTTTACTATACTAAGATTCGTCAAAATCAGGCTGGTGGTTTTTTAATGTGTACTTTTTTAAGACAGCGGCCATTTTGGATTACGTAATGATGTGATTTTAACAATTATGTAATCTCCCACCTACCCCAAATACCATCACCATAAATGGTTACTGAGAAGACGTTTGAAAGTGTTCACGGACGATAGACGACTTTGTTCAGGTAGGCTAATATGATTGAATCTCAAAAGTATATAGAAATATTTAATATTATATTCCATTCTTGAACAAATACATGTATTGTCCAAATTTGCAATTATGACCGACATCCTCATTCAAGTTATAAACACAGCACATTACTTTATATGCAAGCAGTAAAAACACCCCATACTATATATGCAGGCCATAATGCACGTGTTATGGTATCGGTGGTAGGTTGTTTTTTAATGTGCCTATAAAGTGCTGTACTGTGTTTACAACATAAATTGAGATCTTACCGACAGCAAATACAATTTGATTTAATTTGATGTCCAACCTGTTACACAATTTAAACATTCCAATAAGCTAAATGGCATATATGCTAACGAACCATTTCCCAAGTGGCTATGCTATGGATGCAGTATGCATGATAGTGCAATGGTACAGACAGTGACCCATTCCAGAATCTCGTCTGGTTCTTTTACGTGCACGTTGTAAAGCACCGACACGAGACCTCGGTTTAACGTCCCATCTGAAAGACTGTTAATTTTATTATGGTCAGACGGGGGATCGAACCTGCGATCCCTGGATTACGAGTCCAGCGTGTTACAACTGGACTACAGATCCGTCTGTCTGTGTGTGCAGGTATATGACTAACACGGGGATCGAACCTGCGATCCCTGGATTACCAGTCCAGCGTGTTACAACTGGACTACAGATCCGTATGTCTGTGGGTGCAGGTGTATGACTAACACGGGGATCGAACCTGCGATCCCTGGATTACCAGTCCAGCGTGTTACAACTGGACTACAGATCCGTCTGTCTGTGGGTGCAGGTGTATGACTAACACATTTATATGACCACACATGATAAAAAGCAAAATTGCTTTCCAAAACGTCGACTTTTTATTGCTCAATGTTGTGTTCGTGGGTTGGTCTCTATAATATCATTCTTACATACTTTATGTCAGTTGTTCACTTTTAAGCCCAGTATATTTGTTTCCATTTAATATCACGTAGCCGTATTCGATTTATAAGTAAAGATTCTATTGTCAACTACTTGCATTAAACTATATATTTGTTGAAATGGGTGGATACATGAGAGGCATCAACGCTTTTTAAATACCGTGTAAGTATATTTCTGTAGTCCATATATTTTGCCTGGTCAGTCAAATAAATATATTTTAACACCGAGACTATTAATTGGGCCGTATTGAGTTTCCGAACATAATGTCATTTGGCTAAAAGTTAAAAAGTGAAAAATCGACAGACTGGAACCCAATCTGACACAAGCGTACATCATAAAAGTGTCGGTGATCAACTTGTCACAAAGATATCATCATGTGCATTCTGGGTCCATGAAGATTCAAAATTCACACATTGGCTGCCAAATCTTGGTAGATGTGTGTTCGAACTGCGCATGTGCAGATCCATCTAGTGCTAGTTGAAATACCCCAAGATTATGGATGCATTGTGCTTCATCCAGAATCTGAAACAGATTGAATAAATAAAAATTAAACTTTTCGTAATATTTAAATTGTGTATTGGATCTTTTAATTATAGGTAAGAGTCTCTAATATTATTTTATGTTGAACAAACCGATCGGGTCTTCTGATATAACAAGAGAGGTAAAATTATCTAATAGAGAACTATTTTACTAAAATGGCATTTGCAACAATTAGCATATAGATGCATGAAACCGCACACGACTGTCTATGTTGATTTAACCGAGACCGGCGAATAATAACTAGAATATTCACAATACACATAATGAATATACTGACCAAGCAATATTACCTTTGTAGTTGACATTAGATAATGTCCGTCATTGCAAAATAGATGTTTCTTACGTCTAGTATATTTCATATGGGTTCACTTACGAGTGTATGTTGAATAGCACGTGCGATGGGTTCTAATGCATGTATGAGTAGTTGGCAAAAATGGAAGAAAACAGCTTTCTTTACTGACTTCCACAATCCAGGTCATAAACCATTCAAAATGATTTATCGTGTCTAGAATAGCATTGACTTTCTTTTCGCCATTTTATCTAGGTACTATTAAGCTACTGTTTCAATATTTCTAATAAATAATTGTATAAAGACGACACGCGTCGTATATCCGTAATAGCGTAACACAGTGAAACAAAAACATGCACTCGTGAAAATGGCGACTTGAAGACAATGAAAAGCCGGTTAACTCTGTGCTCGTATCATTGTTAATCCCTTTTATTTATACATAAATAGATCTGCATTATAAGCAGGCAACATTTCTGGATATATATGTGTTAAATATACGTACATTTACTATGCACCGCCGTATTATTATAAATATAAGCGCTGCAGTATAGATTTTTACACATTCGTGAATTGAATTATATGATTACATATATATACATGGTATAACTATACGACATCTTGAATATACGAACACATCTATTGAACTATATCAGTACATATTGTTGTACATATTATCTTGAATATACGAGATAATCTATTGAACTATATCAGTACATATTGTTGTACATATTATCTTGAATATACGAACACATCTATTGAACTATATCAGTACATATTGTTGTACATATTATCTTGAATATACGAGATAATCTATTGAACTATATCAGTACATATTGTTGTACATATTATCTTGAATATACGAGATAATCTATTGAACTATATCAGTACATATTGTTGTACATATTATCTTGAATATACGAACACATCTATTGAACTATATCAGTACATATTGTTGTACATATTATCTTGAATATACGAAAACATCTATTGAACTATATCAGTACATATTGTTGTACATATTATCTTGAATATACGAAAACATCTATTGAACTATATCAGTACATATTGTTGTACATATTATCTTGAATATACGAGATAATCTATTGAACTATATCAGTACATATTGTTGTACATATTATCTTGAATATACGAGATAATCTATTGAACTATATCAGTACATATTGTTGTACATATTATCTTGAATATACGAGATAATCTATTGAACTATATCAGTACATATTGTTGTACATATTATCTTGAATATACGAGATAATCTATTGAACTATATCAGTACATATTGTTGTACATATTATCTTGAATATACGAACACATCTATTGAACTATATCAGTACATATTGTTGTACATATTATCTTGAATATACGAGATAATCTATTGAACTATATCAGTACATATTGTTGTACATATTATCTTGAATATACGAACACATCTATTGAACTATATCAGTACATATTGTTGTACATATTATCTTGAATATACGAGATAATCTATTGAACTATATCAGTACATATTGTTGTACATATTATCTTGAATATACGAGATAATCTATTGAACTATATCAGTACATATTGTTGTACATATTATCTTGAATATACGAACACATCTATTGAACTATATCAGTACATATTGTTGTACATATTATCTTGAATATACGAGATAATCTATTGAACTATATCAGTACATATTGTTGTACATATTATCTTGAATATACGAACACATCTATTGAACTATATCAGTACATATTGTTGTACATATTATCTTGAATATACGAGATAATCTATTGAACTATATCAGTACATATTGTTGTACATACTATCTTGAATATACGAAAACATCTATTGAACTATATCAGTACATATTGTTGTACATATTATCTTGAATATACGAGATAATCTATTGAACTATATCAGTACATATTGTTGTACATATTATCTTGAAAATACGAACACATCTATTGAACTATATCAGTACATATTGTTGTACATATTATCTTGAATATACGAGATAATCTATTGAACTATATCAGTACATATTGTTGTACATATTATCTTGAATATACGAGATAATCTATTGAACTATATCAGTACATATTGTATATACGAGATAATCTATTGAACTATATCATTACATATTGTTGTACATATAACTTGAATATACGAGATAATCTATTGAACTATATCATTACATATTGGTATACGTGTCATCTTGAATATACGAGGTAATCTATTGAACTATATCATTACATATTGTTGTACATGTTATCTTGAATATGCGAGATAATCTATTGAACTATATCATTACATATTGTTGTACATATTATCTTGAATATACGAGATAATCTATTGAACTATATCATTACATATTGTTGTACATATTATCTTGAATATACGAGATAATCTATTGAACTATATCATTACATATTGTTGTACATATTATCTTGAATATACGAGATAATCTATTGAACTATATCATTACATATTGTTGTACATATTATCTTGAATATACGAGATAATCTATTGAACTATATCATTACATATTGTTGTACATATTATCTTGAATATACGAGATAATCTATTGAACTATATCATTACATATTGTTGTACATATTATCTTGAATATACGAGATAATCTATTGAACTATATCAGTACATATTTTGTACATATTTTTGAATATACGAGATAATCTATTGAACTATATCATTACATATTGTTGTACATATTATCTTGAATATGCGAGATAATCTATTGAACTATATCATTACATATTGTTGTACATATTAACTTGAATATACGAGATAATCTATTGAACTATATCATTACATATTATTGTACATATTATCTTGAATATGCGAGATAATCTATTGAACTATATCATTACATATTGTTGTACATATTATCTTGAATATACGAGATAATCTATTGAACTATATCAGTACATATTGTTGTACATATTATCTTGAATATACGAGATAATCTATTGAACTATATCAGTACATATTGTTGTACATATTATCTTGAATATACGAAGATATCTATTGAACTATATCATTACTTTGTTGTTTTTTTGTTGGATAATCTATTGAACTATATCAGTACATATTGTTGTACATATTATCTTGAATATACGAAATAATCTATTTATTTTATATGATTACATATTATAATTATCTTGGAAATAGGAAACGTATCCATTGATGGTATTGTGCTTGTGGCGCTATATAATAATGATGGCTACTCCAGGTACCAGCAACTTTATTGCATTCCATATTAGTATACGTAGTCTACATAGAAATGCATTGTCTACAAAGGCTAGTTGTTGCAAACTGTTCCATCACATGTAATGCATCAATGTGACCAACATTATATATACTATGGGAATGTTTGATCTATGTACGAATGATTAACATTGGAATAATTATATATCATGTTAAAGACATTGTACGACTAGATAAATCCCGCATGTAAGTAGTATAATATGGAATTAATGCGGACATATCGTACGTTCTTTGTAACCAGTGATGTGTTCCGTAATATATATATATGTGTGTGTGTGATACATATGCATAATATATCCACACTAGTATCAGGGGCATACCCAGGATTTTCTGAGGGGGGTGCCGAGATTGGCTGGCCGAGCTAAAACAGCGTGGGTGTACACATTACTAGAAATGACCAGTTAAACTTTATTTTGATATACATGTATTGTAATTTTTGTTTAAAATCTATTATACATAAAATACTCTAATTTTACTTAAGTTAACTATCACAAGAGATATCAAGTCTGTCTTGCACTATAATATTATGTCTAGTATAGAGACTCTAGACACTATTCCGGTTTAGCACAACTTTGCATAAAGTTCACACAGGTCCACAAGGTTGTATTTAGTCTCTTAGCACTCAGTCAGGATGTTCTTCAGCTCTAGTTTCCTGGGGTGTCTCCTAGCGTGGTGGGATGTAGCGGTTAGTC
>CM026393.1:70651354-70693141 GCA_014843695.1 Archivesica marissinica
CACAGTCTAACGACATATTATTATATTTACATATTAAAACCGGGGAACAGTCGCTAATTGAAAATTAAATACTTACTAAAACCAGAAATTTTGAAATACTGAAATGGAAAAAAGCACTAATGCGCAATTAAGAAATGTTTTAAAATGTCAGTTATCAACCTCGATCAGATCGCGGTTGAACTAATTAGCAGCTGTTTCTCGGAATGGATAAGAGACACACAATCAATAAATCAAATGGATACATTATTTACATAAATAAAAGGATCGTCTTTGAAGAATATAAAAACAGGTTTTGGCAACAATTCTAATCAGAGGTATAGTAGTAAAAATAATTCTAAGCTGGTCGGATACAGGTTTGTTCCGAAAGTCATTTTCATATAATGAGGCTTTCTCTAAGAGAACAGCTCTCAAATCATCGTACAGTGAACATTCTAATAATACATGACTTTCGTCTTCTAATACATTACAGAAAGGGCACTTACGTTCATCAAGTGGTAAATTCTCATACCTTCCGGTTTCTATACGTAATGGAGCAACTCCACATCTAAATTTACATAATGCTGATCTGTGACGTGTGGGTAAAATCATTTTACAATATACTATGATTGTGAATATGCACGACGGGAATTTAAACTAGCAACTAGAAATTATAGAAAATGTCGATCAGTTGAAAATAATGAACTATTAATAATAAGACGCCGGCGGTATAAACAAGTTAAAAGGAGAGCTATTGCACGACATAAGAATAAACAAAATATGCAAATTTACACATCTAGTATTCACCTCGCATTTTGGTCGGATTAAACTCTGAAATCAAAGAAATCAAAGCGCGGTAATATTATAATCAACAATTCTATGAACATTTAAAGACTTATTTTCAACTGACAATATATTTTCAGATTCTATTGTTGAAGAGCAACTACGGAATGATGATTATAATCAAAATAATGTCGACGATTTAGATATGAACTTTAATGTATGTGAAGTAGAACAAGCCATTTCTTCATTGAAAAGAGGCAAAAGCGGAGGAAGTGACTTACTGATTCCTGAAATATTTTTAGAATGTAACGAATTATTGTCAACGGTACTTTGTAAATTATTTAATTATATGTATACAAATTGTATTTATCCTGAAAGTTGGACTACGGGAATTATTGTGCCTGTACCAAAAAAGGGTGACTTAAATAATGTTAATAATTACAGAGGAATCACACTTACTAGCATCTTTTCTAAAATATTTTCAATATTATTAGATAACAGATTAAGAAAATGGGCAGAAAGCAATAATTTATTATCTGACAACCAATTTGGTTTTCGAAAAGGAACAAGCACAACTGATTGTTTATTTGTGTTAAATAGCGTCATAAATAAAATTTTAAATTTTGAAAAGAAAAAGTTATATTTAGCTTTTGTGGATTTTCGAAAAGCATTCGATATGGTATACAGACATGGCATCTGGTTTAAATTGTTAAAATATGGAGCCTCAACAAAAATTGTTAGAATGTTAAAAGTTATGTATGAAAATGTGAAATCATGTGTTAGAGTCAATGGTACAACTTCCGATTATTTCGAAAGCTATATGGGTGTGAAACAGGGTGAACCATTATCCCCCTTATTGTTTTTGTTTTTTATTAATGACATGCAAGCATATGTAAATGCTGAATCAACTGATGTTTTCACTTAGAGGAATTGCAACTGTTCCTTTTATTATTTGCTGATGACACAGTGCTTTTTTCGTATACGAAAGAAGGATTGCAGAACTTGTTAAATAAGTTGCATTGTTACTGTATGAAGTGGGGTATAACAGTAAATACAGAAAAAACAGTTGTTATGCTATGTAAACAGGGTAATAGGGACGAATCGTTTGATGTGTTTTATGACAGTCGAAAACTTCAGAATGTTAAAACTTTTATTTATTTAGGAGTTACTATTTCGTCTAATGGACGTTTTTTTCAGTCGCAAAAGGCATTATCAAACCAAGCTTTAAAGGCTCTTTTTTCACTAAGTTCTTTATTTGATATTGTGTCCTTAGATATATCTGAAAAAGTACAGTTGTTTGATTCTATGGTTTTACCTATTTTAAATTATGGGTCTGAAATATGGGGTTTACATAAGGCCCCTAATATTGAACGTGTACATATGAAATTTATGAAACAATTGATTAATGTTCGACAGCAGACAACAAATGCTGCCGTGTATGGAGAACTAGGTCGAATTCCTTTAATTGTGCATAGAAAGATAAGAATAATAAAATATTGGTATAAATTATTGAAACAGCCTGATTCTCTCATGTATAAATTGCTTCATATGAAAGATAGGCATGGTAATAATTTGAACAAATGGTATGGTGATGTCAAATCGTTGCTAAACAACTTAGGATTTGCTTATTTATGTGACATTGTTGATGTAACTAATATACCAATAAATAGTGTTATACAGCGCATCAAAGATCAATATGTACAACAATGGTATTCTGAAATAAGCCATTTGCATAAATTAGAAACATATTGTACATTTAAAAGCGTTTTCCAACAGGAGAAATATTTAAGCTGTATCAATAGCATTAATCACCGCACAGCTCTAACTAGATTTAGATGCTCGGCACATAAATTGTTAATAGAAGAAGGAAGACATAGAAATATTGAAAGGGAAAATAGAATTTGTACAAAATGTAACATGAAAGCAGTAGAAACAGAGTACCATTTTCTACTCGTTTGTCCATTTTATAGAGAAATTAGGTGCAACTGCTTACCGAATTATTATTGTTCTTGGCCTACTTTACAGAAATTTAAAACTATTATGATATCGAACCAAAAAAGTGTATTAAATAAATTGTCGAGATATATAGTTTTAGCAAATAGTAAACATGATATTACATGATTATTTTAATATGTATATAGTATAGAGCACAATTGTCAACAGTAGGGTGTATTGATCTATAGTTTAATGATAAATAATTGTTATTATGTTAAAAACAATTATATATATATATGTGTGTGTGTGTGTGTGTGTGTGGTGTGTGGTGTGTGGTGTGTGTGTGGTGTGTGGTGTGTGGTGTGTGTGTGTGTGTGTGTGTGTGTGTGTGTGTGTGTGTGTGTGTGTGTGTGTGTGTGTGTGTGTGTGTGTGTGTGTGTGTGTGTGTGTGTGTGTGTGTGTGTGTGTGTGTGTGTGTGTGTGTGTGTGTGTGTGTGTTTGTGTGTGTGTGTGTGTGTGTTTGTGTGTGTGTGTGTGTGTGTGTGTGTGTGTGTGTGTGTGTGTGTGTGTGTGTGTGTGTGTGTGTGTGTGTGTGTGTGTGTGTGTGTGTGTGTGTGTGTGTGTGTGTGTGTGTGTGTGTGTGTGTGTGCGTGTGTGCGTGCGTGCGTGCGTGCGTGCGTGCGTGCGTGCGTGTGTGGATATTTATGTGTACGTATATATGTATATATATTTGTTTTAATAATACAATATATTCTAATTACATGTAATTAATAATACACACACTTTTCTCAATTTATAGAATGATGTATGTTAGTTTTATTATAACCGCCATGTTATTTGATTTATGGCGATGAACATGTTATATGTTTATGCCAAATAAAATATATTGAATTTAAATGAAGGTTTTAATCTTTATTAAAGTCTCATCTAAGTATGTGTGTGTATGTATATATGTATATATATTTGTTTTAATAATACAATATATTCTAATTACATGTAATTAATAATACACACACTTTTCTCAATTTATAGAATGATGTATGTAAGTTTTATTATAACCGCCATGTTATTTGATTTATGGCGATGAACATGTTATATGTTTATGCCAAATAAAATATATTGAATTGTTATAGGCATGTAACTGTAAAATATCTGTTTTTCCAGAGGACCCTTGAGCAGTGGCAGATGGTGTTCTACATTACAGCCGTAATGTATGTTATTGCGACTATAGTTTTCATAGTGTTTGCATCTGGTGAAGTACAAGAATGGGCAAAGGAAGATGTGAACATTAAAGAAATTCCGATTGGCGCTGAAGATATGCAATATGATGTTGAACAAGTAGAGGTAAAGACTGACAATCTTAAATATTGATAATTAATGTGTTATTTTGTTTTGTTGTTTTAACTTAATTTTATTTTACAACGAGTGCTATGCGGGACAGCCTATAGATAGTGTTCAACAATAGATGATGTGACGAAAATGTGCAATGGGAAAGATGTAAGCAATAAAGACATTACGATTGATGCAGACGACAGGCAATGCGATGTTGGACAATTGAACACAAAGAATGACAAGAATAGTGCTGAGCATGATCAAAATTGTATTAAAACTTAATACATGGACGCAATTAAGATAATCAAAGAGCTTAGCCACGATGAACACAGTTGTGATGAAGAAAATGAAACCAAGACTGGCGATAAATGTATCATAATTTACTGAAATAAGAAACTCATTTAAAAAATTGAAGCAGACAATCGATGTCGAAATAACATAGTTTCAATTAATTGCTTCAAAAGGAGATCGGTCGGACTATAACCTATGCCATATTTATTAGTCCCTATCGGTCGGGACTGGATGGCAAGATAGGTCCCCGTCCGACGTTTTAATTTAAACATATTTTTTCATTTCCCAATACAATGTATAGTACATATTGAACAATGTATACATCACACATACGGAAACAGGATTAGAATGAAAGACAGAGTCTTATATAATTCTTCTCCTCGACGTCCCCCCCCCCCCCCGTGACATAACTTGGTCAAACAGCATGGGTCTTTGAAATAACTGAGCACAAATATCCATCCATCCTGAGACGGAGTATCAACTCTAAGATCCAGGTCCATCGATTTCGGCACGATTTATTAATACAATTCAGGTAATGAGTGCAAAGGTTTATTGCATTCACATTTAATTACTTGTCCGTGTAGGACGAATGCTAATGACTATTAATTAAATATGAAAATTAAAACATGTCTTTGATATTGTCTTCAGATTAGTTCAACTATTTTGATCATACATGTACTTTGTACTTTCACTTAACTAATAACGTGTAAGGGAATTGATTGCTTCATTGCATTGTCCATGTTGTGTGCGTGTGTGTATTTCCAGATACAATAATAGTACAGGTATGCATTGTTATTAATTGGGCTTTCGTATTTTATTATTTATCCCTGTGCGACATATACTAGAGTATATTAATAAAACATGTAACTTAAAATCTATATTTGATATTATTTTGATTTAAACATATTTATTCGGCATTATATAACATAATTTACAACAATATGTATGTATCTAATACATACAAGTGGATTGAAGTGAAAGCTAAAAGCTTTTTGGATTTCTCCCCATGTCAGTTGATCCAACATGGTTTAGAACCGTCGGCCACAACCTATGTATAAATTCGTTGCCGGAGGCCTTAACACATCCTGCTCATAATTGCTCTAACCACTAAGAAAGGCCCGTGACATATACAGAGAAGAAACATCAAAGGGCATTAAGAACATCTGAAATAAACACTTGTTCATCCCCAGCTGGAGTACCCTTGCTCTGTGCTACGAGCTAGATGGTGTCAAGATAAGATAAATTTTATTTTGAATCGGCCAGATAGCAACAGTACAACACAAGCTCTGGGTGAGCTTTTGAACCGACTATATAGCATAAAATAATGGTAACAGCTATAAAATTAGAAACATTGATAATAGTCTGCATATTTATTATTAATTTGTTTTTAAGATAAATGCTGAAAAATATTAAAACATAACTAAGTTATGTAGGTAAGACAAATGTGCTTGTTAGCCATAAATAATATTAACCTAGTAAATCAATGACTTTATTGGTAACACTAATATAAGTACATGCATATATGGATAAACAAACATCTTTTACAGGAACATCAAGTTTTATAAAAATATATAATATTCATCATTATAAAAGATATTTGCAGTTTCATTTGAACATGAACATAATTTACGTCATTTGTATGACATTTCCAGAATGGACAATATTTAATAAGACAATAAAAATAGCCAGCATACTCGCAAATATAAGCAAACATATTATAACATAGCACATGATTTCAATGGAACAGTATTGTGGATATTTAAAAGATTAAAATGTTTCTAAATACACGCTAGGGCACGCAGGAGTTGTACTGTATTTCGGCGTGTGTAGAATATCGGCCTGGCTAGTTCAGTTGGTAGATATTGGTGTCGAGGTCACGTGTTCGAACGTATACATACATAGCTAATTAGAGATCATTGATAGTTGTGTCCATCACAAGAACATTATCATCACAAACGAGAACATTATCCATTGTACAAATACGTATGATGTTTATCATGCAATGCTAGACAGTAAATGGAAAATATTTAGTGATGTTACACCTGGAAACCAGTTATTCCCCTTGCGTAAACAAATATGGCGGACTCGGAAGATATGTCCACGGAGTACGAACAAATTCCATCTCATATTCTTGTTCAGAAACAGCTACATGACTTGATTGCGATCCAGAAAGAAAGAGTTGCAAGGCTATAACTCGATGTAATGTGTCAAAGACTTGGTGACCTCTGTCTACAATAAGCATCAGGTAGATCTCATCCTATTAGACTTCAGCAAGGCTTTCGATAAGGTCAATCACGAGAAAGTACTAATACAAATGCATGACTATGGAGTCAGAGGTCTAACATCATTAAGGTGGATTAAGAGTTTTCTAGAGAATAGACTCCAGTCAGTTGTCCTTAATGGTATTAGTTCAGAGGCCATTCCGGTGTCCTCTGGAGTCCCACAGGGATCCGTAATTGGACCCCTGCTTTTCCTAGCCTACATAAACGACCTCCCACAAAACATCAGTTCCAAAGTCCGTATCTTTGCAGATGATACTGCAGTCTATCTATCATTGACATCTGCAAATGAATCGGTCACACTCCAAAACGATCTTAAGAGATTGGAAGAGTGGGAGGTGGAGTGGGACATGGAATTTAACCCCTCCAAATGTCAAGTTATCCACGTCACCAGAAGGAAGCATCCTATTCCCAGTAAATATAAACTCCATGGAGTGCTACTTGAGTCGGTCACCTCAGCCAAATACCTTGGCGTGGATATCTCAAATAACCTGTCGTGGGGCACTCATATAAAAATGTCAACAAAGCAAGCAAACCAAACATTAGGATGTCTACGTAGAAACCTCCAGGTCAAATCCGAACCCCTTAAGTCCATGGCTTACCAGACACTAGTGAGACCCAAGCTGGAATATGACTACGAGATCTGGTCACCCCATACCCAAACATTGATAGACCAAATTGAAGGTGTCCAGCGAAGAGTAGCCCGTTGGATAAAGGCTGACTTCTATCGTACCTCTAGTGCTACAGATATGCTACATTCTCTAAATCGACGCAGACTAGATCAACGGCGTATTGACAATAGGTTATCGCTTATGTATAAAATTCATAATGATCTTGTTGCTATTCCCATTGAAAATTACCTAGTTCCCCTCTCCCGTCCTGCTCGCCATTGCCATTCCTTAAGCTATAGGTTAATTACAGCAACTACAGACTACTACAAGATTTCCTTTTTTCCAAGAACAATCTACCATTGGAACCATCTCCCTCCTGACATTGTCCATATCCCTACCATAGAGCAATTTAATACGGCAGTTTGCCATATTGATCATGCCAGTCCCTAGTTGTTCTGCGCAGCGAGGGGTTCGACATTAACGGAAGATAGATAGATAGTATTATGACGTTTGTAATTAATGTATATATCGATGCAATACTTGTTGGAACCCGCATATTTTGGGTTCGTAGGAAATATTACTTGGTCCCTAGACATACCGAAAGACACCGAATTACCGAAACATACTGAAAGACACCGAGAACCAGTATATAACAGCAACATAAGTAAGAAGTAACGTGTTTTATCTATTTATTAAGCATATTACACCTTAATATCTGCCATTTATAGTGATTTATTTTAATGTTATGAGAGTATTTCGGCGATTTCATTTTCAAGGGAGACTAATCCTACTCTACCGTATACCGAAAGACACTTAAGTTCTGCATACAAAACAATAAAAATAATGAATTAGCGTAGTTATAGCTATTTATTAAGTTTAATATACTTAATAACTGTGAATTGACTAAATATCTGCTCTGTAGTGATTTATTTTAATGTTATGTGAGTATTTCGGTGATTACAGTTTCAAGGGAGACTGATCCTACTCTACCGTATACCGAAAGACACTTCTATGTTGTATAATGTTGTATATTTATTATTTTAATATTGCTTTTGTGAAGCTCTACGGGTTCGTTCAATCAATATATATACAGTATGTACAGACATGAAAACATTGCAATACAAAATATACAAAACAGAACAGAATATATATATCTTAAAGTAAAAGTTTACAGTAATACATTTATGATACATACATGTATATGAAACTCTATAAATACATCACTAATCTATAATACATATATATACGAGATTAGATATCTTAAAGTAATAGTACAATAATACCCGTGGCGATCAGTGACACTATATATAGCTAACTAGCTAGCTACGCTTTGTAAATTATTTCTCTTTGGGTATAATTATAATCTCCTCAATATATTTGAAACTGGTAATTTACTGAAATTAACACATCGAAGTACATTTGTTATTAGAAAATAAAATCAATATACATATTATTATACCTTCAATTCATCATTGCAGAAATTCCCAAGACGTGAGATGTAGCTATCTCCGTAGAGTGAGTTTATGTAAAAACAGAAACTAATTTCACTTATATGCACATAAGGCTTGTGTTACACGTGAGTTGTTGTAACAGTTGTCATGACGTGCTTGATCTATGGATCTAATCATCAGTAGCAATTTAGGTAGATGACATGTTATTATTTTATGAGTGAATTAGTTCTGACTTCGGAGCTTGGGTGAAACATAATTTCATAATTGTCATGATTTGTTTGATCTCTGGATCTAATAATCAGTAGCAATTTAGGTAGATGTCATGCTATGTTTTATGAGTGAATTAGTTATGTTCAGTGATCAGCCTTTATTAAAATGAAAACAGCGAAATACACTCGTAATATTAATTGTTTTATAAATATCTTCAGTGTCTTTCGGTATTCGGTAGAGTAGGATTAGTCTTCCTTGAAAATGAAATCATCGAACTATTCTCAGAACATTATAATAAATCATATTTTTAGAACTATGCCAACACTTAGTTTATACAAATTTATATTAGCTCGATTGCGAAACAAGTTCTTTCAACTTATGTTAATCACTCTCGTTTTATTGGAATGTGCCATATATAATGATCTAAGAACTTTACTATTGCAGAAGGCAATATTAGCTGACCATAATTTCTGTAATATGACAAAACGTGATCAATTTCTATTTCTATTCAGTAATCAATCAGTGATAAGACTTTGTGCCAAAACCTGTTTTAATATACTACAGCGTCGTTACTTTTACCTTTGTAAATAATACCCTTTTTGTGTTAATTACTATATATCTATGATTTTTACAGACTACAAGAAGCAGCTGGTAATTAGGTCATTCTCGAACTGATCCTGGGTGATAACTGATTTTGTAAAATATTTCTTAATAGCGCACTAGTGCTTGTTTTCCGATTCAGTGTTTTATACCATTTTGTTTTATTTCGTATTTAAATATAAATTAGCAACTGTTTCTTGGCTTTATAATGTAAATAAGCATTAACTAATAGTAGTGTGGGATTTTATAATGTGATATGTTTTGTTGCAATATGTCTCATATAATTCTATTCAGAATGGCTATGTACTTTTAATCTGATTATTTACATTTGTGTTTGCATTACATGTATGTACATAGATGAGACTTTAATAAAGATTAAAACTCTCGAGACCTCATTCCTGATGGAATCCATCGCCATGAAGGAGAGAGAAGAGGCAATGTGGAATTTAAATGCCTTGCCTAAGGGCACAATCGTAACGGCTCCAGCGGGGCTCGAACTCCGGACCTTTCGCACCTGAAGCGAACGCGCATCCACAGCGCTATCACGACTTCCACTTGCCAACACTTAGTAATAGAAGCACAGTATAATGGAAAGGAGCCATTGTGGTGCAAGCGTAGAGCGTGTTGGACTACAGCGTTAGTCTGCACGAGTTTGAATCCCGGACCGAGCAATATTCTTCAACGTACTTCAATCATTGAGCCCAACTTAAAACCGCCTACTAATAATACCCGATGGGGAGTTCAGCAGTAACAAGAGAGAGAGAGAGAGAAATGTGCGTATACCTTTATTGACTCTCTGAGGTAGATCTGAACCAAGCTCCAACAGGGCTATAGCCGCAGCATCCTGGTCATTCTCCTGATCATTCTCCTGTAATGGTGATAAGGCGAGTCTACGCTGTGCACGTCTCCAGTACCTGTCGGAACTGCGTGGTGTCTTTGAGGTCAAGGGTGTGAAGCTGAAGAGGGATGGGACATAGCCAGGGTGGTCAGGATCATCTGATGACACACCTAAATAAATAAATAAAATCACATTTAATAATTTTACCTCGGGAAGGTTAAAGCAAGGTTCATTTCCCCCACTATCCCCGGTGCTTCCCTGGGATGGGGTAGTGGTTACAAATGACTGGTGCATAAGCGCGTAGTAAGTAATTGTGACATTGTGTGCTTAAGGAGTCTCAGCTGGCAGCTCTTCTTCGTGTATACAGCACTCCTTCACTCATGAAGATTAGCTGTCTGAATACGATTTATGACTGCCTTACACTTATTAAATAGTAAGTAAGAGCCTACAGTACAAGTCAGTTGATTCTGAAAGCCCTTCGATAAATCTGTGTCGGCCCGTGACTACTAAGAAAGCGGCTCTTCATTTAGAATATAGACTACTAGCGGACCCCTTATAAAGTATTACTGACAAATATTATTACCTCCAATAAAGTGGTCAGAACACAAGCGATCGTGGTCTTTAGGTTCCCATAACTTGGAGGTGTCATCCAACTTCAATCTTTTCATTGCCACAATCCATCTGCAGAGCTGTCAACCTTTTGATATTGAATTGAGTGAGACTTTGTATTGAGCCCCGAAGGGGCGAGTTTCCTAGGGGGGTCCGGGGGCATGCCCCCCCTGAAATTTGTTTTCCCCTAGACCCTCTGAAATGCATTCTCCTGCTTTCTGGGAGGTATATTTTTCTCTCATATTTTGACCAAAAAATGAGGTTTTTTACACAAAACTAGTTCTGACACCTAGGTTGGCACTAGCAGTAGCCAATGGCTACTAATAATTGAAACATATTAGTTGAAATGGAATATACGGACGGACAAGGGTAATACGGGACAGACGGACAAGGGTAATCCTAGATGCCCCTCCACTATCGTGGTTGGGCACAGAAATGAAATAAAGTCCACGCTGTGCGACACGCGAAATCACACATCCGAAAATTCTTTAAAAAAGGACAAAGTCCACACCCAAAAAAAAATTGGCCAGTCCTATAACAGCACAAAATTGTTTTTTCTCCATAACAATTGTACCCAACCAATGTTGTGACCACGCACGGTTACTGTTATCCGTCGGTTACTGGATAATTCGGCATTGCATTTAACCTGTTTCTGTCAAATTCTGTGTAGACTATATCAAAACTATATCACTTAGCCGGTAGTTAAATGTGTAAGATGATGATGCAAATAGCAATAATCACCAGGAAACAGTTAATACTTACACGTCACAAACTCGAAAGTTCGTAAACGTCCGACTTTCTTTTCCTCCGACACCGGATGACATTCAATTAGGTGGACTTGATTGCATACGCCGATTTACGCCGATCGTGATACCCGGACTATCCGCAGTTGCGACTTTCTAACTCCGTTACCCCGTATGTACCGATACTTGTAGAGTTACGATTTCATTGGTAGGGTTCGCTTTCTGGAAACCGTCAGACTTCGCAAATAGTTGTATATAAGGGTTTTTTTTTTTTGGAAAATGCGTGAGAATCATTGATCAATGAGTGAGACCGTGAGATGGGACTCGATTGCGTGAGACTCACGCAGAATGCGTGAGACTCACGCAGAATGCGTGAGACTCACGCAGAATGCGTGAGAGTTGACAGGTCTGCATCTGTTCCGTTTATTTACATCAGCAGGAAACCTATGAAACTTAACATGACCTCCTTTTCTCCCTCTATTTGTGCACCCAACCGCACTACACGTCAAAACCATAACTTAAGCTATATATAGAACGTTAGAAATACTTCATGCACTGATTGATATCGACCTTATCGTTATGGCGGAAGATTGGTTTTTTGCCCTCCAGTGAAAAATAGGTCAATGTAACAGGTGCGCGTGACGTCACGCTTCAACGTTCGTATACAGGGCAGATATTAAGTCAATACGCAAGTATATGGTATATTAATCTTAACAAATAGCTATAACCACGCTAATATATTATTTTTATTGTTTTGTATGCAGAACTTTGTATTTCGGTATAGGACTGACGGCGACATTGTGTAATATATACAGAAATGCAGAACTTAAAAGTGTCTTTCGATTGAGTAGGATTAGTCTCCCTTGAAAATGAAATCACCGAAATACTCTCAGCACATTAAAATAAATTACTATAAAGGGCAGATATTAAGACAATTCACAGTTATCAGGTATATTAAACGTAATAAATTGCTATATTCACGCTAACTATTTATCGTTCCGTTAACCCGTAAACAATGGCGGCCAATTATAAAGTGTTATCAACATTGCAGTACCTTGCTTTCGGTTCAAGTACGTCATTAATTAAGTCACGTGCTAATATGCCTATTAATAGGATTAATGCGAGTCAATAATTACACGGACACTCCCCCACTTTTCACCAGGCGTTGATATGATCAGAAACTCAATACGACCCAATTAATAGGCTTGGTGTTAAAATATATTTATTTGACTGACCAGTCAAAATATATCGACGCCTGTTACCAGGCTACGGTGGGAGTTGATGTGAATATTATATTTTATTTACCATGCATTGTCTTCATGAACAAAAATCATATATCGCAATAATTTGAACAATTATATTTCATTATCTTGAATGCTATACCTCCTTAATGTTCGATATATGATATTTTAATAAAAATATATTATACAGATCGAGTACAATATATATACACACAAGTGAAGAGAGTAATGCAATTACATTATTAGATAATTCATTGAAACTACTTGGGGTATTACCACAATTATTTTACACGTTGAATGCATTTACTCCGTGCAAACCTCTATACTAGTACTCATTTGTGTTTTAAACATGAGAGAGGAAGTAACCCATGACGGTAAGTTTGAATGTTCGTTGTGACATAGTCGTAATAATATATCCAGATATAAGAGCAATCCTATCCGACAATAGGACCAACAACTGACCGATAATAGGACCAGCAACTGACCGATAATAGGACCACCAACTAACCGATAATAGGACCAGCAACTGACCGATAATAGGACCAGCAACTAACCGATAATAGGACCAGCAACTGACCGATAATAGGACCTGCAACTGACCGATAATAGGACCAGCAACTGACTGATAATAGGACCAGCAACTGGCCGATAATAGGACCAGCAACTGACCGATAATAGGACCACCAACTGACTGATAATAGGGTCACCGATTGACCGACGATTGGTCACCGATTGACCGACAATATGATCACCAACCGGTAACAATATGATCACCATGCAACCGGTTGACAATAGGACAACCACCTGACCGACAACATTATCCCAACTGACCGCTATAGCACCAAAACCAACTAACTGACAAGAGCAAAACCAACTGACCAAACATATCAACACTTACTGACCGGCTGGAAAAGATGTTTCTTAGACGCGTTGTAATTTATTTACTTTTTTCAGTACGTTTATTTATCGTCGCTACCGGTTGCCCATTTGAGCGACGCCTCCGGAAGAGATTAATCATATTAGATTTTTGGAGAATAGTGCAATGATACAGACAGTGACCCATTCCAGAGTCTCCTCTGGTTCTTTTACGTGTACGGTGTAAAGCACCGACATGAGACCTCGGTTTAATGTCCCATCTGAAAGTCTGTTAATTTTATTAGAGTCAGACGGAGGATCGAACTAATTTATTTACTTTCCAGTGTGAAAAAGATAGTTTGCGATATTCTGTGCGTTACGCTAGCATAGCTCGTAGTATGTATTGTCAATGCACAGCACAAGCATTAACAAATCTTATACGTGTGCATGTATAAATGATCTTTGATATAATAGTCCATTTATTTTACTTCATAGCAAAAAAAGTTTAACAAAATAACCAATAAACGTGATGGTGCGTACAACGCAAATGTCAGAAAATTATTTGCCCTTTCAACTTCAATGCCTTTGTAATGGAGCAATATTTGACCTCTTTACTGATTAATCGGCCTAATATTGACGGTGAAACGAGACCATAACGTGCACACTTATAAGATTTGTTAAGTGTATTAGTGCATACGATGGTCACATGACTGTACGTGATCTCTAAAATCTTCTCAGAAACCATAATGCGCAGAGCTTTGACATTGTGCAATGCACAGTCACTCCTGTGTTACTGGCTACCTCTAATAGGCAAATTATGTTAGTATAGCCCTTTCAACTTCGTTGAGTTATCCAATGCCTTTGTAATGGAGCAATATTTTACCTCTTTACTGGTTACCTCTAATAGGCAAATTATGTTAGTATAGCCCTTTCAACTTCATTGAGTTATCCAATGACTTTGTAATGGAGCACTATTTTACCTCTTTTAAACGTTATTTATTTTTTAGGGATTGTAATGAATAGCGATTTATGGTATTCGAATAGTCGGTCGGGAATGTATTATTATTCGAATATTTTGTTGAATTTTATCAAAAATTCAAAATCATTCAAACTCTTATGACAATTGCATAAACGTCATCGTCTTGTGAAGCCATGCAAATATGACGACGAGTCATTCAGTTATTGTTATCGGCCACTGTACATTCATTGGCGTTTTCACAAATGAAACCATTGTCACTTGAATTGCTTTCCGTTGAAAGGTGTTTGATTTTCCAAATGATTATTCAGATTGATGTTGTACCCGAATATGAAGAAGAATCGTTTATTAAGACACAAATGTATACAGGCTATGGTCTACAAACACATGAATATAATAAGAATACATACTAATCAATCAATCTTGTATTACATATACGCTTCTCTGCCATACATTGTCCCTATATGGTATTGTTAAAGTGTGCTTACTAATTGAAGTTTTTAAATGTTTACTATATTAATCATTTTGGAGGATAATCTCAAAATATCCTAAAGTATATTTCGAGGGTTGGGTGCAAAACTACTGTAAGCCTTTCACTACATCTGTCTTACATCAGTTGTGCACTGAGCGCTTGAATTGACTAATTTAAAGTGGATACTATTAAATGTAGGTTCGTCCGAGATAAAATGTAACGCAGTATATATACCTAAGTTGTGTTAGTTCTAACGCACTTTAGGTTATACATTGATATTCATACATACTATACGCTTTCATACTTCACACATACTCATCGACACCGCTTATGGTCAATATAATTATGGGTAGTTGCTGCTGTTTCCGTCTCCGTGGTACTCACTCGCTCTCACGCACCACACACACCTCGTGCATGTATGCTATTGGTATATGTTTGTGCTTTTCCTAGCTGGGGATCACAATCTTAATGCTAGTGCATCGTCCAACCAAGAAAAGCACACACACAATAGTTTCAATACTCAAAATATTAATCTATTTTAATAGCAATAGTATACATATTAACCCTTTCCCACATAGAAGCACCTCTTGGCGCCATTACCAATACGGCATACATTGACATTATAGTAGTCAAACCAATGTTCATAATATAGGCCATAATCTCATGAAGTCCCAGCAATATCTATGGAGGTGGGATAGATATGATGACAACTTATCCACTGCATGATAGCTAAGTGACTGTCGTTTGTATGAAGATATAATAGTATATTAACCTTGATATCTATGAAGGAAAGGGATAATTATTATTAACCCGTAACCTGCTATTCGCGATTAAAATCACCAACGACAACGACTTATAGAGTCAGATCAGGCGACACAGAACGTTCCGCCTGATCACGCTCTATACGCCATATGTTACTAAGTCTTGATAGTGGAGATTAAACACTTGACTGACTAGCAAACACAATAGATCCCGATCAGACGCGGCGCTACATCGCGACTGATCCGGACATATCACATGTGCAATTGCCATGTTTATTCAGATGATGATGATTGAGCTTCTTTACCCTCGCCTCCGGCGAACCATATGGGCGAGCGTACTAAGAAGTTTAGTTAACACGCATACATTATAAACACCGGTTTTGGCGTTCGGTTACCAAGTCTGCATGCTCTACTACTTGTTTGATGGCCCTCTCATGGGGGTTGTCAGTGAGTGTATCCCCTAACACAGTGCTACCACCACCGTCAGTGGTTGATGGGATCCTTAAGAGTTAAGAGCTGCACATGTGTGTCCATTAGCAAGTGTATCCGCTCCATTTTCTGCGAGCCAAGGCTTGGAGTCGAATGGCGAGAGCGACACCTTGTTTTGACGCTGTCCGTATATGTGATGGCGCCCAGAGCGTAATGCATCCTTCCGTGTCGGAAGGTCTGTTTATTAAAGAGGGTCTCTTTGCACTGCTCGTGTCGGATATGTTTCTGATCAACGTGTATTTACACGCCTTTAGCCTTTTTGATATTATTTCCACTGGTCTCCAGGATACTGTACATCTTGGGACACAGACCTACGTACTCCGCGATCAGATGGCAGACACACTCATCCTTCATCTTACCCAACACCTTCGTATTAATAGTGTTGTGGAGAGGATGGTCCTCCGGATAGTCAGATGTATCATAGAGGTATGCGTGCTCAGCCATATCCTGGTATATATCCTCTGTTTGAATATCGAGGAGTAGGCTGTCTGTGTCAGTGTAGAGAAGCTGGCAGCGCTCGACGTACTGCCGCTTCATCTCGTTGTAGTAGAAGTCGTACATGAGGTGTTTGGATAAATCTAGGACACTCATGCCTACGTACACCGGATGGCTGAGCACATTTATGTATCTGAATTGCGACAAGGTCATCATTGAAGATCATCGCCCGTGCGATGACTGTGCTGGCTATCATGCGTCTATATGTGTCATTCTCGTTTGCACACACAAGCTTCACTACGTTGTTCACCAGTTTATAAATGGGACTGGGAGCTGTTTCCGGCATCTCCATTCTCATCGCTGTCTGCCCGATCCCGTGGCAATCCGGTTTATGAGCCTCTACTAGGTCTATCCTGGAGTAGCCGTGGAGACAGTGTCCGCAGAAGTGCTTAGAGTATCCTCTGGTTCTTGTACGTGCACCGACACGAGACCTCGGTTTAAAGTCTCATTTGAAAACTATTGTTAGGGTCAGACGGGGGTAAAACAAGTTGTATACCAGCTGAATATTTCCTGTACGGTTGTGTGACTAAAGTAGGCTAGGTTTAGATGTGTCATACATGTGTGTATGATGCAGTAGGCTAGGTTTAGATGTGTCATACATATGTGTATAATGCAGTAGGCTAGGTTTAGAGGTGTCATACACATGTGTATAATGCAATAGGCTAGGTTTAGAGGTGTCATACATATGTTTATTATGCGATAGGCTAGGTATAGAGGTGTCATACACATGTGTATAATGCAGTAGGCTAGGTTTAGATGTGTCATACACATGTGTATGATGCCGTAGGCTAGGTTTAGAGGTGTCATACACATGTGTATAATGCAGTAGGCTAGGTTTAGATGTGTCATACACATGTGTATGATGCCGTAGGCTAGGTTTAGATGTGTCATACATATGTGTATAATGCAGTAGGCTAGGTATAGAGGTGTCATACACATGTGTATAATGCAGTAGGCTAGGTTTAGAAGTGTCATACACATGTGTATAATGCAGTAGGCTAGGTTTAGATGTGTCATACATATGTGTATAATGCAGTAGGCTAGGTTTAGATGTGTCATACATATGTGTATAATGCAGTAGGCTAGGTATAGAGGTATCATACACATGTGTATAATGCAGTAAGCTAGGCTTAGATGTGTCATACATATGTGTATTATGCAGTAGGCTAGGTTTAGATGTGTCATACACATGTGTATGATGCCGTAGGCTAGGTTTAGATATGTCAAACATATGTGTATGATGTAGTAGGCTAGGTTTAGATATGTCAAACATATGTGTATGATGTAGTAGGCTAGATATATAGGTGTCATACATATGTGTATGATGTAGTAGGCTAGGTTTAGAGGTGGCATACATATATGTATGATGCAGCAGGCTAGGTTTAGATGTGTCAAACATATGTGTATGATGTAGTAGGCTAGATATAGAGGTGTCATACATATGTGTATGATGCCTTATGCTAGGTATAGAGGTGTCATACATATGTGTATGATGCCTTAGGCTAGGTATAGAGGTGTCATACATATGTGTATGATGCCTTAGGCTAGGTATAGAGGTGTCATACATGTGTGTATGATGCAGTAGGCTAGATTTAGATGTGTCATACATATGTGTATGGTGCAGTAGGCTAGGTTTAGACGTATCATACATGTGTGTATGATGCAGTAGGCTAGGTTTAGATGTGTCATACATATGTGTATGGTGCAGTAGGCTAGGTTTAGAGGTATCATACATATGTGTATGGTGCCTTAGGCTAGGTATAGAGGTGTCATACATGTGTGTATGGTGCAGTAGGCTAGGTTTAGAGGTATCATACATATGTGTATGGTGCAGTAGGCTAGGTTTAGATGTGTCATACATATGTGTATGGTGCAGTAGGCTAGGTTTAGAGGTATCATACATATGTGCATGGTGCAGTAGGCTAGGTTTTGATGTGTCATACATATGTGTATGATGCAGTAGGCTAGGTTCAACTTCAACAGTAAGAACTACATGTATGCTACTAAGATGAACTATTGTGATTAAGCAATATGAACTATGAGGATATTATGAAGATTAAAATTTATGTATTTTCTTAATTTGTTTCTGTATTAAGATATTTCATAATTGATTCAAAGTACATATAATTATAACTCAGATATTTAACTGGTATTAACCTATCTCCCATACCTTTGTCCCAATTATAATAAAGTAATTTATGACTTCAGCATGTTGTTTTGGTCATCTTATTTTAACTTATCTAAGAATGACCAAACTAATATGGATGTCCCCTAAATATGTGAATATACAATTAAACCCATATCTGATTTCAGTCAGCTGCAATAATAAGTGATGATGGTATTTTTACTTGAACAATAATAGGTTATTGAGGGTGTGATATATATTTATATATATGTCCTTTTATCAATTAACCCATCTCTTCCTGTCCCTTTCAATAGATAAAGTAGCTATATAATGCTACCTCTTCCATCCCGTTCAACATATAAAGTATATATTGCTATCTCTTCCATTCCATTCAACATATAAAGTATATATTGCTATCTCTTCCATTCCTTTCAACAGATAAAGTATATAATGTTATCTCTTCCATTCCTTTCAACAGATAAAATATATATTGCTATCTCTTCCATTCCTTTCAACAGATAAAGTATATATTGCTATCTCTTCCATTCCATTCAACAGATAAAGTATATACTGTTATCTCTTCCATTCCTTTCAACAGATAAAATATATAATGCTATCTCTTCCATTCCTTTCAACAGATAAAATATATATTGCTATCTCTTCCATTCCGTTCAACTATAAAGTATATAATGCTATCTCTTCCATTCCTTTCAACAGATAAAGTATATAATGCTATCTCGTCCATTCCGTTCAACTATAAAGTATATAATGCTATCTCGTCCATTCCGTTCAACTATAAAGTATATAATGCTATCTCGTCCATTACTTTCAACAGATAAAGTATCGTTCTGGTGCTCCAGCCGCCTTTCCCTGACAGTTGTTGCATTTTTGGGATTTGTAAACTTATTTTCCTTGCGGGTGAATATGAGTGTGGCCGTAATATGCATGACCAAATCAGAAGATGTAAATCCAATCATCAGTAGAACTCTTGAGTGCGGGTCCGGACCGAATGATACAAGTGGCAGTGACGGTATATGCGGCATAGTTGAGGTAATATTTAAATCCACCTTTAATTAGGGACATCGCTGGCTTTTCTATTGCCTCATTTGGCAGATAAAAGTAAGTCCGATTTACACCGAAATGTATGTCGGTCTGTTTAGTTGAACTACTTAGATTTTACTGTTGTTCCCTTAACCAGATGATGCGGTATGATAAATGTAATTTTAAGGTAGTAGTAAAGTATCGTCTGCTAGATGAAGGGGTACTATAAACAAGATGGCGGAATACTGACAAACGTCGTCTGCTACGCTAACCACTCACGGCCGGTTTGATCCGTCGCGCCCGAGCGGCTCTGAAAATTCCTGCACAGGCGGGTTTCTATTGAATATATAGCGTGACCTAGATCTATAGATAGGGACAAATATAGCGTGACCTAGATCTATATATAGGTCCCTAACTACTTTTACCTTTAGTGAGTATTCAGAGGCAGTTATTGACCGATGTATCTCATTGCACTGTCCACATGTAGCGTGTTGCATTGGTGTACACAGGAAGTAAACACTCCATTATCAGAATTCATATGCGGTGATCTTGTCTTCGAAACAGGATGACAGATTTGACTGGAGTAAGAAGACCCAGGGAGTTATTCTTGGATCATTCTTCTTTGGTTACATGCTCACACAGTTACCCGGCGGCTGGTTCTCTGTCCGATATGGCGGGAAACACTTGTACGGATGGAGTATGCTGGTTTGCGCCATAGCAACACTTCTTACGCCGTTCGCTGCTAGAACTGACGTCGTAGCATTGATAGTGATCCGTGTGGTCGTCGGATTATGCCAGGTAAATCTAACAACTTAGATTAATTACTCTCGTGGACGTGGATAACGAGTATATGCAAGTCATTCGTGGTGAAGGGTTATACGCCCAGATACATTGATGCGGTCGCGAGTATAAATAATTCTAAAGGATCACGTTGGAGGACGCCGGAGTATACAAAGGAAAATCCAGTGATGCATTGACGAGATGCGTGCTAATCACGTGCGGTAATAGGATATCCTAGATGTGCATCGTTCGATGAAATTCGCTAGAGGAGATCAGTATAATTTGAATCACGACTAACACTGTTAGGTTAACGATCATGGGACATGCTACATTTAGTGTCATGGCTATAAGTAGAAAAGTACCCCGAGCTCGTTTTTATTTTATACAAATTTATTTTACTTCGATTGCGAAACAAGTTCTTACAACTTATATTAGTATTTGGTGATTTTGTAAATAAATATCACGAAAGGGGAATAATTTAATGTGAATTAATTATTAGCGAACACTGGGAATGCAGTGTAGTACTCATGGATGTGATTTAATGCATGTATTTGACTCGTGATGTGTGTGTGTGTGTGTGTGTGTGTGTTTTTACGTTTATTTATCTTCGCTACCGGTTGCCCATATGAGCGACGCCTCCTGAAGAGATTAGTCATTTTAGATTGCTGGAGGATAGTGCAATGATACAGATATGGACCCATTCCAGAGTCACCTCTTATTCCTTTACGTGCACGGTGTAAAGCACCGACACGAGACCTCGGTTTAAAGTCCCACCTGAAAGACTGTTAATTTTATTAGGGTCAGACGGGGGATCGAACCTGCGGTCCCTGGATTACCAGTCCAACGTGTTAACCACTGGACTACAGATCCGTCTGCCAACCGTAATATTTGCAAATGTGGATATACATGTATGGGGTATACTGTAGTACGGCTTCATGTTATATTTAGGGCGTAGTATATCCTTGCGTACAGACGATGCTTTCTTACTGGCTTCCCCCGCTACAAAGAAGTAAAATTGGTGGATTTATATTCGCAGGTAAGTTTACCATTATGGCACTTTAATTGAAAAAAATTAAAGATTTGCAATTGTCTACATTATGGCCCTTTAATTGATTAAAAAAATCAATAAACTTGCAATTGTCTAAGTAACCGCTGTATATAGTGTCATCAAACTGAAAATTAAATTACATCACAACGTCGCGTTGTTGTCTTGCAAATCTGACCTACATTGCAATATTAAAACTAGAGTAATTGTCCTTGATTGATTTAAAAAATCCCTTGAATTCATTATAATCTCAATAATTACGCCATCACCAATTAATAAAATTACAAACCATATCACCATTGCGATTTATCGACTGCAGATCCGACCAGAGTTACTGCCCTTGATTTGATAATAAATACAACATAACTTAATAATATAAATGTTATATTCTTCTTTTATCTATTTTAAAAAATCTAAGATTCCATAAAAATAATAAACTTATTCGGCAGGGCATACCATTGTGTGGCGTGGTTCTCTGCAAGTTCGACCCAGAGTGAATCAAGTATCATTCTGTGGCATGGTTCTCTGCAAGTTCGACCCAGATTGAATCAAGTACCATTGTGCGGTGTGGTTCTCTGCAAGTTCGACCCAGATTGAATCAAGTACCATTGTGTTGCGTGGTTCTTTGCAAGTTCGACCCAGATTGAATCAAGTACCATTGTGTTGCGTGGTTCTCTGCAAGTTCGACCCAGATTGAATCAAGACACCACAGTTACTGATCTTCAGCGTATTATAAATATAATTATATCTCGGCGTGAAGAAGTTTCGGTGAGAACATGTGTGCCGGAAAAGCAATTCACGAGAGGTCACGTGATAGTTAGTTTAAACATATTTTATTCGGATCAAATACATATATACATATATAAACACAATTGTTATGCATTGGAACCGATATGGATCGAGAAATAAGCTTAAAGCATATATGAATCCCTTCCCATGTTGGAGTACCTTTAAATGGTACAAATTGCTTAGGAATATTATGTATGTGTTCAGTAAATATAAATTGTAGAGAAACTATTGAATACTTAAACAGAGAAACTAATGAATACTTAAACGTGATAGTTCACGCTCCAGTTACCGGATATGTAATTAAATGTACATTATACCGTCAACATATATTGTTATCACTGATATTGGAGATATTTAGACAGGTAAATAGACCATGGACACTTCAAACCTACCCAAGTGTTTACTAATGTCACTATTCCCATTCATGTCCTCATATAAATAATGGTTTTAAAAATCAGTAAACCTTTTTCAAAAAGTACATTATACTTCGTCTTCAACACCACTATATTTACGAATAAATAATGTCATCATAGTCACGCTGTTTCGTGTTTATGAGTTTCGTCCGTTATTATACACAAAATTGGTCCTTATGAAAACTATTAATTTTCACCGTTTTTCGCCTTCAGGTCCATGTGTTGTCACATAGATTCTCCAACTGATATACATGGTTGTGTAAGCCTAGTTATGTCATGTTGGGCACCGTGTGGTGTGTGCGATGGATGGTCCATTTACGGTTCTGCATCCAGTCAGAGTAATTAGTAAGGGTGGCGACTACTTATACCCCATGTATCTAGAAATGTTAGATAGATACATAGATAGATAAATGTTTATTAAGGTCTCATTTTTGTAAAGCAAACACAACATATTGAAACAGTAATATTAAAACAATGTACAAAACCACTCATGTTTGAGTTATAAGAGACAATCTAAGATATAATATAACAGCATCTTAAAACTTACTTTCAATTCAATTTAAAATACAGATTTATAAAACAGTAAAACTATACATCCCAGGTTAAAATGTTGCATTTACATATATGTATACAAAAGTTAAATCGTAATAGTATTATAAAGCTGTTTGATTTCTATATACATGATTCAGGTTTTATATAAAATATTACGTCTTTCTATTAAAATGCTATTGCAGGTTTTGGCACATAATTTAGCAATATCTGTATCAGACATTAAATAAGCAAACTGTTCAGAGAAACTAAGAGTGTTGAATGATGTATTAATAGACTGCGCATATAATTTAAGTTCAGTGCGTAAATGCTCATACAATGGACATTTCAACAATACATGCATTTCGCTCTCGATTGCATTTGAACATTGAAAACAGGTTCGTTCACACAGTGGTAATCCTTGATATCTACCAGTTTCAATCTTAATTGGTGCGACGCCACAACGTAATTTGGCTAAGGCGTTTCTGTGGTTTCTAGGTATTGCTATATTTTGCACATAAGTTTGTGTTCACAGTTTCAAGTTCGTCGCTCACTGGTACTATAATACTGACATATGATTAACGGCATACAGTCTAGTGTGTTGTAGAAAATATTAATAGTTTTTTGCTTTAAAGCTCATCATGTAGTTTTATTTATAATAGAAAATAAGGGAGAACATAATAGTATTTAAACTTCTCTGTAAATTGTCTGCACTTTACATATTTGTTAATTTTGTGTTTTGTACCATTTAATGCCTAATAAAATATATGCTATGTTATGTGTTATGTTAGATACAGAATGTGGTCCAACAAATGAATTTTGAGTGAAAATGTAAGCCTGCTATTAAAGTTTATATTGTTAAACTTAGAGTTTGATGGTTACATACCCTAGCTGACGGTCGTTCCGGCGTGACGTTTGAAGGTTAGATTCCCTAGCTGACGGTCATTCCGCCGTGGAGTTTGATGGTTACATCCCCTAGCTGACGGTCGTTCCGGCGTGACGTTTGAAGGTTAGATTCCCTAGCTGACGGTCATTCCGCCGTGGAGTTTGATGGTTACATCCCCTAGCTGACGGTCGTTCCGGCGTGACGTTTGAAGGTTAGATTCCCTAGCTGACGGTCATTCCGCCGTGGAGTTTGATGGTTACATCCCCTAGCTGACGGTCGTTCCGGCGTGACGTTTGAAGGTTAGATTCCCTAGCTGACGGTCATTCCGCCGTGGAGTTTGATGGTTACATCCCCTAGCTGACGGTCGTTCCGGCGTGACGTTTGAAGGTTAGATTCCCTAGCTGACGGTCATTCCGCCGTGGAGTTTGATGGTTACATCCCCTAGCTGACGGTCGTTCCGGCGTGACGTTTGAAGGTTAGATTCCCCTAGCTGACGGTCGTTTCGGCGTGGCGTTTGAAGGATTGATCCCCTAACTGACGGTCGTTCCGGCGTGACGTTTGATGGCTACATCCCGTAGCTGACGGTCATTCCGGCGTATAGTTTGAAGGTTATATCCCCCATAGCTGACGGTCGTTTCGGCGTGGCGTTTGAAGGATTGATCCCCTAGCTGACGGTCGTTCCGGCGTGACGTTTGAAGGTTAGATTCCCTAGCTGACGGTCATTCCGGCGTAGAGTTTGATGGTTACATCCCCTAGCTGACGGTCGTTCCGGCGTATATTTGAAGATTAGATCCCCCTAGCTGACGGTCATTTCGGCATGGAATATCATGCGAGTTAGATCCCCCGTGTTGACGGTCGTCCCTGTGTGGCCACTGAAGGTTAGATTCCCCTAGCTGATGGTCGTTTCGGCGTGGTATATCATGCTGGTTAAATCCCACGTGCTGACGATCATTCCTGCATGGCCACTGAAGGATAGATCTGGATAAAACTTTCGTAATAACATACCAACATTACGATTTACATGTACTGATCGTAATCGTGATATCTCGTTATTGTAACAGGAAGTCCAATCGGCATAATGGTAACATTTCCTGTCTCTGGATACCTGTGTGTAGAAGGCTTCGATGGCGGATGGCCCAGTATATTCTATATACAAGGTAAGACAGTAGTTTTGTAATTCGGTAAAATATGTTATCGTGTAAATAATTAAATATTATGATATAGTACGCAATTCAATTACACGGCATACATTATGTTAGTGAATATGTCAATGTGAAAGTTGCGGCACCAGCAGCGTATCAGATAATTGTAATGTATTTGCAGGGTGCATTGGCATTGTGTGGTTCTTTGCATGGTCATACACCGTGTATGACTCACCGGTTGTACATCCAAGGATTTCAGAGTACGAGAAGAACTATATTGTGAACAGCCTTAAATCAGAATTGGATGTCAGTAGGAAGGTAGGTACTAGTAAATAATTATCCTCCGCACCGGAGGGTGAAGTGGAGGGTGAAATGGAGGGTATAGTGGTGTGAAATGGAGGGTATAGTGGGATAAAAGTGTTCCGTCATTCCTGCCTCCTCCCACAGGTAAATTATTATACGCACTAGGGGGTGAAGTGGAGGGTGAAATGGAGGGTATAGTGGTGTGAAATGGAGGGTATAGTGGGATAAAAGTGTTCCGTCATTCCTGCCACCTCCCACAGGTAAATTATTATACGCTCTAGGGGGTTGAATTGGAGGGTGAAATGGAGGGTATAGTGGGGTAAAAGTGTTCCGTCATTCCTGCCACCTCACACAGGTAAATTATTATACCCACTAGGGGGTGAAGTGGAGGGTGAAATGGAGGGTATAGTGGTGTGAAATGGAGGGTATAGTGGGATAAAAGTGTTCGTCATTCCTGCCACCTCCCACAGGTAAATTATTATACGCACTAGGGGGGTGAATTGGAGGGTGAAATGGAGGGTATAGTGGGGGTAAACGTGTTCCGTCATTCCTGCCACCTCACACAGGTAAATTATTCTACGCACTAGGGGGTGAATTGGAGGGTGAAATGGAGGGTATAGTGGGGGTAAACGTGTTCCGTCATTCCTGCCACCTCACACAGGTAAATTATTATACGCACTAGGGGTTGAATTGGAGGGTGAAATGGAGGGTATAGTGGGGGTAAACGTGTTCCGTCATTCCTGCCACCTCACACAGGTAAATTATTATACCCACTAGGGGGTGAATTGGAGGGTGAAATGGAGGGTATAGTGGGGTAAAAGTGTTCCGTCATTCCTGCCACCTCACACAGGTAAATTATTATACCCACTAGGGGGGTGAATTGGAGGGTGAAATGGAGGGTATAGGTGGGTAAAAGTGTTCCGTCATTCCTGCGGTGAACTCTTATCTAAGTCAAAGATGTAACTGTGAATATAAGTTTAGATATTCTAAAACTAGATTTCTTGCAATATCCACTTTAAAATACTGAAATTAACCCCCAAAAGGGGATATTTGACAATTTGAATATCTTTGGTAAATACAAAAGTAATGGGCCATCTTGGATCAATATCGGTGCCATCAGTTATAGTATGAATAACATTAAAAATTAAAGCCAGACAATATTGAAATACTGGCTGACTCCATAGATTTCAGTTATTATAACCTTTTTGTTTAGTGTTATATTTTAAAATGTTATCATGTTGTTCAACATATTAAAGAGATATGAATTTCAAATTGAATGCACTTGACAATTGGCCGTTTTGCTATTTATTCAGTATTTATTGATATCCAAAAATCAAATTATGGATGTCCAAACATCATTGGAATTATGGATATCCAAAAATGCTGAATAAATAGCAAAACGGAGCGACTGGCATCATGGATATCCACAAATCGAATTATGGATATCCATAAATACTGAATAAATAGCACAACGGCGCCCGATAGACATTGCTCTTTTCTCTGTTACCCCAATTGACAGATAAAGTCCGATTTAGCCCAAATGTATACTGGTCCCTACACATTGACCATTGGGAGGGTTTGACACAAGTGATCGCGTTGTCATTGTGGTGTATATTAGTTTAAACATTATTTATTTTACAACGATTGCGAAGCAAGTTTTAACAACTTATATTAATCACTCTCGTTGGCGCGGATGATGGCGTAAATGTGGTTATTCGTGTGGGGGGAAACCGGAGTACCCGGAGAAAACCCACCTGTCCGATCTGGCGATCACCGTACCATCTCATATACTTCCCGGTCCGAGGATCGAGCCCGGGTTGTATTGGTGAGAAGCGAGCTCGCTAACCACTGCGCTAATCGGACAGCCTGTCGGTGGTGTATATTAGTACTTCGACATGTTCAGACATGTTCAGACCTGGCTATGTTGCTACATTAGGCTCGTCAACACACCATGTAACCAACAGCGATGTGTCCTTTGTGCATGTATGTATGCTTTATTCGATGTTGATTTGAATGTGTTTGATACAATACCCGTGGAAGTCATGGTAGCGCAGAGGTATCGCATTCGCTTCAGGTGCGATAGTACAGGAGTTCGAACCCAGATGTAGCCGTTACGATTGTGCCCGTATGCAAGGCACTTATATTCCATGTTGTCTCTTCTCTCTCCCTCATGGCGAGAGCGATTAATATTACGTTGTAAAAACTTGCTTCGCAACCGAGCTGACATAAATTTATATAAACTAAGCTAACACATAATACCATATGTAAGTCGATATAACATATTTAGTATTTACTGTGACAAGTTCATTCAACGAATCACGAACATTGATTTAGCTGGTGATAGTACACTGGTTGGTAGCGCGTTCGCTTAATGTGTGAGATGCACGGAGTCCGTGCCCAGCTGTACTAATGGTACACTGGTAGCGCATTCGCTTCATGTGATATGCACGGAGTCCGTGCCCAGCTGTAGCTAATACGAGTATGTCATTAGTACTGACATGCACTTATAATTGCACATTTCCTCAGGAATGAGGTCTGGAGAGCGATTAAACTAATGTTGTAAGAACTTGTTTCGCAATCGAGCTAAAATTATGTTGTATAAACTATTTTTAAACTGAGCTAGCCTATGTACAATTATTTTCATAGATTGTTCGTGTACCGTTGTGTCAAGCTTATGCAGCATAGACACATTATTTTATCACTTTGCATTTGGTGTATATATAACAATACACACTATCTAACAATTCATTATTTCAGACGAAAACTGTTACGCCATGGAAAAAAATACTTACGTCACCTCCGGTTTGGGCGATTATTATCACCCATACATTTGCTGAGTTGGGAACGTACACATTCATGACAAATATACAAAGTTATATGGAAGATGTGCTTAAGTTCGATATTCAGAAGGTATTGGAATGAATTAATTTACTTCAAATAAAATAATAGGTAATAATAGGTATGGTCACGCACTTTGAATCCTGTTCATTTCTCCGACTATGCAGCTAGATAATCATGCACCCACTGTTTTGATGTACTTTAGGTCTAAGGGGGCTTAATTCATAATCTTTCTTTGGCTGTGTTCAACAATATTGAGTTGTCGTCCATAGTCTGTACTGTTTTATATGAACAATACATTCTAATTTTATTGCAAATCAATAGTAAATATGTTATGCACAAAAAGATACAATATAATAGTATGAAAATGCAAATGAATTGGGTCACAAGTTTTAACAACATTAGACAACGGCTCGCACCAGGACAACGGCCCGCACCAGGACAACGGCCCGCATCAGACAACGACCCGCGCCAGACAACGGCCCGCACCAGACAACGGCCCGCACCAGGACAACGGCCCGCACCAGACAACGACCCGCGCCAGACAACGACCCGCACCAGACAACGACCCGCATCAGACAGAGAAGCATTTCAACTTCCATAATAAATGTTCAAAACTTTGTAGTCATATATTTTCTAAAACATATGTATGTGTTTATTTTCTGGTACCAACATAACAACAGGATTTATGTAAAGAATACAATCTCGTTACATGTAAATGAATGGCAATGTGTTTAGATGCATTGTTCCGTACGAAAATGCCACCAAATGGGTCAGTTTTACTCATAGCAAGCCCGAGCCAGTTGAGGCATCCGATTGGCCTAGTGCGTATCTCGTACCTACTATTTATAGTTGTAAGTGGGTGGGGCAAAGTAAATGATTATGTGTTTTGGTTGCTTACTGTTGAGACTTCAAATGACTATTGAACCAACCATCGAACAACACTTAGTTGGTTTGTCAAGTGTATTCACAATAATTGCATTGCTCTTTAAGGCCGGGTATGTGTCGTCCTTGCCATATATCGGATTCTGGGCGGTTACGAACATATCTGGACAAGCTGCCGATTTCCTTCGGAAAAAGGGTTTACTCTCAACTACAGCAGCTAGAAAACTCTTCAATAGCTTAGGTAAGTGAAAACATTAAAATAACACTAACACGTGTATATCATTAACAACAAATGACCTATGAACCATGGAGAAAGTTCACAACATTTTCATGCATAGCTTAAGTAATCAAACAGAACCTCTCAAAGCATAACTTAACTGGAAATTAGATAATATCACTCGGAGAGATGCAAACCCTAGCATTGGGCTGTCCGCCAGGCCCACATGTCTTGACAGATTTCTCCAAAAATCCCTTCCCCTGAACCAACACTCTATATATACTTAGTTTACATAATATTTAATGTGGTATTGCTTGTTATTGAATTAATTGCTGATATAAAAAATACCGACCGACAGACAGACAGACAGACAGACAGACAGACAGACAGACAGACAGACAGACAGACAGACAGACAGACAGACAGACAGACAGGGGCAGACAGACAGACAGACAGACAGACAGACAGAAGACAGAAGACAGACAGACGAGACAGACAGACAGACAGGACAGGACAGACAGGGGGGGGGGGGGGGGGGGGGGGGGGGGCAGACAGACAGACAGACAGACAGACATATATTTGATTGTGTAGTAACCCGGTGTGGGCCGGCCAGGGTATGCGCCGCATGTCTGTGCTATGATCTAGTAATTTCGCTATGTCATTGTTTTTCACGCAGGAACACTATTGCCCGCAATATTTGTCGTCATCACGGGCCACATGACTGATAATCCTGCTATTGCGGTCACCATGCTGACGGTGGGTGTGGCCATGTCGGGATGTCAACATGGGAGTGGATTTATCGTGAATCCAATTGATATCGCTCCTAAATATGCTGGTATCATATTTGGGATTTCCAACACAATAGGGGCACTAGGAGCCATTATGGCGCCAGTAGCCATTGGGTTTATTACAACAGATGTAAGTTTTGTTGGATTATATAATATACCACTCATTTTTAATGTAAATGGCTAGGACACTTTAAGCTAGCATCTATAAATTCAATGTGCATGCACTAACACGTATATATATCACTAATATAGTTCATCAATACATCACTTGCATATATTCCTTGTCAGTAGTTTCATACTAAATACACAATTGTTAAATTTCGATTCGTTTTACATGAATAATAATACAAAACGTGACAATTTACAGAAAAGTAAACAGGTTGGGCCACAATTTCTAGCAACATTAGTTACGACCCTTCCCGAGGCGATGAAACTAAAGGAATAGCATTGACAGGTGCGATGGTGTCTAAGAAAATGCAGCCAAATGAGCTACATGTAAATGTAAACTCTTCGGACTACACTGTGGATATTCAAAACGTATATCTTCATTAGAAAGATTCAAAAACCTATGACGGTTCGAACGACTCATCTGCGTGATAACATTCGCTTCAGGTGTGAGAGGCCCCAAGTTCGCGCCAAGCTGCCGGCTTTACGATTAGGCAAGGCACTTAAATTCAACATTGCCTCGTCTCTCTCCCTCATGGCGATGTATTCCATCAGGAGTGAGGTCTCGATAGCGATGAATATAATGTGCTCTTGCTTCACAATCGAGCTAATATAAATGTGTATAAACGACATGTATTATGTCGTGTTTTGCCAAATTATATCCGGACGATCACATAAATATGCTCATTATAGATTATCGTATACGATTTAAAGCATGTTTAGAAATAAACAAATGACGTTTGATTTTGGGTGTTTCAAAATATGTATGTTTGTTTTACTCTTACATTTATCTTCTCACCAGAAAATAAGTTCAAACAGGAACCTAGATAAACCAGATCATGGTTCAAATAACTACTTCAATCATTGATGAAAAATGCCCGTACGGAAGTTTACATACATATTTACCTTGAAAACCATCACTAGAAATCCATTGTATTCACTTAGCGGTAGAACCTACACTCTCAGCAAGTGAGTGTCGGTCTGTAGAACATTAGCCAACTTGATACGGAATCCCTGTTAATTCCAAAATAGGGTCCTCCAAAAATATAAAATGACTAATCTCTGCAGGAGGCGTCGCTCGTATGAACAACCGGTAGCGACGATAAATAAACGTAAAACACACCTTCTTGGGAGATTTCCGCATCACTGGGTGGGAAATTGACTGTTGTTGTGTGTTGTTGGGAGGCCTCGTTCGTGATAGGTGAAATTACATAACATTACAAAGGGTGGGAATAAAAGTGACGTTATAAAAAGGGTGTCGCTTACTTGAGTCAGACTAGCTTGGCAACAGGCGTTGGTATATTTTGCCTGGTCAGTCATATACATATATTTTAATACCGAGATCATTAATTGGGCCGTATTGAGTTTCTGATAATATCAATGTGTCATTTTGCCAGAAGTAAATTAGTGAAAAATCGACAGACTGAACCCAGGCTAAGGTCAGACTCAAGAATACCTCGAAACACGCCTGATAGCACTTAAATTACATATAATACCAAGACAATCGATAAGTATAAGCTATTTACATACCTCTGTATCATTATCATATAATTAATTAAACAGAACACTGTTATAGGCATGTAACTGTAAAATATCTGTTTTTCCAGAGGACCCTTGAGCAGTGGCAGATGGTGTTCTACATTACAGCCGTAATGTATGTTATTGCGACTATAGTTTTCATAGTGTTTGCATCTGGTGAAGTACAAGAATGGGCAAAGGAAGATGTGAACATTAATGGAATTCCGATTGGCGCTGAAGATATGCAATATGATGTTGAACAAAGAAAAGTAAAGACTGACAATCTTAAATATTGATAATTAATGTTTTGTTTTTTTTAGCTTCATTTTATTTTACAATGATTGCTAATCGGACAACCTATAGTGTTCAACAATAGATGATGTGACGAAAATGTGCAATGGGAAAGATGTAAGCAATAAAGACCATTACGATTGATGCAGACGACAGGCAATGCGATGTTGGACAATTGAACACAAAGAATGACAAGAATAGTGCTGAGCATGATCAAAATTATATTAAACTTCAAACATGGACGCAATTAAGATAAGCAAAGAGCTTAGCCACGATGAACACAGTTGTGCTGAAGAAAATGAAATCAAGACTGGCGATAAATGCATCATAATTTACTGAAATAAGAAATGCATTTAAAAATTGGAAGCAGACAATCGATGTCGAAATAACAAAGTTTCAATTAATTGCTTCAAAAGGAGATCGGTCGGACTATAATCTATGCTATATTTATTAATCCCTATCGGTCGGGACTGGGTGGCAAGATAGGTCCCCGTCCGACGTTTTAGTTTAAACATATTTTCTTTCCCATTATAATACATATTGAACAATGCATACATCACACATACATCAAAATACGGAAAAAGGATTAGAATGAAAGACAGAGTCTTATATCATTCTTCTCCTCGACGTTTCCTCCGGGACATAACTTGGTCAAACATCATGGGTCTTTGAAATAACTGGGCACAAATATCCATCATGGTGCAATGGTTTATTGCATTCACATTTAATTACGTGTCCGTGTAAGACGAATGCTAATGACTATTAATTAAATATGAAAATTAAAAGATGTCTTTGATATTTTCTAATAATAACTAATAACTTGTAAGGGAATTAATTGCTTCATTGCATTGTCCATGTTGTGTGTGTGTGTGCGTGTGTGTATTATGTGTGTTTCCAGATACAATAATAGTACATGTATGCATTGTTATTAATTGGGCTTTCGCATTTTATTATTTATCCGTGTTCGACATATACTAGAGTATATTAATAAAACATGTAACTTAAAATCTATATTTGATATTATTTTGATTTAAACATATTTATTCGACATTATATAACATAATGTACAACACTATGTATGTATCCAGTACACCCAAGTGGGTTGAAGGAAAGGCTAAAAGCGTATTGGATTTCTCTCCATGACAATATGATATTGTTTTCAGTCTACTCAGTTGATCCAAAATGGTTTAGACCCTTCGGCCCCCATCCTATGTATAAATTCGTTGCCGGAGGCCTTGACACATCCTGCTCATAATTGCTCTAACGACTAAGAAAGGCCCGTGGCATATACAGGAAGAAGCATCAAAGGGCATTAAGAACATCTGAAATAAACACTTGTTCATCGCCAGCTTGAGTACTCTTGCCCTGTGTTGTCTCCTCACACTGAAACATCCATAACTCGGATCGCAAGTGTACGAAGAACAGATACCTTTGAAACTGCGATCCCTGGATTACTAGTCCAGCGTGTTTCCACTGGACTACATATCCGTCTGTATTTGTTTGTGAGCATCCTACTTTTGATAAGGGTTATATAGTTGTCGTGAGATGTACCAATTATTCAATCAAGACTCAAACATATTATTGTCGGCATCGATGGTCTTTAAACTGCATTGTGCATACATACATGGCCCCGTGGTTAAGGCGTCCGCCTACGGAGCGGGAGGTCGAAGGTTCGAATCTCTCATCAGGGGTTCGTTCTGATATGGCCGGTTGGTGAGCCGCCAGCTAATAATGGTTACCGAGTGCCTACCAGCCTGGCGTCTGGCATACAAGCATAGGATTCGGGAAGTACTGATGTTCGTAAAAAGAGGTGTCTCATAAGTCAGAAATGGCTGGCCCTTTAAATAGGGGTGACACTATAATAAGCAAACACTTTAATTTTACTTTTAGTACATGCATCCTTAAAAAAGCAAATAAAATGCATGTTTTCACGTATAAATGCAGTGCTACTACAAATTATTCTGAATACATTCGAGCACTAACATTGAATCAATAAACAGTGTTTTTGTGGTCTACAAACTTTCAAAAGTGAAAGTAGGATTTCATATAGCGGTCACCCACGCTCCTGTAATGACGTGTGGTTGTCATTGGAGTCAATACTAAGCACACGATACTTTCGCTTAGAGATGATTTAACTAAGACTAGTCTATAGATAAATATGCATAGGCACACATGTGAGATATAATGGTAAATCGTGTCATTCAGGATACACGCATTGTATTATGCATGAATATCGACTATTTACATTATTTTCTTATGTCAACAAACTGCGTATACGACGATATTTATTTGTTGACATACTCAGTTTTTGGGGCAACTATTGGATAATAATGTATACCATATAATAGGAAATTACATTTTGCAGATATTTGCGTTTTCACCGATGTAGTGTCGCTTTAAATATTATTACATACACAAACATAGTATGTTATGACGGGTTAGTATGAACTATGTTATAATGTTATAAAGCGAGCTTAAGCGCAGAAGGAAATAAAACATGCCAACGAAATGTTAGGAAATGTATGTTAATGTTGGGATGTTTCGTTTTTATATAAAAAATTTCTTTTAAAGAAGATAACAAGACGCAACAAACTTAGGAAACAAAACAACCTGTGATTTTGCTCCAGATACCCCCAACCGTTCCATCTCACGACTTATTGAAATCTTTTATTTTATTACATATATAATATTATTAGTGAGCCGGGGTATCGAATCTGCGAGCCCTAGATTCGCAGTTCACAGTGCTCACCCATTGGATCACTAACTCGTGTGTGTTCTAAAATGGTTTGAACTAGAAGAACCATTTTAATGTATACACTGTTTTGGACTGTCAATAATGTTCTCCGTCATTCTGTGAGCTAAGATTAGAATTTGGTTCTAAATATTAGCACATTACGTCGATCGGGGTGTACACTGTAGTTGGAGTAGCACCGGACCGGAGTGCGGCATACTTTTTTTCGGAATAGGATTTGTATTTTGCAACGGTAGGAGTTGATGTGAATATTATATTTTATATATCATGCATTATCTTCATGAGCACAAATCATATATCGCAATCATTTGAACAATTATATTTCATTATCTTGGAAGCTATACCTCTTTAATGCTCGATATATGATATTTTATTTAAAATATATTATACAGATCACGTACACTATATATACACACAAGTGAAGAGAGTAATACAATTACATTGATCGTTAGATCATCCATTGAAACTACTGGGGGCATTTCCACAATCATTTTACACATTGAATGCATTTACGTCGTGCAAACCTCTATACTAGTAATAATTTGTGCTTTAAACATGAGAGAGGGAGTAACCCATGACGGTAAGTTTGAATGTTCGTTGTGACATAGTCGTACTAATATATCCAGATATAAGAGCAATCTGTCCGACAATACGACCAGCAACTGACCGATAATAGGACCAGCAACTAACCGATAATAGGACCTGTAACTGACCGATAATAGGACCAGCAACTGACCGATAATAGGACCAGCAACTGACCGATAATAGGACCAGCAACTGACCGATAATAGGACCAGCAACTGACCGATAATAGGACCAGCAACTGACCGATAATAGGACCTGCAACTGACCGATAATAGGACCAGCAACTGACCGATAATAGGACCAGCAACTGACCGATAATAGGACCAGCAACTGACCGATAATAAGACCTGCAACTGACCGATAATAGGACCAGCAACTGACCGATAATAGGAGCAGCAACTGACCGATAATAGGACCAGCAACTGACCGATAATAGGACCTGCAACTGACCGATAATAGGACCAGCAACTGACCGATAATAGGACCAGCAACTGACCGATAATAGGACCAGCAACTGACCGATAATAAGACCTGCAACTGACCGATAATAGGACCAGCAACTGACCGATAATAGGACCAGCAGTGATTTGTCATCATTTTGCGATATTGGCTTTTTACGCACCATCAAATTATTGCTCATATTGTGTCAAATAAAATAAATGGAATATCATGACATGACTATTAACTATATTATTTAAAAAAAATCACGATCGGCCTAATATTGTGTGTGTTTTACGTTTATTTATCGTCGCTACCGGTTGCCCATATGAGCGACGCCTCATGAAGAGATTAGTTATTTTAGAGATAAAGTATATAATGCTATCTCTTCCATTCCGCTCAACATATAAAGTATATATTGCTATCTCTTCCATTCCGTTCAAGAGATAAAGTATATAATGCTATCTCTTCCATTCCGTTTAAGAGATAAAGTATATATTGCTATCTCTTCCATTCCGCTCAACAGATAAAGTATATATTGCTATCTTTTCCATTCCATTCAACATATAAAATGCATAATGCTATCTCTTACATTCATGTCAATAGATAAAGTATATATTGCTATCTCTTCCATTACTTTCAACAGATAAAGTATCGTTCTGGTGCTCCAGCCGCCTTTCCCTGACAGTTGTTGCATTTTTGGGATTTGTAAACTTATATTCCTTGCGGGTGAATATGAGTGTGGCCGTAATATGCATGACCAAATCAGATGATGTAAATCCAATCACCAGTAGAAATCTTGAGTGCGGGTCCGGCCCGAATGATACAAGTGGCAGTGACGGTATATGCGGCATATTTGAGGTACTATTTAATTCCACACTTAATTAGCGACATCGCTGGCTTTTCTATTGCCTCATTTGGCAGATTTACACCGAAATATATGTCGGTCATTTTAGTTGAAATACTTAGTGTTTACTGTTGTTCCCCTAACCAGATGATGCGGTATGATAAATGTGATTTTAAGGTAGTAGTAAAGTATCGTCTGCTAGATGAAGGGGTACTATAAACAAGATGGCGGAATACTGACAAACGTCGTCTGCTGATAAATGTAATTCTAATGTAGGATAACTGTCGAGATAATTTGTTATAGTAATTTAATATTTATAAGGTGAGAACGTAGACGACATTTGATTGTATGTTGTACAACGATGCAAACATAGGAAAGCACTTAAGAGCACATCTATACGAGTACATGTACATATATCTAGGTCACGCTATATATTCGATTGAAATCCGCCGGTGCAAGCAATTTTCAAAGCCACTCGGGTGCGACGGATCAAACCGGTCGGGAGTGGTTAGCTTAGTACAATGATACAGATGGAGACCCATTCCAGAGTCTCCTCTGGTTCTTTTACGTGCACGATGTAAAGCACCGACACGAGACCTCGGTTTATAAATATAACCTAGATCTATAGATAGGGACATATATAACGTGACCTAGATCTATAGATAGGTCCCTAACTACTTTTACCTTTAGTGAGTATTCAGAGGCAGTTACTGATCGATGTATCTCATTGCATTGTCCACATGTAGCGTGTTGCATTGATATACTTGTACATAGGAAGTAACCACACCCTTCGCCAAACACCCCATTATCAGAATGCATATGCGGTGATCTTGTCTTCGAAACAGGATGACAGATTTGACTGGAGTAAGAAGACCCAGGGGGTTATTCTTGGATCATTCTTCCTTGGTTATATGCTCACACAAATACCCGGCGGCTGGCTCTCTGTCAGATATGGCGGAAAACACGTGTGTGGATGGAGTATGCTGGTTTGCGCCATAGCAACACTTCTTACGCCGTTCGCTGCTAGAACTGACCTCGTAGCATTGATAGTGATCCGTGTGGTCGTCGGATTATGCCAGGTAAATCTAACAACATAGATTAATCACTCTCGTTGACGTGGATAACGTGTATATGCAGTCATTCGTGGTGTAGAGTTATACGCCCAGATACATTGATGCGGTCGCGAGTATAAATAATTCTAAAGGATCACGTTAGAGGAAGCCGGAGTATACAAAGGAACATCCAGTGATGCATTGACGAGATGCGTGCTAACCACGCGCGCTAATCGGATAACCTAGATGTGCATCGTTCGATGAAATTCGCTAGTGGAGATCAGTATAATTTGAATCACGACTAACACGGTTAGGTTAACGATCATGGGACATGCTACATTTAGTGTCATGGCTATAAGTAGAAAAGTAAATGGGCTTTAATGAATGTATTTGAACCGTGATGTGTGCGTGCGTGCGTGCGTGTGTGCGTGCGTGCGTGCCGTCGCTACCGGTTGCCCATATGAGCGAGCCTCCTGAAGAGATTAGTCATTTTAGATTGTTGGAGCATAGTGCAATGATACAGATTGAGACCCATTCCAGAGTCTCCTCTTGTTCTTTTGCGTGCACGGTGTAAAGCACCGACACGAGACCTCGGTTTAAAGTCCCACCTGAAAGACGGTTAATTTTATTAGGGTCAGACGGGGGATCGAACCTGCGGTCCCTGGATTACCAGTCCAACGTGTTAACCACTGGACTACAGATCCGTCTGCCAACCGTGATATTTGCAAATGTGGATATACATGTATGGGGTATACTGTAGTACGGCTTCATGTTATATTTAGGGCGTAGTATATCCTTGCGTACAGACGATGCTTTCATACTGGCTTCCCCCGCTACAAAGAAGTAAAATTGGTGGATTTATATTCGCAGGTAAGTTTACAATTATGGCCCTTTAACTGATTAAAAAATCAATACATTTGCAATTGTCTACATGTAACTGACTAAGTAACCGCTGTATGCAATGTCATCAAACTGAAAATTAAATTACACCGCCACGTCGCGTTGTTGTCTTGCAAGTCTGACATAAATTGCAATATTAAAACTAGAGTTACTGTCCTTGATTGATTAAAAAAATCCCTTGAATTCATTATAATCTCAATATTTTCGCCATCACCAATTAATAAAATTACAAACTATATCATCATTGCGATGTATCGACTGCCGATCCGACCAGTTACTGCCCTTGATTTGATAATAAATACAACATAGTTTAATAATATAAATGTTATATTCTTCTTTTATCTATTTTAAAAAACCTAAAAATATCTTCAGATTCCATACAAATAATAAACTTATTCGGCAGGGCATACCCTGTGGTGTGGTTCTCTGCAAGTTCAACCCAGATTGAATCAAGTACCATTGTGTGGCATGGTTCACTGCAAGTTCGACCCAGATTGAATCAAGTACCATTGTATTGCATGGTTCTCTGCACGTTCCACCCATATTGAATCAAGACACCACAGTTACTGATCTTCAGTGTATTATAAATATATATCCCGGCGTGAAGAGTTTTCAGCGAGAACATGTTTTCACCGAACTGCGGGAATAGCATGAGAGGTCACGTGATAGTTTAAGCATATATTATTCGGATCAAATACATATATACATATATAAGCACAATGTTTATACATTGGAACCGATATGGATCGAGAAACAATCTTAAAGCATATATGAATCCCTTCCCATTTCACCGTTTTTCGCCTTCAGATCCATGTGTTGTCACAGAGATTCTCCAACTGATATACATGGTTGTGTAAGCCTAGTTATGTCCTGTTGGGCACCGTGTAGTGTGTGCGATGGATGGTGTCCATTTACGGTTCTGCATCCAGTCAGAGTAATTAGTAAGGGTGGCGACTACTTATACCCCATGTGTTTGTCTAAGGCAAACTATAAATGTTAGTGTTTTGTAGATACAGTAAAGTATATAATTATATAGAATTTGGTCGAACAAATGAATTTTGAGTGAAAATGTTACACTAAGCCTGCTATTAAAGTGTGTATTGCTTTGTGAAATAAAACTGTTATTTACTTACTTGTGCTCGAGTTGTAGGCAATTTCCAGTCAGGTGAAAACTTGTGACGTCATTCCGTATTACTGGGATCGAGGGGCCTCCATTTTATTGACATTTCTAAAAAAGTAATCAATCGATTTTAGTCGGGATATTTTTGAATGACAGGTAAAATGTTGTTTATCCAGTCACTTGAAATTGTTACATACGGATCTGTAGCCCAGTGGTAACACGCTGGACTGGTAATCCAGGGATCGCTGGTTCGATCCCACGTCTGACCCTAATAAAATTAACAGTCTTTCAGTTGGACTTTAAACCGAGGTCTCGTGTTGGTGATACGTAAAGTACCAGAGGAGACTCTGGAATGGGTCTCTGTCTGTATCATTGCACTATCCTCCACAAGTCTAAATTGACTAATCTCTTCAGGAGGCGTCGCTCATATGGGCAACCGGTAGCGACGATAAGTAAACGTAAAACACACCCATTGAAATTGTTTGCAGTGTATGAACATTCAAAATCAATAGAAGTCCGTTATGTAATACATTGCCGGAAACCAGTACCACCACTATATATAAACTATCCATCCGAGTCCGGAGCTAATGGATTAATCTTGCCATTTCATAAATTGATAAAGGATCATATTTGGCGGGGTATACAGTATTCTGTATGGATATTCCCTTATCCTTACGTGGATGTGGTGTCTATGAAATGTTTGATATTGACTTAAGCTAAATTATCGGAAGTAAGGAAGTAAACAGCTAAATTTTGCTATACCATTTACTCCATTCTTGATTTATTTTAGAAACAGATACTGTTTGTCAATATTTTACATATTTTGTGAATAACTATAGTACACTGTTTGGGATTATTAGCTAGACATCATTAAACAGCTCAATTACTGAACACATGTTCCACCTTGGTTTAAATTAAAATAACACATTCTTCGTCTCGGATTGCTTCAAACAACTAATACTAATCGAAACTAACTGTTCCCACTGTCTGAAGCCATCTTACGCCACTCTCTTGACTTACCGCAACATACATACCTATGCCTATTGCACGCATTTTCACATCAGCCCCCCTTGCTCACAGGTCGTTCCGGCGTGGCCTTTGATGGTTAGATCCCTCTAGCTGACGGTCGTTTCGGCTTCTCGTTTGAAGGGTTGATCCCCTAGCTCACAGTCGTTCCGGCGTGGCGTTTGATGGTTAGATCCCTCTAGCTGACGGTCGTTTCGGATTCGCGTTTGAAGGGTTGATCCCTAGCTGACGGTCGTTCCGGCGTGGCGTTTTAAGGATTGATCCCCTAGCCGACGGTCGTTCCGGCGTGGCGTTTGACGGTTAGATTCCCTAGCTGACGGTCATTCCGGTGTAGAGTTTGAAGGTTAGATCCCCCTAGCTGACGGT
>CM026393.1:70694141-70716909 GCA_014843695.1 Archivesica marissinica
CGCCCGATAGACATTGCTCTTTTCTCTGTTACCCCAATTGACAGATAAAGTCCGATTTAGCCCAAATGTATACTGGTCCCTACACATTGACCATTGGGAGGGTTTGACACAAGTGATCGCGTTGTCATTGTGGTGTATATTAGTTTAAACATTATTTATTTTACAACGATTGCGAAGCAAGTTTTAACAACTTATATTAATCACTCTCGTTGGCGCGGATGAAAGCGTATATATGTGGTCATTCGTGTGGGGGGAAACCGGAGTGCCCGGAGAAAACCCACCTGTCCGATCTGGCGACCACCGTACCATCTAACATACTTCCCGGTCCGAGGATCGAGCCCGGGTTGCATTGGTGAGAAGCGAGCGCGCTTACCACTGCGATAATCGAACAGCCTGTCGGTGGTGTATATTAGTACTTCGACATGTTCAGACATGTTCAGACCTGGCTATGTTGCTACATTAGGCTCGTCAACACACCATGTAACCAACAGCGATGTGTCCTTTGTGCATGTATGTATGCTTTATTCGATGTTGATTTGAATGTGTTTGATACAATACCCGTGGAAGTCATGGTAGCGCAGAGGTATCGCATTCGCTTCAGGTGCGATAGTACAGGAGTTCGAACCCAGATGTAGCCGTTACGATTGTGCCCGTATGCAAGGCACTTATATTCCATGTTGTCTCTTCTCTCTCCCTCATGGCGAGAGCGATTAATATTACGTTGTAAAAACTTGCTTCGCAACCGAGCTGACATAAATTTATATAAACTAAGCTAACACATAATACCATATGTAAGTCGATATAACATATTTAGTATTTACTGTGACAAGTTCATTCAACGAATCACGAACATTGATTTAGCTGGTGATAGTACACTGGTTGGTAGCGCGTTCGCTTAATGTGTGAGATGCACGGAGTCCGTGCCCAGCTGTACTAATGGTACACTGGTAGCGCATTCGCTTCATGTGATATGCACGGAGTCCGTGCCCAGCTGTAGCTAATACGAGTATGTCATTAGTACTGACATGCACTTATAATTGCACATTTCCTCAGGAATGAGGTCTGGAGAGCGATTAAACTAATGTTGTAAGAACTTGTTTCGCAATCGAGCTAAAATTATGTTGTATAAACTATTTTTAAACTGAGCTAGCCTATGTACAATTATTTTCATAGATTGTTCGTGTACCGTTGTGTCAAGCTTATGCAGCATAGACACATTATTTTATCACTTTGCATTTGGTGTATATATAACAATACACACTATCTAACAATTCATTATTTCAGACGAAAACTGTTACGCCATGGAAAAAAATACTTACGTCACCTCCGGTTTGGGCGATTATTATCACCCATACATTTGCTGAGTTGGGAACGTACACATTCATGACAAATATACAAAGTTATATGGAAGATGTGCTTAAGTTCGATATTCAGAAGGTATTGGAATGAATTAATTTACTTCAAATAAAATAATAGGTAATAATAGGTATGGTCACGCACTTTGAATCCTGTTCATTTCTCCGACTATGCAGCTAGATAATCATGCACCCACTGTTTTGATGTACTTTAGGTCTAAGGGGGCTTAATTCATAATCTTTCTTTGGCTGTGTTCAACAATATTGAGTTGTCGTCCATAGTCTGTACTGTTTTATATGAACAATACATTCTAATTTTATTGCAAATCAATAGTAAATATGTTATGCACAAAAAGATACAATATAATAGTATGAAAATGCAAATGAATTGGGTCACAAGTTTTAACAACATTAGACAACGGCTCGCACCAGGACAACGGCCCGCACCAGGACAACGGCCCGCATCAGACAACGACCCGCGCCAGACAACGGCCCGCACCAGACAACGGCCCGCACCAGGACAACGGCCCGCACCAGACAACGACCCGCGCCAGACAACGACCCGCACCAGACAACGACCCGCATCAGACAGAGAAGCATTTCAACTTCCATAATAAATGTTCAAAACTTTGTAGTCATATATTTTCTAAAACATATGTATGTGTTTATTTTCTGGTACCAACATAACAACAGGATTTATGTAAAGAATACAATCTCGTTACATGTAAATGAATGGCAATGTGTTTAGATGCATTGTTCCGTACGAAAATGCCACCAAATGGGTCAGTTTTACTCATAGCAAGCCCGAGCCAGTTGAGGCATCCGATTGGCCTAGTGCGTATCTCGTACCTACTATTTATAGTTGTAAGTGGGTGGGGCAAAGTAAATGATTATGTGTTTTGGTTGCTTACTGTTGAGACTTCAAATGACTATTGAACCAACCATCGAACAACACTTAGTTGGTTTGTCAAGTGTATTCACAATAATTGCATTGCTCTTTAAGGCCGGGTATGTGTCGTCCTTGCCATATATCGGATTCTGGGCGGTTACGAACATATCTGGACAAGCTGCCGATTTCCTTCGGAAAAAGGGTTTACTCTCAACTACAGCAGCTAGAAAACTCTTCAATAGCTTAGGTAAGTGAAAACATTAAAATAACACTAACACGTGTATATCATTAACAACAAATGACCTATGAACCATGGAGAAAGTTCACAACATTTTCATGCATAGCTTAAGTAATCAAACAGAACCTCTCAAAGCATAACTTAACTGGAAATTAGATAATATCACTCGGAGAGATGCAAACCCTAGCATTGGGCTGTCCGCCAGGCCCACATGTCTTGACAGATTTCTCCAAAAATCCCTTCCCCTGAACCAACACTCTATATATACTTAGTTTACATAATATTTAATGTGGTATTGCTTGTTATTGAATTAATTGCTGATATAAAAAATACCGACCGACAGACAGACAGACAGACAGACAGACAGACAGACAGACAGACAGACAGACAGACAGACAGACAGACAGACAGACAGACAGACAGACAGACAGACAGACAGACAGACAGACAGACAGACAGACAGACAGACAGACAACAGACAGACAGACAGACAGCAGACAGACAGACAGACAGACAGACAACAGACAGACAGACAGACAGACAACAGACAGACAGACAGACACAGACAGACAGACAGACAGACAGACAGACAGACAGACAGACAGACAGACAGACAGACAGACAGACAGACAGACAGACAGACAGACAGACAGACAGACAGACAGACAGACAGACAGACAGACAGACAGACAGACAGACATATATTTGATTGTGTTGTAACCCGGTGTGGGCCGGCCAGGGTATGCGCCGCATGTCTGTGCTATGATCTAGTAATTTCGCTATGTCATTGTTTTTCACGCAGGAACACTATTGCCCGCAATATTTGTCGTCATCACGGGACACATGACTGATAATCCTGCTATTGCGGTCACCATGCTGACGGTGGGTGTGGCCATGTCGGGATGTCAACATGGGAGTGGATTTATCGTGAATCCAATTGATATCGCTCCTAAATATGCTGGTATCATATTTGGGATTTCCAACACAATAGGGGCACTAGGAGCCATTATGGCGCCAGTAGCCATTGGGTTTATTACAACAGATGTAAGTTTTGTTGGATTATATAATATACCACTCATTTTTAATGTAAATGGCTAGGACACTTTAAGCTAGCATCTATAAATTCAATGTGCATGCACTAACACGTATATATATCACTAATATAGTTCATCAATACATTACTTGCATATATTCCTTGTCAGTAGTTTCATACTAAATACACAATTGTTAAATTTCGATTCGTTTTACATGAATAATAATACAAAACGTGACAATTTACAGAAAAGTAAACAGGTTGGGCCACAATTTCTAGCAATATTAGTTACGACCCTTCCCGAGGCGATGAAACTAAAGGAATAGCATTGACAGGTGCGATGGTGTCTAAGAAAATGCAGCCAAATGAGCTACATGTAAATGTAAACTCTTCGGACTACACTGTGGATATTCAAAACGTATATCTTCATTAGAAAGATTCAAAAACCTATGACGGTTCGAACGACTCATCTGCGTGATAACATTCGCTTCAGGTGTAAGAGGCCCCAAGTTCGCGCCAAGCTGCCGGCTTTACGATTAGGCAAGGCACTTAAATTCAACATTGCCTCGTCTCTCTCCCTCATGGCGATGTATTCCATCAGGAGTGAGGTCTCGATAGCGATGAATATAATGTGCTCTTGCTTCACAATCGAGCTAATATAAATGTGTATAAACGACACGTCATTTTTGACATCACAATAGCTAGGTTGCAAATTAGTATGCATACATGCTCCTCTTGGCAATATAATTATGTTTCTATACAATTGTGTCCATCACTACATACATATATATATATTGTAAAAGCAAATGCAGCACATGTTTCTTTACTGTCATTTATTATTTTTATAACTGGTTGTGATGGTAACACATTTAACTTTTTTTGGCATTAAGCGTACCTGTTTATGAACGTCATTATATGTGCAATAAGATACATTTACTTTGTCGTCTGCTTTTACACGGACTCTGTATCAACATGTATTATGTCGTGTTTTGCCAAATTATATCCGGACGATCACATAAATATGCTCATTATAGATTATCGTATACGATTTAAAGCATGTTCAGAAATAAACAAATGACGTTTGATGTTGGGTGTGTCAAAATATGTATGTTTGTTTTACGATTAAATTTATCTTCTCACCAGAAAATAAGTTCAAACAGGAACCTAGATCAACCAGATCATGGTTCAAATAACTACTTCAATCATTGGTGAAAAATGCCCGTACGGAAGTTTACATACATATTTACCTTGGAAACCATCACTAGAAATCCATTTTATTCAGCCTGGGAACTGGCGTTGGTATATTTTGCCTGGTCAGTCATATAAATATATTTAAATACCGAGATCTTTAATTGGGCCGTATTGAGTTTCTGATAATATCAAAGTGTCATTTTGCCAGAAGTAAATTAGTGAACAATCGACAGACTGAACCCTGAAAAATCGACAGACTGAACCCAGGCTAAGGTCAGACTCAAGAATACCTCGAAACACGCCTGATAGCACTTAAATTACATATAATACCAAGAAAATCGATACGTATAAGCTATTTACATACCTCTGTATCATTATCATATAATTAATTAAACAGAACACTGTTATAGGCATGTAACTGTAAGTAATCTGTTTTTCCAGAGGACCCTTGAGCAGTGGCAGATGGTGTTCTACATTACAGCCGTAATGTATGTTATTGCGACTATAGTTTTCATAGTGTTTGCATCTGGTGAAGTACAAGAATGGGCAAAGGAAGATGGGAACATTAAAGGAATTCCGATTGGCGCTGAAGATATGCAATATGATGTTGAACAAGTAAAAGTAAACATTAAAGGAATTCCGATTGGCGCTGAAGATATGCAATATGATGTTGAACAAGTAAAAGTAAAGACTGCCAATCTTAAATATTGATAATTAATGTTTTTTTGTTTTTTTTTAACTTAATTTTATTTTACAACGATTGCTAGTCGGACAGCCTATAGTTAAGTGTTCAACCATAGATGATGTGACGAAAATGTACAATGGGAAAGATGTAAGCAATAAAGACATTAAGATTGATGCAGACGACAGACAATGCGATGTTGGACAATTGAACACACAGAATGACAAGAATAGTGCTGAGCATGATCAAAATTATATTAAAACTTAATACATGGACGCAATTAAGATAATCAAAGAGCTTAGCCACGATGAACATAGTTGTGATGAAGAAAATGAAATCAAGACTGGCGATAAATGTATCATAATTTACTGACATAAGAAATGCATTTAAAAATTTGAAGCAGAAAATCGATGTCGAAATAACATAGTTTCAATTAATTGCTTCAAAAGGAGATCGGTCGGACTATAACCTATGCCATATTTATTAGTCCCTATCGGCCGGGACTGGGTGGCAAGATAGGTCCCCGTCCGACGTTTTAGTTTAAACATATTTTATTTCCCAATACAATGTATAATACATATTGAACAATGCATACATCACACATACGGAAACAGGATGAATGAAAGACAGAGTCTTATATAATTCTTCTCCTCGACGTCCCCCCCCCCCCCCGTGACATAACTTGGTCAAACAGCATGGGTCTTTGAAATAACTGAGCACAAATATCCATCCATCCTGAGACGGAGTATCAACTCTAAGATCCAGGTCCATCGATTTCGGCACGATTTATTAATACAATTCAGGTAATGAGTGTAATGGTTTATTGCATTCACATTTAATTACTTGTCCGTGTAGGACGAATGCTAATGACTATTAATTAAATATGAAAATTAAAACATGTCTTTGATATTGTCTTCAGATTAGTTCAACTATTTTAATAGCAATTTTGGTATTTAAAGGTTTTGAGTTAAAGAGAAGTGTCGCTTTTGATGATACTTTATAATACACATATTTAGTTTATAGTTTTCATTGTAACATTCTCCTGTCACATGACATAAGTCATATAAAAGGCTACAGTTTATATCGTATGAATCAAATGTATCAATTATGTGTACATACATATTTATGGAACTCCATAGTTGCGTATTATATATTTGTGGATGACATGGACTGTGCATGTGATCAACGTACTACGACTGTATCATAGGGTATAAAATAGGATATTATTAACAAACTAGCTGTTTCAAGTGTATCAACAAATTTACTGGTGTATATTTGTCCTTGTTCGGTATTCACATTCTTAGTTATACGTAAATATTTCTCTATTTACGTATTCTTGGAATATGTAATATATTTTTCAGGTTTAAAAGTTCCAGCGTACATAGTAGTATTATTATTAAGTTGTACGTGTTCAACTATTAAGACCACCGCCGAAATACACTGTACTATTATACCATATTTGATCATGGGTCATTTTTTACTTACTTCATATGTTATTATGTGTGCTTGTATTTGATGAAATAAAAAACTACTATATATCATACTTTGTACTTTAACATACGTTCACTTAACTAATAACGTGTAAGGGAATTGATTGCTTCATTGTATTGTCCATGTTGTGTGTGTGTGCGTGTGTGTATTATGTGTGTTTCCAGATACAATAATAGTACAGGTATGCATTGTTATTAATTGGGCTTTCGCATTTTATTATTTATCCGTGTACGACATATACTAGAGTATATTAATAAAACATGTAACTTAAAATCTATATTTTATATTGTTTTGATTTAAACATATTTATTCGGCATTATATAACATAATTTACAACAATATGTATGTATCCAATACATCCAAGTGGTTGAAGTGAAAGCTAAAAGCTTATTGGATTTCTCTCCATGAATATATGATATTGTTTTCAGTCTAGTCAGTTGATCCATAATGGTTTAGAACCTTCGGCCCCAACCTATGTATAAATTCGTTGCCGGAGGCCTTGACACATCCTGCTCATAATTGCTCTAACGACTAAGAAAGGCCCGTGGCATATACAGAGAAGAAACATCAAAGGGCATTAAGAATATCTGAAATAAACACTTGTTCATCGCCAGCTGGAGTACCCTTGCTCTGTGTGGTCTTCTCACACTGAAACATCCATAACTCGGATCGCAAGTGTACGAAGAACAGATATCTTCGTAATGACTGAAGGTCCATAGTTCGTTAACCAATTACACAATATCAACCTCTCTAGACGTTAGGACAACTAGTCATTTTGACCAGAGCAAGACATTAGCGAAGGATATTCTTATTAACAGTGACCTCTGTAAACATACGAACTGTGGACTACGAGCTAGATGCTGTCAAGATAAGATAAATTTTATTTTCAGTCGGCCAGATAGCAAAAGTACAACACAAGCTCTGAGTGAGCTTTTGAACCGACTATATAGCATAAAATAATGGTAACAGCTATACAATTAGAATCATTGATAATAGTATGCAGGAACATACATTTTTTTTAAAACATATATAATATTCATCATTATAAAAGATATTTGCAGTTTCATTGGAACATGAACATAATTTACGTCATTTGTATGACATTACTAGAATGGACAATATTTAATAAGACAATAAAAATAGCCAGCATACTCGCAAATTCAAATCCTTTGTATCCCTCTATAGTACCATGAATAGTTGTGTCCGCAATCAGTCATTCACATCTGAGTGGTTCCCCGTTAGGCAGGGTACCAGACAGGGAGGGAAGAGTTCCCCTCTCCTTTTTTACTTTACATAAATGGCCTAATACAGGAGTTAGAAAACTCTAAGCTAGGCTTTTGTATATATAATTTTAACATTTGTAGTCCAACAGTTGCTGGTGACATGATTCTATTCTCCATGTCCATGTACGGACTAGATCAGATGTTACAAATATTCATTATAATGGAGGTTTGAATACAATGCCAAGAAATGCTCTGTCGTTGTGTACAATGAAACAAAGCATAAGTTTGATCAATCTGATAGGTCATGGAAACTTGGTGATCAAACTATCACTGAAGACATCCAATATACTCACCTGGGGATTGTATGTAACAAGTACTGCTCATTAAATGACAATATTCACTCAGCAAGTATCAAACTCCGTGGTACCCTACTTAACATTTCCAATAGTGGTGTTGGATCTGGGAACCTAAACATAATTATTCAGTCTCACAAAACTGTATAGGACAGTAGTATTGCCGACATCCCTATACGGGTGTGAACTGTGGAGCTATCTTACATCCGCCAATATCCTTGAAATCGAACGAGCCCATAGATTTTGCATAAAATATATTCAACGCCTACCGTTGTTCACTAATAATCAGGCATCACTCAGCTGTCTGGGCCGTGTTCCGTTTGAAACAGAAATTAATTTTCCAGTTTCTGGGTCAACTCGTCCGACTCCCCTGCCAATATCTCTCGAAACGTATCTTTATAAACAGGTTGGTACGCTATAAATCTTGTTTTGAAAGACAAAGACTTGGGTTTATTCCTGATGTGCCTGGATTACTTAGAAAGTATGATCTAGTGCATTATGTAGATATCTTTCTTGAAACTGCATACTTTCCATCGAAATATCAATGGAAATATAATGTATATATTCTTAAACGGAATGTATATGGAATTGATTCCGAAAAAGGTACTATATCAACATGTAGCTCTTTGCCTACAGGTATTGGTAAAACTATATTCCAAAAACAGGAACCTTGTACTATCTGGCAATTAAGTCGTAAATTCCCAAGCGTAGAAATGTACTGTTCCACAGCTATATATGTACCGTGTAGATTACTTTCTTTCTCACGTCCTGAGTTATGCACACAATGCGATAAATGTGTTGTGAACTTAGTTGTTCATAAGCTGTTATTATCTCAGGATAAATTAAGAAAGTGCTTATGGCAGAACATAAGTTGTGTGACTGGTATTAAGACATAATATATTGATTTTATCACACAACCACCCGAGACACAGATATATGATATGCTTGCAGGACTGGAGACACATGAACTTCCAGACACCGCAAGCGAAACACTTATGATAATATGTTTTAGGGCATTTTGGCAAATGTAAATCAGTAATCTAAACATGTTTGCTTCTTTTTACATACTATTGTGTTGCTTTTAGGTACCTGAACCGTTTTCTCTACTGAAGAATAGTGTTCCGGTTATAAAAACTGTATCAGCTTTTGTGTGCTCTACCATCATCTCTTTCCCTTGCATTTCGTTTTGGCAAGTTATGATGATCGGTATACAGGATTCCAATGGCCCAGAATTGTGGATATTTAAACGATTAAAAGGTTATGCATGCCTTACATACATGCCATGAAGGACTGGTAATTTCTAAATACGCGTGAGGACAAGCAGGAGTTGTACTGTATTTCGGCGTGTGTAGAATATCGGCCTGGCTAGTTCAGTTGGTAGAGCAGTCCGCCATGTGTTCGGGAGATATTGGTGTCGAGGTTCACATCCCACTGAACACTAACTTGTCAACTTCCTTTGCCTGCTCACTTCTGTGGCGACGAGGGTATCCGTTAGGTATGAATAGAGAAGTATCCGTGGAGGCGAGTACGTCTCAAAGGATCAATGTGTGGTTCATAAAGAATAAAATATAGAATTGTGTAGTGACGGTACTTGTAGTGTATTCCGGCGCGGTAGAACATCGGCCCTGATTGCGCAGTTGGTAGAGGAGCTATCCGACTAAATGTCGGCAGGTCACGTGTTCGAACGTATGCATACGTCAGTCATTCTATAGAAAATGTCCATTTTGTATTTGTTACAGTGACAATAAAACTCAGAAGGAAACACATTATAAACTCTTTTATTCCATGTACTGAACTAATAGAAACTTGATTCCAACATGTATAACTATTGATTTAAACATTATTTAACTTTTTCCCCCACATATTTTGTATGTGTCACAAGAAAATGTAATTACCGTCACATAAGGAAATTGTTATATTTGAAATATATTTAAAAACCTTAACTTTAATATCTTTTCACAACATTAACTTACTTATTTATAGCAATACATGTAATGCATTAAACCTACTAAAGGTGCTTTTAAGACCATTTATAGCAATACATGTAATGCATTAAACCTACTAAAGGTGCTTTTAAGACCATTTATAGCAATACATGTAATGCATTAAACCTACTAAAGGTGCTTTTAAGACCATTTATAGCAATACATGTAATGCATTAAACCTACTAAAGGTGCTTTTAAAACCATATGATTGATAGTTCTCCTATCCTATCCAAATAAATAACATTGCAATAATTAAACCATTTCATCTAATGTTAGAAACGATAATATCACTCTACAACTCAAATCATTCCATCTATCGCCTGAACAACTATCGTTTTATAACTATGGTAAAGTAACAGTTTGTTTGTACAATCACATTTCCTAACGATTTGGATCAAATGTAAAGTAACGGTAATTATATTATGTAACGGTAATTACAATAATGTAACGGTAATTATCATTTAACTATTGTCAGCAAAACAAACATTAAACATTACTAATTGAATAAGTTATCAATTAACATGAACAAATCATCATCTAATTTCTTATGTCTGCCAGTTACATCTTGTAAGGGATGGTCAAGAAGTGTAATTATCTGTGATGAGGTGTACCACAGAATATCATCGCGCATAGGCCAAAAGAATCTGTTTTTCCTATGCAGTGCATGGTTTTCACTTCCAGTTCGTCATCGTCAACATTCTCTATGATTCCTGGGTATGGCTTCCCATCATATTGTATCACACAATATCTAGACAGCAACGTCTCATCCACCGTTTCAACTTTCACTAGTTTCTGAAATCATAAAATGTACCAATCTAGTAAAGGACAATATAATATGATAGGCATGTATGTTTTAGCTCGATTGTAGGTGATATACTTAATATCAATCCAACAAACACTGACATGTTTTGGTGCATTTTTCTGGGCATACAAGCTGATGTTATCACAGTACAACACACACAGCAATTATTGCTATAAATATGATATTATTAAAGGCATCCATGGTCAGCTACTTATATATATATCGTTTTATTTAACGGAATTCTAAATTACATATGTGTAAAATCTTTTTAACCTTACCTTAGTTGCATCAGAATTAACTTGTGATTCAGGAGCAGATTGGGCGTCAAGGGCAACCTCCTTAAATTGCAATGAACATGTACAAATCATCATGAGAAAATTAAATTGTAAGTTTGAGAACATTAAATTGTAAGTTTGAGAAAATTAAATTGTAAGTTTGAGTGACAGTCAGTAATAAATATAATCTATATATTACTTAAGTACATGTATCTGCATTTTTGGCTTGAAAATAAATTTATTACCATATTGGCGTCCTGTGCAGAGTTAGATTAAAAGAATATCAGTATATATGTACATTAACGTTCACGAGGTAGTGTAATAATTACCAGATTAATACGTGTGTGGATTTTATTGTAGACAGGCTCGTAGCAATCACACAGTAGCTTATCTGGATGGGGATCAGGACACATCTCGTGAGCAAAAGGATCCCGGATTTTCAAACACAAGCTGAATTATAAAGAAACAGGAAATCATGAATTATACATGTACATGGAGGTGGTGCTTACATGCGCCTAATTAATATATTTAACATTGCAAATTGATAGCTAATGTGCCATTTGATCAACATACACTTGGTTGGTGGTTAATTAGCATATTTGCAATTTAGCTTTTTTGGATGCTTGAATTATGTAACATTAGTTTCACAGACAACAAACTTACAAAAACAATCCTACTAGCCCGGCTACCATACATATCATTATGTCCTGGATAGTATGTGGGGGGTTAATATTTGCGTATACAGTGCTGTGCCACGTTTATGACTTAAATGGAAATGTCTGTCGAACATTTTGCAAACTATGAAGCATTCTCAAAAGATAAACTGCAATGATGTTAATCACCTATTGCCTATGATTTAATCAGGCTTTACATTAAACAATTTGTTAATCGGATATGAATACTAAATAGTAAAAGAGTTGCTCAAAACAGCTAAAACGTATTCATAACGGAAAAGCAAGCCACAACATTTGAAATTATTTACCTGGTGAATCTTCATAGTGCAAGGAACAGGCTGCACGTCTGATGGTATCTTATCTTCGAATTGCTGTATCATGTCATCATCAATCTTGAACAATTTAATTCTAGAGGGACAACTTGTCAACAGGTCAATAAAGTCAGTAGCATAGGTAATATCACGTTTTTTAGTGATTACCTGACTATCGGCATTTCTTTTAACTGCAGCACCGATGCCATCCGTGGCTCCCTTGCCATGTGATGCCTCTAAAAAGTTCCAAGTTGATCGATGAAAGCCATGGTCTACAACAGTGCGGGGCCATAGAAAGAAGTTATGTTTATTTCTATATTGTGTCGTGGGCCCATCACTTATGAAATGTATTGTTTCATAATGTCGATCTGAGGTGATATACTCTAAAACAGGCCGCATATGTGCCCATATTTCTGCAGGGCCGTGTTTCAGGTTATCTGATACTGTGCAGAAAGGCATAACTTTGTCAGCCATGTATGCGATACCGGTATGAAGACTGATCTGTCTTCTGGAGCCACCAAAGTGCATAGACTGTATTTCATCTGCATAGTTGCACAGATAATTCTCTGAAAAGTCAATATGGATCATTATCTCTTCATGTGACAGCATTTCTTTCAAAAGTTTTAGAGTTTTGTATTGATGTCTGATGTTGAAAATGTGTCGGCATGCTCTACTAATTTCACTATTTATCTCTTTAGCTAATACTTCTTTTGATCCTTGTTCTCTTTCTTTCACTGTTACGGACGCGTGCTTCTGTTTCCCATCTGCTCCCAATGGCTTTTCTATTCTGCGTGACTTCAAAACAACTGGGTGCCTGCATCACCATTATATTCACTTGGTACGGTTTTGTCATTACAGTTTGGACATTTTCTGTACATGCAGCTCTTCGTGTTTTCGTCACATACTACTGTCTTCAGAAGGACATTGACATCTTTTGATACGTACATGTGTGCGGCATGTGCTGTTTTTAATTTCATGAAGATATTGTCATGAATTTTGCACATGCAAGTTTGGCGATCTTTTTCTGTAGGTGTTATCACCCAAAATGGCCGAAGTTTGCAAAACAAGCTATACGAAATTTTAGTGTTGGTCTCTGTAAGATACTTTGCATGGAGGTTTTTTAGTTCATCTGTGAGTAAGCGTATTTGCTTTTTCACTTTTCTTCGTGTTATAGTGGCTTGTTTGTCTGGCTTTAATCTAGAAACATCATCTCGTTCAAAGAATTCTGCCACATTGGCTTTCATTCTCAGAGTTTTCATGCACGAAGGTCGACGAACTTGTTTACTGAAGTGGCGTTTTGAAATGCCAAGGGTAGTCTGGGCAAACTTTCCAAGCCCATATTGCTTTAAGACTCTTCTGCTGACAATGAGACTTGATATCATTTTCTTTTCCTTGTTGCTCTTTGAATTCTGATAATTTCGTCGTATGTTTTCTATCATTGCTTTGTACAAGCTGTATGATTTACCCATGCACTTTCCTTGCTCACTCTGCTTTTCAATGAAATCTTTTTTGGACTTTGATTTTAGTCGGTTAGCTCGTTTCTTATACTTTTCTGTTAGTCTAAATTGCCATATCAGCTTGACTTTCAGCTTTTCATTGTCACGATAACATTTGGACATTTCTTTGTTTTTCTTCTTCCTGTGACTTCTCTTCATTGCATTTGCTCTGATGTTCTGTTCCTGTACTTGCAGTATTGGGGGATATTCGTCTGGTGAATTTGGAGGGGTTAAGATATCATTCGTAGATTTCTGTCTCTTACGGAATTCTCTTAAATGTTGGCGCCACCGTTTCCGTAACTGTCTTTGTTTCCTTGGTTGCATATCATTAATAGACCTTAGTTTTCCCTCTACTTTTCGTTTCTGGTTTCTTTCTCTCTCTTTTTGTTTGTAGTGTTCATGCACTTCTGTGTTTTACCTTTGTCGGCGTCTCCAATTTGCCATGCGCTCTTTAGCTGTAAGTCCCATTGGTGCAGTAATCTCTATCAAAGACGTATGTTTAATGTCTGTAATATAATCGCACAAATCGCAAGCTCGTTTTGCCCAATTGTTTTCACTTAGAAGCAGATACCGCTGTTTGCAAACAAACCATAAAACAATATTTCTGCTGTCCCAAGTGCTTTGTCTAAGACATCCAACGACTTTTTACAAACTGAAACAAAATATAATAATGTGCAAGTCGTATGTCTTTATGGGTGCTTCATGTACGCAGTTGTTCCGAATATGTTTTGACTTGTATTTTAACTAATTACATTGACATACTTCATTTATGTATTTTCATTTAATAATATGTGATTATATATGTAGACTATATATTCATACATGCATAAATAACACTTAATTATCATTGCCGCCATTACCGTTACGACATCGTACTTACCGTTACGAACATGCCCGTAACGGTATTGACTGTAACGGTAATGACAAAATTGAAGGAATATACATGTGGTACATCTATGTCAAGTGTTAAAATGGCGGCAGGACTGGTTTCCTATGCAGTACACACGGTTTGTGCATATGGAACAACAACATATAGGGAACTATCATTTACTGGCATATAGGAGGATGAACGGTAATGATGTTTCAACAATATATGGATAATACAGTGAGAACTTACTTCTTATTTCTTCTTCTAAAACATCCGACAATCCCTCAAGGTCTTCTCTTTCAAACATTCGCGCATAAGCTAACTTGATTGACGTCATAATTAGAGAGGATTCAAGATAGACAACTGTGTTCTTATCAAATTATGACAACGTACCGGTAATGATACAAAATAGCGGGACATGTGTATTTTCTGTTATATTTATCTTGGATTGAGATATATATGTGTAATATTAGATGAATATAAAAGTATGACATCTCACCAACAGTCATGTATGTGTTTATCTATATTATGTCCGATTAAAGGACGGAACATTTCTAATTTTTCACACAAGGGTACCATAGGGACATAGTGTTTGTATCAAGTGGGTAAAGTATGAAATTAAAATAAAAAATGTAGAGATTATTCTGACTGTTTTAATGTTCTTAAATGGTGACACAAGGTGTGCACATATATTTAAACATATATTTATAAAGTAAAGACTTATAATTGCGTGTGAACATTTATATAATTATACCGGGACAAGGGGTGCGCGTTTTCTATAGAATGACTGACATAGCTCATTAGAGAGCACTGATAGTTGTGTCCATCACAAGAACATTATCATCACAAACGAGAACATTATCCATTGTACAAATACGTATGATGTTTATCATGCAATGCTAGACAGTAAATGGAAAATATTTAGTGATGTTACACCTGGAAATCAGTTATTCCCCTTGCGTAAACAAATATGGCGGACTCGGAAGATATGTCCACGGAATACGAACAAATTCCATCTCATATTCTTGTTCAGAAACAGCTACATGACTTGATTGCGATCCAGAAAGATAGAGTTGCAAGGCTAGAACTGGATGTAATATGACATTACAACTGAATGGTTGTAATTAATGTATATATCGATGCAATACTTGTTGGAACCTGCATATTTTGGGTTCGTAGCAAATATTACTCGACCAATTCCGGTGGCATGATTTACCCAAATCTTCGTTTATATGCTATGTATGGCCATATTTATGTGGTTTCTATACACTATATACACTATATACAATATATACACTATATACAATATATACACTATATATCCCCAATGACCGTAATATCGGTGAATACTAATAAGCGGTGATATTAGAATAAATCCAAATGAAGCGCACATGTTCATTTTGTGCATACTATTGACAATTTCCGTCAGCTTTCTGCAACTGTCCATAGCAAAAACTAGCTGAAATGTCATTTCTACGGGTAAATTTACCGTAATTTATTCAAAACTTGTTTTTCCTCTTACACTCGTAAGTTTGTGTTCATGTTGTCAATATTTAGGTGAATTTCAATGGATTTGTTATCTATCGGCTGCATTTGACATTTGTAAGGTGCCCGCTACTCATGTGACATCACGTGATTGCCTTATATGGCATTTATTGCTACAGGTATAAACTTGTGAGGTGAAATTTACATCGTCACCGGTTATTGGTATCACCGCGTAAATAAAAGATGGAGGCATGTGCTGTTGCTTTCACTTTGTTTTTGATTTAATTATGATTTATTTCCTACTAACTAATATTGCATACAATAAAATAAATATGATTATGCTTAATTGAGAGTGAACATTATTTGCACAGCCTCGTTTTGGAACAAAAATACACAGGCTATTGCTTATGTCACCGGTTACCGGTATACCCAGGATACACTATATACACTATATACAATATATACACTATATACACTATATACACTATACAATATATACACTATATACAATATATACACTATATACACTATATACACTATATACACTATATACTATATACACTATATACACTATACACTATATACACTATACACTATATGCACTATATACACTATATACACTATATGCACTATATACACTATATACACTATACACTATATACACTATACACTATATCACTATATACACTATACACTATATACACTATATACACTATATACACTATATACACTATATACACTATATGCACTATATACACTATATACACTATATACACTATATGCACTATATACACTATACACACCTATATACACTATACACTATATACACTATATGCACTATATACACTATATACACTATATGCACTATATACACTATATGCACTATATACACTATATACACTATATGCACTATATACACTATATGCACTATATGCACTATATGCACTATATACACTATATACACTATATCACTATATACACTATATACACTATATGGTATTAGAACATATATGTATCATATTTCATCAACAAAATTACCAGGTTTTCGCCAAAAATAACACATGAAACGCATAAAAAATTATTTTACTACAAATGTATACCGGCGTGACGAGTTTTCGCCCAGAACAGATTTTCGCCTAACTGTGGGAATAGCAAGTCGCGAGAGATCACGCAATATTTCACGCTCCAGTTACCGGAATTATAAATAAACATACCTTGTGCACTTCCAATCTATTTCTAACTGATCATAATATATCAGACAAGGTAAATTAGCGGTGAAAACTTTAAAACCTACCCCAGTTTTCACTAATTTCACTATATTCATTTTTTATGTCACCATCTAAATATCATTTTTTAAAGAAATTGGCAATTTTTTCTCCAAAATGACATATGCATCGTCTGCCACGCCAATATATTTACAAATATAAATGTCATTATAGTCTCACTGCTCCGTGTTTATGAGTTATGTCCGTTATTACACACAAGGGGTCCTTATGCATAATATCGATTTTTCACCGTTTTTCGCCTTCAGGTCCATGTGTTTTCACAGAGGTTCTCCAACTGATATACATGGTTGTGTAAACCTAGTTATTCTCTGTTAAGCACCGTGTGATGTGTTCGATGGATGGGTCCAGTTACAGTTCTGCACCCAGTCAGAGTAATTAGGAGGGGCGACGACTTCTTATGCCCCGTGTGTTTGTCTAAGTTAAACTAAATTAGTGTTTTAGATACAGTATATACACAAAATGCTGTCCAACAAATGAATTTTGAGTGAAAATGATAAATTAAGCCTATTATTAAAGTAAGTGTTCCTTATTTATATTGTTTTGTTAAAAAAAAAAGTTGCTTACATACTAATGCTCACGCTGTAGGCAATTTCCACAGTTAGGCGAAAACATGTGACATCATTCCGGATTACTGAGAATGAGGTACCGCTATTTTGTCAACTTTTCTCAATAAGTAAACAATCGGTTTTCTTCGAGATTTTGGGGAATGAAAGGTAAAATATTGTTTATTTGGTGACATAAAATTGTTTGCAGTGTATGACAATTCTAAACCTATAGGAGTCCGTTATGTACTACGTCGTCGAAAACCAGTAACATCGGGATATACCGTCTATTGGTATTCTCGCGTTACATGTATTTTCGCGGTATTTTGTATTTTGATGACAGTAAGTTACAGCGCCACCTACAATAAACACAAGTGATACACTTTTGACGTTTGGTTATTTACACATCGATTTGTGGAAAATGCAGACATAAGTCCCATCTGTCGCTGACTAACCGAGTGGGCTAAGAAGAGAAATGTTATACCATTCGTACTACCCCCTCACACAAGTCACTTGACTCAACCCCTGGATGTTGGTGTATATGGGCCATTTAAGAAGTACTACTACACTGAATGTCAGCAGTATTTGCAACAGAACCCAGGCATGTACGTTGCAAAGTATGAAATTGCAAAGTTAACCGCCAAACCTTATCTGAAAGCCTTCTCTCCAACAAATATAACCTCAGCTTTTAAGAAGTCGGGGGATATTCCCATTTGACAACAACCGTATCTCAGTGATTGACACCGCACCTTCGTCTATTTACACCAACGCAATGTCATGTGAAGCCGAAAGCAATAAAAACCTTCCTGCAAATGTTACTGACCCCCCCTGCAAGTTTTATTTTAGCTTCAATTGAAAACCAAGAGACAACACCAAATGTAATTAGTCAAACAAGCCACACATTTATCTTTGATCACACATACAATTATCACAAGGAAGACATCACAGGCATTTTTTCACTAACTGGCAATCACTTTATTTAATTATTATTAGATTAGTTTGGGAAAAAAGTGAAATAGTTCTTAATTTTTTACAAATATCTTCAGAACATGATATCTAAAAAAGGTAGATAACTCTTACAGCTTAATATAACATGATACGATACAGGTTACCTCCCTTGGTAGTAAAATAATTTTGTATGCGTTTCATGTGTTATTTTGGCGAAAACCTGCTAATTTTGTTGATGAAATATGATACATATATCTTCTAATACCATATATTGTATAGAAACCACATAAATATGGCCATACATAGCATATAAACGAAGATTTGGGTAAGATTTGGGTAAATCGTGCTGCCGACCAATTCAGCATATTATATACATTTGTATTTATGTTTCTTTTGAGTTAAGCCATAAGGCATACCGTATGGGATGCTGTACACATATTGATATATACTATAATGAATATATCAGTAACGATATAACGAAACAGGTTTTAATAGAGAGAAAAAATTCATCGACAGCTTTCGAAACGTCAATTAGGAGGTTACCACTAACACATGTTTGACTGTATGCTGAGCATTGCTCATTTGATAAAATGCATGCAGTGATCAAACAGAAATTACACAAACATTGTGCTATATGCCAATACGATAGTTGCCACTGCCAAGTCCTCATCTAGAAACTATTGTGGAAGTCGTGATAGCGCAGTGGATGCGCGTTCGCTTCAGGTGCGAAATGTCCGGAGTTTGAGCCCGGCTTAAGCCGTTACGATTGTGCCATTAGGCAATGCATTTAAATTCCACGTTGCCACTTCTCTCTCCCTCATGGCGATGGATTCCATCAGGAATGAGGTATCGAGAGTGATTAATGTAAGTTGTAAGAACTTGTTTCACAATCGAGCTAAAATAAATTTGTATAAACTAGAAACTATTTCTACTCTAGTAGAGTATATTTTTCAGGTGTCTGTCCAGAATGAAACACTGAGAGATAGCTATGTACATAGAGACCAATACGAAACTGAATTGAGTTCATTGCAGGTACTACTAAGTACTAACTACTACACGTGTACAATTTTACACCTTCTTAACACTGGCACATTGCCGGGAAAGGGCATAGCGGTAGACATTTGTGTCCGGGATAGTTTGCTGGTAATATCCCATGTAAAAGTAACAGTAAATCGACTGTCCGATTAGCACAATGAATAGCGTGCTCGCTTCCCGCCTATGCAACATAGATTTGCTCGAGTCTCCTCAGACCGGGTAGTATCTGAGATGGTACCATTGCTGCCAGATCGGTCAGGTGGGTTTTCTCCGGGTACTCCAGTTTCCTCCCACACCAATGACCACATTTACGCTTTCATCCACGCCATCAAGCATGATTAATAAGGTTGTTAAAGCTTGTTTCGCAATCATTAATAAAGTTTAAGCTAAAAGTATCATCTTAAGTTGAATGAAACTTTATTCGATGTCCAATTACATCTTTGATTGATTATGTGTGATGTATGCATTGTTCAATATGTATTATATTGGGAAATAAAATATGTTTAAACAATTACATCTAGCTTGGGAACAGGTGTCGATATATTTTGCCTGGTCAGTCAAATAATATATTTTAACACCGATACTATTAATTGGGCCGTATTGAGCTTCTGGTCATATCAACATCATTTTGCCAGAAGGTAAAAAGTGAAAAATCGACAGACTGGAACCCAGGCTAAATTACATCTACAAGAAATATTAGCATATTATTGTGAGTCAGCACATGGTTACTTTGTAATTGCTCTGTAGTACAAAATGTAGACTATGCTTTAATCCCTGGGAATAGTATAACACTATTGCAGAGTTAACCATATAAGCAAGTTGCTTTCTCCCCAATCCTACATGTATGTACATATTATGTATGCTAGACTATGTATATTCAAAGAAATAAATATTGTTTAAACTAACACTATTGCAGAGGTAACCATATAAGCAAGTTGCTTTCTCCTCAATCCTACATGTATGTACACATTATGTATACTAGACTATGTATATTCAAAGAAATAAATACTGTTTAAACTAACACTATTGCAGAGGTAACCATATAAGCAAGTTGCTTTCTCCTCAATCCTACATGTATGTACACATTATGTATACTAGACTATGTATATTCAAAGAAATAAATACTGTTTAAACGCAGAGTAACCATATAAGCAAATTGTTTTCTCATCAATCCTACATGTATGTACACATTATGTATACTAGACTATGTATATTCAAAGAAATAAATACTGTTTAAACTAACAATATTGCATAAATAACCATACAAGCAATTAATTTCCCCAACCTACATTTAACACAATGTATACTAGACTATGTATATTCAAAGAAATAAATACTGTTTAAACTAACACTATTGCAGAGGTAACCATATAAGCAAGTTGCTTTCTCCTCAATCCTACATGTTTGTACATACTATTTATACGTGACTATGTTTATTCAAAGAAATAAATATTGTTTAACCCTTTCAACACCACAGACCTCTAAATAGGCTTACAAAAAGTGTAGATCCAGATGAGCCGGCTTGTGACGAGCCGTCTCATCAGGATCTGCACTTTTTGCCAGTGATATGACTATTTTTAGACATAATTACCCATTTTGATAAATGAACTTGTCCAAATGTGATTTTCTGATTCATTTATTGGTTTATGAATATCATGGACCAGTCCATATGAGTTACTTGGTGTTGAATGGGTTAAACTATCAGTTTGTTGGAAAGAGGTAACCATACAAGCAGGTTGCTTTCTCCTCAATCCTACATGTTTGTACATACTATTTAATTGACTATGTTTATTCAAAGAAATAAATATTGTTTAAACTATCAGTTTGCTGTTTTTTCAGGAGAGTATGAGAAGTGATTATATTCCTCGAGACCACTATGATCTGGCTGTGAAACAACTTGAGGTAAATATCTCATTACACAATATGTTCTTCATTGAACTTGTCTTCATTTAACATGTCTTATGTTCGTTTAACTTGTCTTCATTTAACTTGTCGTATGTTCGTTGAACTTGTCTTCATTTAACATGTCTTATGTTCGTTGAACTTGTCTTCATTTAACATGTCTTATATATCAATTCACATGCCCCTCACCGCTGTAGGTTTGAATCCCGATGGGGTGTTGAATTCTTTCATGCGAGGAAGCTATCCCGCTGGCTTTCGGTGGGTCGGTGGTTCTGCCTGGGTGTCCATCCGTGCCTGCAATATTGCTCAGAGGGACATCCGAGTCTTCCTCTACCAATAATACTGGGATAGTCACCGTCTGACCGGAGTTGTTGGTGGTACTTCAAACCTCAAAAAACAAGCAAACATCTTCTTTGTTTGATTTTCCTATGATCTTAAGTAAATGTGATTATAATGTTGGATTCATCATATTTATGGAGAAATGAGATGGACGTATTTAAGAAAAGCTACTCCACAATTGATGATGATGATTGAGCTTATTTACCCTTTGCCTCCGGCGAACCATATGGGCGAGCGTACTCCACAATTGATGATGATGATTGAGCTTATTTACCCTCTCCTCCGGCGAACCATATGGGCGAGCGTACTCCACAATTGATGATGATGATTGAGCTTATTTACCCTCGCCTCCGGCAAACCATATG
>CM026393.1:70717909-70820433 GCA_014843695.1 Archivesica marissinica
AATTTAGGCAAATGGCTTATTTCAGAATACCATTGTTGTACATATTGATCTTTGATGCGCTGTATAACACTATTTATTGGTATATTAGTTACATCAACAATGTCACATAAATAAGCAAATCCTAAGTTGTTTAGCAACGATTTGACATCACCATACCATTTGTTCAAATTATTACCATGCCTATCTTTCATATGAAGCAATTTATACATGAGAGAATCAGGCTGTTTCAATAATTTATACCAATATTTTATTATTCTTATCTTTCTATGCACAATTAAAGGAATTCGACCTAGTTCTCCATACACGGCAGCATTTGTTGTCTGTTGTCGAACATTAATCAATTGTTTCATAAATTTCATATGTACACGTTCAATATTAGGGGCCTTATGTAAACCCCATATTTCAGACCCATAATTTAAAATAGGTAAAACCATAGAATCAAACAACTGTACTTTTTCAGATATATCTAAGGACACAATATCAAATAAAGAACTTAGTGAAAAAAGAGCCTTTAAAGCTTGGTTTGATAACGCCTTTTGCGACTGAAAAAAACGTCCATTAGACGAAATAGTAACTCCTAAATAAATAAAAGTTTTAACATTCTGAAGTTTTCGACTGTCATAAAACACATCAAACGATTCGTCCCTATTACCCTGTTTACATAGCATAACAACTGTTTTTTCTGTATTTACTGTTATACCCCACTTCATACAGTAACAATGCAACTTATTTAACAAGTTCTGCAATCCTTCTTTCGTATACGAAAAAAGCACTGTGTCATCAGCAAATAATAAAAGGAACAGTTGCAATTCCTCTACAGTGAAAACATCAGTTGATTCAGCATTTACATATGCTTGCATGTCATTAATAAAAAACAAAAACAATAAGGGGGATAATGGTTCACCCTGTTTCACACCCATATAGCTTTCGAAATAATCGGAAGTTGTACCATTGACTCTAACACATGATTTCACATTTTCATACATAACTTTTAGCATTCTAACAATTTTTGTTGAGGCTCCATATTTTAACAATTTAAACCAGATGCCATGTCTGTATACCATATCGAATGCTTTTCGAAAGTCCACACAAGCTAAATATAACTTTTTCTTTTCAAAATTTAAAATTTTATTTATGACGCTATTTAACACAAATAAACAATCAGTTGTGCTTGTTCCTTTTCGAAAACCAAATTGGTTGTCAGATAATAAATTATTGCTTTCTGCCCATTTTCTTAATCTGTTATCTAATAATATTGAAAATATTTTAGAAAAGATGCTAGTAAGTGTGATTCCTCTGTAATTATTAACATTATTTAAGTCACCCTTTTTTGGTACAGGCACAATAATTCCCGTAGTCCAACTTTCAGGATAAATACAATTTGTATACATATAATTAAATAATTTACAAAGTACCGTTGACAATAATTCGTTACATTCTAAAAATAGTTCAGGAATCAGTAAGTCACTTCCTCCGCGTTTGCCTCTTTTCAATGAAGAAATGGCTTGTTCTACTTCACATACATTAAAGTTCATATCTAAATCGTCGACATTATTTTGATTATAATCATCATTCCTTAGTTGCTCTTCAACAATAGAATCTGAAAATATATTGTCAGTAGAAAATAAGTGTTAAATAAATGTTCATAGAATTCATGCTTACTAATATTACCGCGCTTTGATTTCAGCCGTTTTAACTCAGACCAAAATTTGCGTGGCTGATTATTAGCTAGATTGTGTAATTCACTCTTTTGTTTATTCTTATGTCGTGCAATAGCTCTCCTTTTAACTTGTTTATACCGCCGGCATCTTATTATTAATAGTTCATTATTTTCAACTGATCGACATTTTCTATAATTTCTAGTTGCTAGTTTAAATTCCCGTCGTGCATATTCACAATCATTGTTAAACCAAGGGCTTTTAAGCTTACGCTTGCTGCCTCTGTTAAATGTTCGTTTTTGTCCAAAAACAGAAAAAGCTTTATCGTAAAACCACGTTGACATAGTGTCAATACCAATATTTAAATCAACATTTCTTGATACTATGTCCCTAACATCTCTATAACGTTGTATATTTTCAACGTTAAATCTAAGTTTATCATAAGTACAATTATCTTTAATAGTATTCGTCTCATGTGTGTTATTCACAGCAAAACTTATTTGTATAGGTGCGTGTGTTGAGCAAGTATATATATCGTGTACGATAAAATCATTAATAAGTGGAAACACATCGCCAGAACATAAAGCATAATCAATGAGGCTATTTCCTTGAATAGTCATATTTGTATAACTACCAACACCAGCGTCGTCGCCACATCGACCGTTTACAAATTTTAATTTACTACTGAAACACATTTCTAGCAGCTTAATACCAGATGTATTTACACAATCATCCATTGAAAATCGATGCGGAATATTATATTCATATTCAATAGATTCGTCTCTGTTCATAACATGTATATATTTATTAAAGTGTGTGCTATTTTGTAAAACATCAGGTCTATTTCCACACCTTGCGTTTAAATCCCCCATCACGGACACATCGCCCAGTTCTGAATATTTCCGTACATTTTGTTCTAATACTTCGAAATAACCAATTTCGTGCATTGCATAATAAACAGAATTACTAGGAGGGATATATAAAAAGCAAATATAAAGGTCATACTCTAATCCGTAAAATCGTTTACAACATTTGACCCAAATAAATCCAGTATAGTCTATTTCAGAAATTGTGATCCCACATTTGAATTTCTCTTTGTAATAAAGACAAATCCCCCCATGACCTCTTTTAGACTTTACACTTAGGCTTTCCTTTCTGGGTACATACACGGAATCATAACCTTCAATTTCGAATGTATCACTTTTTCGTTGCCAGGTTTCCGAAAAGAACAACACATCAAAATTAGAAACGAAATTTACAAAATCATCGTCAAACAAACAATTTTTTAAACCTTCAACATTCCAAGAGATAATATTTAAATTACACTTTTCTCGGGAATCCTAGCTTGAACCGTCGTACTGTCGGCCGGGTTTGAATAGTTGATTATTTATAAACAGTTTATCCCGGACCAGCACAGCACGGTGTCCGTCTTTCCGGGCATTGAGCATCTCTGGGATAAGGGTACGGCGCCTTTCCATTACCTCTGGAGGGTGCTGATCTGAAACATTGTATGGAGTAGATCGAAGATTTACATGTCTTAGGCACTGTTTGAGAGTTTGCTTGGACTCTTTGTCTTTGAATCGGACGACTATTGGGCGTATCTTTCCTGTGTAAGGTGCACCTATTCTGTGTGCCACATCGATGGCCAAGCATGAATCAGGATCAGAAATATTTAATATTTTACAACAAAAGTCACGTATCTTCGATGCACAGTTCTCAACATATGGCCCAGGTACAGGTGTAGCTTCAGAAACTGGGTTGTTCATTTCCATTTCAGCCGCCTTTCCGGAAACTACTTCTGATATAAGAATACCGGAGGGTAAACTGGGGGGTACACTAGAAGGTACATGACTATAGTGGGCATTATGTGGGGTAGGGATCTGTGCTGTGCCCTCTGGTATGCCAACAAACAACATATTTAGACTCATTGAACGGCACTTTAATTCGACCATGTCTTCAACTAATGAATCATTTGCTGTATGTAACTTGGTGTTTTCACAGACTAGAGAGGTAAAATCGCGTTGGAGGTTTGAAATGTCCTGTTTGTTTACAGTGGTGCATGCGGACAAAGTGTCATATTGATCACTAACAAATGTCTGGCTATTCTCAAGCGCACTGATCGTTTGATCCATACTACCGAGGCGTACCGTTATCGCATCCATAGTTGTTTGAATGGATTTCAATTGACCCAGTTTATTGTCCATGTTGTCGAGACGTTGTAAAATAGATTGGAGAATATCACTTTGAGTATTTTGCTGGAGTGGTACTTGTGACAGGTTCGTATATGTAGGGGAGTAAGGGTACATAGGTGGCATGATGAACTGTCCCGCCGCACTGTTCAACATTGGAGAGGATCCATTATTTTGTAACGGTGTTTGCGGACCGGGTGGTTGACTGGCAGCCATCTTTGTCACACGTTTCACCTCTTTATCGTCGCTACCTGGCGAGATGATGTTTTTCCTCTTCTTTCCCATCACATACTTACAAATTGGAGATCATATAATGTCACAAATGAACTATATATGCACTGTGTCACAAATAGAGTAAAATTCTATCATTTACTTGTAATTAACACGAAAATGTATATTTTTTTCTGCAATGTTTGAAATTTTCAACCACCATGTTTCACGCATGCGATCATACCTGAAGGTATATATATATATATATTCCTACATAATATGGTTTATTTGTAGCACATAATTAATGGCGTCTTGTTTATATTTTGTGAAAATGGCAGTGTTCTGTTCTGGAAAAACAGATTATTTACAGTTACATGCCTATAACAGTGTTCTGTTTAATTAATTATATGATAATGATACAGAGGTATGTAAATAGCTTATACGTATCGATTTTCTTGGTATTATAGGTAATTTAAGTGCTATCAGGCGTGTTTCGAGGTATTCTTGAGTCTGACCTTAGCCTGGGTTCAGTCTGTCGATTTTTCACTAATTTAATTCTGGCAAAATGACACTTTGATATTATCAGAAACTCAATACGGCCCAATTAAAGATCTCGGTATTTAAATATATTTATATGACTGACCAGGCAAAATATACCAACGCCAGTTCCCAGGCTGAATAAAATGGATTTCTAGTGATGGTTTCCAAGGTAAATATGTATGTAAACTTCCGTACGGGCATTTTTCACCAATGATTGAAGTAGTTATTTGAACCATGATCTGGTTGATCTAGGTTCCTGTTTGAACTTATTTTCTGGTGAGATAAATTTAATCGTAAAACAAACATACATATTTTGACACACCCAACATCAAACGTCATTTGTTTATTTCTGAACATGCTTTAAATCGTATACGATAATCTATAATGAGCATATTTATGTGATCGTCCGGATATAATTTGGCAAAACACGACATAATACATGTTGATACAGAGTCCGTGTAAAAGCATACGACAAAGTAAATGTATATTATTGCACATATAATGACTTTCTTAAACAGGTATGCTTAATGCAAAAGAAAGTTAAATGTGTTACCATCACAACCAGTTATAAACATAATAAGTGGTAGCAGAGAAACAGGAGCTGCATTTGCTTTCACAATATATATATATGTATGTAGTGATGGACACAACTGTATAGAAACATAATTATATTGCCAAGAGGAGCATGTATGCATACTAATTTGCAACCTAGCTATTGTGATGTCAAAAATGACGTGTCGTTTATACACATTTATATTAGCTCGATTGTGAAGCAAGTGCACATTATATTCATCGCTATCGAGACCTCACTCCTGATGGAATACATCGCCATGAGGAAGAGAGACGAGGCAATGTTGAATTTAAGTGCCATGCCTAATCGTAAAGCCGGCAGCTTGGCGCGAACTTGGGGCCTCTCACACCTGAAGCGAATGTTATCACGCAGATGAGTCGTTCGAACCGTCATAGGTTTTTGAATCTTTCTAATGAAGATATACGTTTTGAATATCCACAGTGTAGTCCGAAGAGTTTACATTTACATGTAGCTCATTTGGCTGCATTTTCTTAGACACCATCGCACCTGTCAATGCTATTCCTTTAGTTTCATCGCCTCGGGAAGGGTCGTAACTAATGTTGCTAGAAATTGTGGCCCAACCTGTTTACTTTTCTGTAAATTGTCACGTTTTGTATTATTATTCATGTAAAACGAATCGAAATTTAACAATTGTGTATTTAGTATGAAGCTACTGACAAGGAATATATGCAAGTGATGTATTGATGAACTATATTAGTGATATATATATATATATACTTGTTAGTGCATGCACATTGAATTTATATATGCTAGCTTAAAGTGTCATAGCCATTTACATTAAAAAATGAGTGGTATATTATATAATCCAACAAAACTTACATCTGTTGTAATAAACCCAATGGCTACTGGCGCCAGAATGGCTCCTAGTGCCCCTATTGTGTTGGAAATCCCAAATATGATACCAGCATATTTAGGAGCGATATCAATTGGATTCACGATAAATCCACTCCCATATTGACATCCCGACATGGCCACACCCACCGTCAGCATGGTGACCGCAATAGCAGGATTATCAGTCATGTGGCCCGTGATGACGACAAATATTGCGGGCAATAGTGTTCCTGCGTGAAAAACAATGACATAGCGAAATTACTAGATTATAGCACAGACATGCGGCGCATACCCTGGCCGACCCATACCGGGTTACTACACAATCAAATATCATTTCTAGTAAAATACCTATACCGTATTTCTGGGTATAGATTATCCACACAATTGTTTTTCCAGACTAGAACTTTTTGACTAGAAATGGTATTTTATTTCCATGTGTATTAATCAACGTTACCAATACAGCTGGTGTACTATTTTGGCTACTAAATCTGTCTGTCTTATAGACATGCTTTGGGGGGTTCTGTTTGATTACGTATGCATGAAAATGTTGTGAACTTTCTCCATGGTTCAAAGGTCATTTGTTGTTGATAATATACACGTGTTAGTGTTATTTTAATGTTTTCACTTACTTAAGCTATTGAAGAGTTTTCTAGCTGCTGTAGTTGAAAGTAAACCTTTTTTCCGAAGGAAATCGGCAGCTTGTCCAGATATGTTCGTAACCGCCCAGAATCCGATATATGGCAAGGACGACACATACCCGGCCTTAAAAAGCAATGTAATTAGTGTGAATACATTTGACAAACCAACTAAGTGTTGTTCGATGGTTGGTTCAATAGTCATTTGAAGTCTCAACAGTAAGTAACCAAAACACTCAATCATTTACTTTGCCCCACCCACTTACAACTATAAATGGTACGAGATACGCAATAGGACAATCGGATGCGTCAACTGGCTCGGGCTTGCTATGAGTAAAACTGGCCCATTTTGTGGCATTTTCACACGGAACAATGCATCTAAACACATTGCCATTGATGTACATGTAACGAAATTGTATTCTTACATAAATCCTGTTGTTATGTTGGTACAAGAAAATAAACACATACATATGACATATATAAATAATATATAAAATATATTACTACAAGTTTTGAACATTTATTATGGAAGTTGAAATGCTTCTCTGTCTGATGCGGGTCGTTGTCTGTCGCGGGTCGTTGTCTGGCGCGGGCCGTTGTCCTGGTGCAGGCCGTTGTCTGGTGCGGGTCGTTGTCTGATGCGGGCCGTTGTCTGGTGCGGGCCGTTGTCTGGCGCGGGTCGTTGTCTGATGCGGGCCGTTGTCCTGGTGCGGGCCGTTGTCCTGGTGCGAGCCGTTGTCTAATGTTGTTAAAACTTGTGACCCAATTCATTTGCATTTTCATACTATTATATTGTATCTTTTTGTGCATAACATATTTACTATTGATTTGCAATAAAATTAGAATGTATTGTTCATATAAAACAGTACAGACTATGGACGACAACTCAATATTGTTGAACACAGCCAAAGAAAGATTATGAATTAAGCCCGTACATCAAAACAGTGGGTGCATGATTATCTAGCTGCATAGTCGGAGAAATGAACAGGATTCAAAGTGCGTGACCATACCTATTATTACCTATTATTTTATTTGAAGTAAATTAATTCATTCCAATACCTTCTGAATATCGAACTTAAGCACATCTTCCATATAACTTTGTATATTTGTCATAAATGTGTACGTTCCCCACTCAGCAAATGTATGGGTGATAGCAATCGCCCAAACCGGAGTTGACGTAAGTATTTTTTTCCATGGCGTAACAGGTTTCGTCTGAAATAATGAACTGTTAGATATTGTGTATTGTTATATATATACACCAAATGCAAAGTGATAAAATAAGTTGTCTATACTGCATAAGCTTGATACAACGGTACACGAACAATCTATGAAAATAGTTGTACATTTAAAGTTTAAAATAGTTTATACACAGTTATAGTTTAATTGCTCCCCAGACCTCATTCCTGAGGAAATGTGCAATTGAAAGTGCATGTCAGGACTAATGACATAATCGTATTAGCTGCAGCTGGGCACGAACTCCGTACATCTCACACAGGAAGCGAATGCGCTACCACTTTACTATCACCAGATAAATCAATGTTCGTGATTCGTTGAATAAACTTGTCACAGTAAAGACAAAATCTGTTATTTCGGCTTAGATATGGTATTATGTGTTACCTTAGTTTATACAAATATATGTCAGCTCGGTTGCGAAACAAGTTTTATAACGATATATTAATCGCTCTCGAGACCTCATTCCTGATGGAATCCATCGCCATGAGGGAGAGAGAAGAGACAATGTGGAATATAAGTGCCTTGCATACGGGCACAATCGTAACGGCTACATCTTGGTTCGAACTCCTGTACTATCGCACCTGAAGCGACTGCGATACATCTGAGCGAGCTACAATGACTTCCACGGGTATTATATCAAACATCGAATACCGCATAATTACACACACAGGGGACACAGCGCTGTTGGTGACATGGTGTGTTGACGAGACTAATGTAGCAACATAGCCAGGTCTGAACTGTCGAAGTACTAATAGACACCACCGACAGGCTGTCGGATTAGCGCAGTGGTTAGCGAGCTCGCTTCTCACCAATACAACCCGGGCTAAAACCTCGGACCGGGAAGTATATGAGATGGTAGGGTGGTCGCCAGATCGGACAGGTGGGTTTTCTCCGGGTACACCGGTTTCCTCCCACATCAATAACCACCTTTACGCCATCATCCGTGCCAACGATTAATATAAGTTGTTAAAACTTGCTTCGCAATCGTTGTAAAATAAATAAAGTTTATCTAATATACACCACCATGACAATGCGGTCACGTGTGCCAAACCCTCCCAATGGTCAATTTGTATAAAAATGTCAATGAGAAACAGTAGTCAATCAGCTACTGAATAGTCATAAAGGTAGAGCTGTCCTCTTAATTGGCTTGCTCTGTTTTTATCGTTGCTTACTTTGCACAATATGCTATCCGTTTGCATCCGTTTTCTCATCTTATGCTTATTAAAATATTAATGTCGACTTATATCCTACAGTATATCCAATGAATTCTTTACTGTACACATTGGTTATCAATTAAGTATGTTCAAATTACATTTATCCTGCAACATCATCTGGTTAGAAAACAACAGTAAAATCAAAATATTCCAACTAAAGTGACCAGTATACATTTGGGCTAAATCGGACTTTATCTGTCAATTGGGGTAACAGAAAAAAGAGCAATGTCTATGGGGCGCCGTTTTGCTATTTATTCAGTATATATGGATATCCATAATTCGATTTATGGACATCCATAATTCGATTTGTGGATATCCATAATTCCAGGCGGCATGCCGTTTTGCTATTTATTCAGCATTTTTGGATATCCATAATTCCAATGATTTTTGGATATCCATAATTCCAATGATTTTTGGACATCCATAATTCGATTTTTGGATATCCATAAATACTGAATAAATAGCAACGGCATGCCGCCTGGCCAATTTTCAAGTGCATTCAATTTGAAATTCATATCTCTTTAATATGTTGATCATTATGATAACATTTTAAAATATAACACTAAATAAAAAATGTTATAATAAGTTTAATTTAATAACTGAAACACGTATAGATCTATGGAGTCAGCCATTATGTTTGCTCCAGTATGATACCTCACACCTCTCTCAATATTGTCTTGCTTTATGTTTTAATGTTAGTCATTCTATAAATGATGGCACCAATATCGATCCAAGATGGCCCATTACTTTTGTATTTACCAAATATATTCAAATCGTCAAATATCCTTTTTTCCCTCTTAATCTATTTTTATGTTAATTTCAGAAAAGTGGATGTTGTAAGTAAGCTAGTTTTAGAATGTATATACTTATATTCACAGTCACATCTTAGACTTGGATAAGAATTCATCTCTCTGATCCGGAAAATGGTATTTGAGACAACCATATTTAGTTTGTATCTGATTCAATGTTATTTTCAACATATCTTCAATGGTAGTAGCTACACTACGACAAGTAGTGTGTGAGGTGGCAGGAATAACGGAACACTTTCACCCCTACCCCCTAATTTACCCTTCACTTCGCCCTCCGGTGCGGAGGATACTTATTTACTAGTACCCACCTTCCTACTGACATCCAATTCTGATTTAAGGCTGTTCACAATATAGTTCTTCTCGTACTCTGAAATCCTTGGATGTACAACCGGTGAGTCATACACGGTGTATGACCATACAAAGAACCACACAATGCCAATGCACCCTGCAAATACATTACAATTATCTGATACGCTGCTGGTGCCGCAACTTTCACATTGACATATTCACTAACATAATGTATGCCGTGTAATTGAATTGCGTACTATATCATAATATTTAATTATTTACACGATAACATATTTTACCGAATTACAAAACTACTGTCTTACCTTGTATATAGAATATACTGGGCCATCCGCCATAGAAGCCTTCTACACACAGGTATCCAGAGACAGGAAATGTTACCATTATGCCGATTGGACTTCCTGTTACAATAACGAGATATCACGATTAGGATCAGTACATGTAAATCATAATGTTCGTATATTATTACAAAAAAGTTTTATCCAGATCTATCCTTCAGTGGCCATGCAGGAATGACCGTCAACACGGGGGATTTAACCAGCATGATACGCCAGGACGAAACGACCGTCAGCTAGGGGAATCTAACCTTCAGTGGCCACGCAGGGACGACCGTCAGAACGGGGGATCTAACCCGAATGATATACCACGCCGAAACGACCGTCAGCTAGGGGGATCTAACCATCAAACGCCATGCCGGAACGACAGTCAGCTAGGGGGATTTAACCTTCAATGGCAACGCATGGGGATCTAACCCGCATGATATTCCATGCCGAAACGACCCTCAGCTAGGGGGATCTAATCTTCAAACGCCATGCCGGAATGACCGTCAGCTACGGGATGTAACCATCAAACTCTACGCCGGAATGACCGTCCGCTCTGGGGATCTAACCTTCAAACGTCACGCCAGAACGACCGTCAGCTAGGGGGATCTAACCTTCAAATGTCACGGCGGAACGACCGTCAACTAGTGTGACCTAACCACCAAGCGCCACGCCGAAACGACCGTCAGCTAGGGGATCAATCCTTCAAACTCTACGCCGGAATGACCGTCAGCTAGGGAATCTAACCTTCAAACGTCACGCCATAATGACCGTCAGCTAGGGGGATCTAACCTTCAAACTCTACACCGGAATGACCGTCAGCTAGGGAATCTAACCGTCAAACGCCACGCCGGAACGACCGTCGGCTAGGGGATCAATCCTTTAAACGCCACGCCGGAACGACCGTCAACTAGGGGATCAACCCTTCAAACGCGAAACCGAAACGACCGTAAGCTAGAGGGATGTAACCATCAACCGCCACGCCGGAACGACGTGAGCTAGGGGATCAACCCTTCAAACGAGAAGCCGAAACGACCGTCAGCTAGAGGGATCTAACCATCAAAGGCCACGCCGGAACGACCTGTGAGCAAGGGGGGGCTGATGTGAAAATGCGTGCAATAGGCATAGGTATGTATGTTGCGGTAAGTCAAGAGAGTGGCGTAAGATGGCTTCAGACAGTGGGAACAGTTAGTTTCGATTAGTATTAGTTGTTTGAAGCAATCCGAGACGAAGAATGTGTTATTTTAATTTAAACCAAGGTGGAACATGTGTTCAGTAATTGAGCTGTTTAATGATGTCTAGCTAATAATCCCAAACAGTGTACTATAGTTATTCGCAAAATATGTAAAATATTGACAAACAGTATCTGTTTCTAAAATAAATCAAGAATGGAGTAAATGGTATAGCAAAATTTAGCTGTTTACTTCCTTACTTCCGATAATTTAGCTTAAGTCAATATCAAGCATTTTATAGACACCATATCCACGTAAGGATAAGGGAATATCCATACAGAATAGTGTATACCCCGCCAAATATGATCCTTTATCAATTTATGAAATGGCAAGATTAATCCATTAGCTCCGGACTCGGATGGATAGTTTATATATAGCGGTGGTACTGGTTTCCGGCAATGTATTACATAACGGACTTCTATTGATTTTGAATGTTCATACACTGCAAACAATTTCAATGTGTCTGTTTTACGTTTACTTATCGTCGCTACCGGTTGCCCATATGAGCGACGCCTCCTGAAGAGATTAGTCAATTTAGATTTGTGGAGGATAGTGCAATGATACAGACAGAGACACATTCCAGAGTCTCCTCTGGTACTTTACGTATCACCAACACGAGACCTCGGTTTAAAGTCCAACTGAAAGACTGTTAATTTTATTAGGGTCAGACGTGGGATCGAACCAGCGATCCCTGGATTACCAGTCCAGCGTGTTACCACTGGGCTACAGATCCGTATGTAACAATTTCAAGTGACTGGATAAACAACATTTTACCTGTCATTCAAAAATATCCCGACTAAAATCGATTGATTACTTTTTACTCAATAAAATGGAGGCCCCTCGATCCCAGTAATACGGAATGACGTCACAAGTTTTCACCTGACTGGAAATTGCTTACAACTCGAGCACAAGTAAGTAAATAACAGTTTTATTTCGCAAAGCAATACACACTTTAATAGCAGGCTTAGTGTAACATTTTCACTCAAAATTCATTTGTTCGACCAAATTCTATATACTTATATACTTTACTGTATCTACAAAACACTAACATTTATAGTTTGCCTTAGACAAACACATGGGGTATAAGTAGTCGCCACCCTTACTAATTACTCTGACTGGATGCAGAACCGTAAATGGACACCATCCATCGCACACACTACACGGTGCCCAACAGGACATAACTAGGCTTACACAACCATGTATATCAGTTGGAGAATCTCTGTGACAACACATGGATCTGAAGGCGAAAAACGGTGAAATGGGAAGGGATTCATATATGCTTTAAGATTGTTTCTCGATCCATATCGGTTCCAATGTATAAACATTGTGCTTATATATGTATATATGTATTTGATCCGAATAATATATGCTTAAACTATCACGTGACCTCTCATGCTATTCCCGCAGTTCGGTGAAAACATGTTCTCGCTGAAAACTCTTCACGCCGGGATATATATTTATAATACACTGAAGATCAGTAACTGTGGTGTCTTGATTCAATATGGGTGGAACGTGCAGAGAACCATGCAATACAATGGTACTTGATTCAATCTGGGTCGAACTTGCAGTGAACCATGCCACACAATGGTACTTGATTCAATCTGGGTTGAACTTGCAGAGAACCACGCCACAGGGTATGCCCTGCCGAATAAGTTTATTATTTGTATGGAATCTGAAGATATTTTTAGGTTTTTTAAAATAGATAAAAGAAGAATATAACATTTATATTATTAAGCTATGTTGTATTTATTATCAAATCAAGGGCAGTAACTGGTCGGATCGGCAGTCGATAAATCGCAATGGTGATATGGTTTGTAATTTTATTAATTGGTGATGGCGAAAATATTGAGATTATAATGAATTCAAGGGATTTTTTTAATCAATCAAGGACAGTAACTCTAGTTTTAATATTGCAATTTATGTCAGACTTGCAAGACAACAACGCGACGTGGTGGTGTAATTTAATTTTCAGTTTGATGACATTGCATACAGCGGTTACTTAGTCAGTTACATGTAGACAATTGCAAATGTATTGATTTTTTAATCAGTTAAAGGGCCATAATTGTAAACTTACCTGCGAATATAAATCCACCAATTTTACTTCTTTGTAGCGGGGGAAGCCAGTATGAAAGCATCGTCTGTACGCAAGGATATACTACGCCCTAAATATAACATGAAGCCGTACTACAGTATACCCCATACATGTATATCCACATTTGCAAATATCACGGTTGGCAGACGGATCTGTAGTCCAGTGGTTAACACGTTGGACTGGTAATCCAGGGACCGCAGGTTCGATCCCCCGTCTGACCCTAATAAAATTAACCGTCTTTCAGGTGGGACTTTAAACCGAGGTCTCGTGTCGGTGCTTTACACCGTGCACGCAAAAGAACAAGAGGAGACTCTGGAATGGGTCTCAATCTGTATCATTGCACTATGCTCCAACAATCTAAAATGACTAATCTCTTCAGGAGGCTCGCTCATATGGGCAACCGGTAGCGACGGCACGCACGCACGCACGCACGCACGCACGCACGCACACATCACGGTTCAAATACATTCATTAAAGCCCATTTACTTTTCTACTTATAGCCATGACACTAAATGTAGCATGTCCCATGATCGTTAACCTAACAGTGTTAGTCTTGATTCAAATTATACTGATCTCCACTAGCGAATTTCATCGAACGATGCACATCTAGGTTATCCGATTAGCGCGCGTGGTTAGCACGCATCTCGTCAATGCATCACTGGATGTTCCTTTGTATCAATGTATCTGGGCGTATAACTCTACACCACGAATGACTGCATATACACGTTATCCACGTCAACGAGAGTGATTAATCTATGTTGTTAGATTTACCTGGCATAATCCGACGACCACACGGATCACTATCAATGCTACGAGGTCAGTTCTAGCAGCGAACGGCGTAAGAAGTGTTGCTATGGCGCAAACCAGCATACTCCATCCACACACGTGTTTTCCGCCATATCTGACAGAGAGCCAGCCGCCGGGTATTTGTGTGAGCATATAACCAAGGAAGAATGATCCAAGAATAACCCCCTGGGTCTTCTTACTCCAGTCAAATCTGTCATCCTGTTTCGAAGACAAGATCACCGCATATGCATTCTGATAATGGGGTGTTTGGCGAAGGGTGTGGTTACTTCCTATGTACAAGTATATCAATGCAACACGCTACATGTGGACAATGCAATGAGATACATCGATCAGTAACTGCCTCTGAATACTCACTAAAGGTAAAAGTAGTTAGGGACCTATCTATAGATCTAGGTCACGTTATATATGTCCCTATCTATAGATCTAGGTTATATTTATAAACCGAGGTCTCGTGTCGGTGCTTTACATCGTGCACGTAAAAGAACCAGAGGAGACTCTGGAATGGGTCTCCATCTGTATCATTGTACTAAGCTAACCACTCCCGACCGGTTTGATCCGTCGCACCCGAGTGGCTTTGAAAATTGCTTGCACCGGCGGATTTCAATCGAATATATAGCGTGACCTAGATATATGTACATGTACTCGTATAGATGTGCTCTTAAGTGCTTTCCTATGTTTGCATCGTTGTACAACATACAATCAAATGTCGTCTACGTTCTCACCTTATAAATATTAAATTACTATAACAAATTATCTCGACAGTTATCCTACATTAGAATTACATTTATCAGCAGACGACGTTTGTCAGTATTCCGCCATCTTGTTTATAGTACCCCTTCATCTAGCAGACGATACTTTACTACTACCTTAAAATCACATTTATCATACCGCATCATCTGGTTAGGGGAACAACAGTAAACACTAAGTATTTCAACTAAAATGACCGACATACATTTCGGTGTAAATCTGCCAAATGAGGCAATAGAAAAGCCAGCGATGTCGCTAATTAAGTGTGGAATTAAATAGTACCTCAAATATGCCGCATATACCGTCACTGCCACTTGTATCATTCGGGCCGGACCCGCACTCAAGATTTCTACTGGTGATTGGATTTACATCATCTGATTTGGTCATGCATATTACGGCCACACTCATATTCACCCGCAAGGAATATAAGTTTACAAATCCCAAAAATGCAACAACTGTCAGGGAAAGGCGGCTGGAGCACCAGAACGATACTTTATCTGTTGAAAGTAATGGAAGAGATAGCAATATATACTTTATCTATTGACATGAATGTAAGAGATAGCATTATGCATTTTATATGTTGAATGGAATGGAAAAGATAGCAATATATACTTTATCTGTTGAGCGGAATGGAAGAGATAGCAATATATACTTTATCTCTTAAACGGAATGGAAGAGATAGCATTATATACTTTATCTCTTGAACGGAATGGAAGAGATAGCAATATATACTTTATATGTTGAGCGGAATGGAAGAGATAGCATTATATACTTTATCTCTAAAATAACTAATCTCTTCATGAGGCGTCGCTCATATGGGCAACCGGTAGCGACGATAAATAAACGTAAAACACACACAATATTAGGCCGATCGTGATTTTTTTTAAATAATATAGTTAATAGTCATGTCATGATATTCCATTTATTTTATTTGACACAATATGAGCAATAATTTGATGGTGCGTAAAAAGCCAATATCGCAAAATGATGACAAATCACTGCTGGTCCTATTATCGGTCAGTTGCTGGTCCTATTATCGGTCAGTTGCTGGTCCTATTATCGGTCAGTTGCAGGTCCTATTATCGGTCAGTTGCTGGTCCTATTATCGGTCAGTTGCTGGTCCTATTATCGGTCAGTTGCTGGTCCTATTATCGGTCAGTTGCTGGTCCTATTATCGGTCAGTTGCTGGTCCTATTATCGGTCAGTTACAGGTCCTATTATCGGTTAGTTGCTGGTCCTATTATCGGTCAGTTGCTGGTCGTATTGTCGGACAGATTGCTCTTATATCTGGATATATTAGTACGACTATGTCACAACGAACATTCAAACTTACCGTCATGGGTTACTCCCTCTCTCATGTTTAAAGCACAAATTATTACTAGTATAGAGGTTTGCACGACGTAAATGCATTCAATGTGTAAAATGATTGTGGAAATGCCCCCAGTAGTTTCAATGGATGATCTAACGATCAATGTAATTGTATTACTCTCTTCATTTGTGTGTATATATAGTGTACGTGATCTGTATAATATATTTTAAATAAAATATCATATATCGAGCATTAAAGAGGTATAGCTTCCAAGATAATGAAATATAATTGTTCAAATGATTGCGATATATGATTTGTGCTCATGAAGATAATGCATGATATATAAAATATAATATTCACATCAACTCCTACCGTTGCAAAATACAAATCCTATTCCGAAAAAAAGTATGCCGCACTCCGGTCCGGTGCTACTCCAACTACAGTGTACACCCCGATCGACGTAATGTGCTAATATTTAGAACCAAATTCTAATCTTAGCTCACAGAATGACGGAGAACATTATTGACAGTCCAAAACAGTGTATACATTAAAATGGTTCTTCTAGTTCAAACCATTTTAGAACACACACGAGTTAGTGATCCAATGGGTGAGCACTGTGAACTGCGAATCTAGGGCTCGCAGATTCGATACCCCGGCTCACTAATAATATTATATATGTAATAAAATAAAAGATTTCAATAAGTCGTGAGATGGAACGGTTGGGGGTATCTGGAGCAAAATCACAGGTTGTTTTGTTTCCCAAGTTTGTTGCGTCTTGTTATCTTCTTTAAAAGAAATTTTTTATATAAAAACGAAACATCCCAACATTAACATACATTTCCTAACATTTCGTTGGCATGTTTTATTTCCTTCTGCGCTTAAGCTCGCTTTATAACATTATAACATAGTTCATACTAACCCGTCATAACATACTATGTTTGTGTATGTAATTATATTTAAAGCGACACTACATCGGTGAAAACGCAAATATCTGCAAAATGTAATTTCCTATTATATGGTATACATTATTATCCAATAGTTGCCCCAAAAACTGAGTATGTCAACAAATAAATATCGTCGTATACGCAGTTTGTTGACATAAGAAAATAATGTAAATAGTCGATATTCATGCATAATACAATGCGTGTATCCTGAATGACACGATTTACCATTATATCTCACATGTGTGCCTATGCATATTTATTTATAGACTAGTCTTAGTTAAATCATCTCTAAGCGAAAGTATCGTGTGCTTAGTATTGACTCCAATGACAACCACACGTCATTACAGGAGCGTGGGTGACCGCTATATGAAATCCTACTTTCACTTTTGAAAGTTTGTAGACCACAAAAACACTGTTTATTGATTCAATGTTAGTGCTCGAATGTATTCAGAATAATTTGTAGTAGCACTGCATTTATACGTGAAAACATGCATTTTATTTGCTTTTTTAAGGATGCATGTACTAAAAGTAAAATTAAAGTGTTTGCTTATTATAGTGTCACCCCTATTTAAAGGGCCAGCCATTTCTGACTTATGAGACACCTCTTTTTACGAACATCAGTACTTCCCGAATCCTATGCTTGTATGCCAGACGCCAGGCTGGTAGGCACTCGGTAACCATTATTAGCTGGCGGCTCACCAACCGGCCATATCAGAACGAACCCCTGATGAGAGATTCGAACCTTCGACCTCCCGCTCCGTAGGCGGACGCCTTAACCACGGGGCCATGTATGTATGCACAATGCAGTTTAAAGACCATCGATGCCGACAATAATATGTTTGAGTCTTGATTGAATAATTGGTACATCTCACGACAACTATATAACCCTTATCAAATGTAGGATGCTCACAAACAAATACAGACGGATATGTAGTCCAGTGGAAACACGCTGGACTAGTAATCCAGGGATCGCAGTTTCAAAGGTATCTGTTCTTCGTACACTTGCGATCCGAGTTATGGATGTTTCAGTGTGAGGAGACAACACAGGGCAAGAGTACTCAAGCTGGCGATGAACAAGTGTTTATTTCAGATGTTCTTAATGCCCTTTGATGCTTCTTCCTGTATATGCCACGGGCCTTTCTTAGTCGTTAGAGCAATTATGAGCAGGATGTGTCAAGGCCTCCGGCAACGAATTTATACATAGGATGGGGGCCGAAGGTTCTAAACCATTTTGGATCAACTGAGTAGACTGAAAACAATATCATAATGCCATAGAGAGAAATCCAATAAGCTTTTAGCCTTTCCTTCAACCCACTTGGGTGTACTGGATACATACATAGTGTTGTACATTATGTTATATAATGTCGAATAAATATGTTTAATTCAAAATAATATCAAATATAGATTTTAAGTTACATGTTTTATTAATATACTCTAGTATATGTCGAACACGGATAAATAATAAAATGCGAAAGCCCAATTAATAACAATGCATACATGTACTATTATTGTATCTGGAAACACACATAATACACACACGCACACACACACACACAACATGGACAATGCAATGAAGCAATTAATTCCCTTACAAGTTATTAGTTATTATTAGACAATATCAAAGACATCTTTTAATTTTCATATTTAATTAATAGTCATTAGCATTCGTCTTACACGGACATGTAATTAAATGTGATGGATATTTGTGCCCAGTTATTTCAAAGACCCATGATGTTTGACCAAGTTATGTCCCGGAGGAAACGTCGAGGAGAAGAATGATATAAGACTCTGTCTTTCATTCTAATCCTTTTTCCGTATTTTGATGTATGTGTGATGTATGCATTGTTCAATATGTATTATAATGGGAAAGAAAATATGTTTAAACTAAAACGTCGGACGGGGATCTATCTTGCCATCCAGTCCCGACCGATAGGGATTAATAAATATGGCATAGATTATAGTCCGACCGATCTCCTTTTGAAGCAATTAATTGAAACTTTGTTATTTCGACATCGATTGTCTGCTTCAAATTGTTAAATGAGTTTCTTATTTCAGTAAATTATGATACATTTATCGCCAGTCTTGATTTCATTTCATCACAACTGTGTTCATCGTGGCTAAGCTCTTTGATTATCTTAATTGCGTCCATGTTTGAAGTTTTAATATAATTTTGATCATGCTCAGCACTATTCTTGTCATTCTTTGTGTTCAATTGTCCAACATCGCATTGCCTGTCGTCTGCACCAATCGTAATGTCTGTATTGCTTACATCTTTCCCATTGCACATTTTCGTCACACCATCTATGGTTGAACACTATAGGTTGTCCGATTAGCAATCGTTGTAAAATAAAATGAAGTTAAAAAAACAAAACAAAAAACCCATTAATTATCAATATTTAAGATTGTCAGTCTTTACTTTTACTTGTTCAACATCATATTGCATATCTTCAGCGCCAATCGGAATTTCGTTAATGTTCACATCTTCCTTTGCCCATTCTTGTACTTCACCAGATGCAAACACTATGAAAACTATAGTCGCAATAACATAAATTACGGCTGTAATGTAGAACACCATCTGCCACTGCTCAAGGGTCCTCTGGAAAAACAGATTTTTACAGTTACATGCCTATAACAGTGTTCTGTTTAATTAATTATATGATAATGATACAGAGGTATGTAAATAGCTTATACTTATCGATTTTCTTGGTATTATATGTAATTTAAGTGCTATCTGTTGCCAGGCTAGTCTGACTCAAGTAAGATGCCAAAGGTGAATCGAGAATTCTCAACCTGGAATGAAGATTTGTATGACTGCCACCATACTGTCGCCTAATGACGCGAAACAGACAATTAGACGTATGTACGTAGCCTGTGTGCCAATCTGTCGATTTTTCAGTTTTTAACTTCTGGCAAAATGACATGACTCAATACTGCCCAATTATTATTCTCGGTGTTAAAATATATTTATTTGACTGACCAGTCAAAATATATCGACGTCTGTTCCCAGGCTAGTATGTTCCCACTATAGTTCGTGCTCACTATACTAGATTGCTGTAGTGTGTCAGGAACCAGACACGAGCCTAGTTCTTATCTGTACAATATTGCTTTGGCTGTACTCTCGTGTAAGCTCCATACAATCTTTATCTTTAAGGCATTTGGAAAGGGCAATAGCTAATGTTGCTAGAACTTGTGGCAAACCCTTTTGATTTTTGAAATGTATACAATCCCACCTCCCTAAACGTCACCTACCATGAGCGACACCCTCTTTATAGCGTCACTTTTATTCCCACCCATTGCAATGTTATGTAATTTCACCTATCAAAAACGACACCTCCCAACAAAGCACAATGTCAGTCAATTTTCCACCCAGCGATGCGGAAATCTCCCAAGAATGTGTGTTTTACGTTTTATTTATCGTCGCTACCGGTTGTCCACACGAATGACGCCTCCTGAAGAGATTAGTCATTTTAGATTTTTGGAGGACCCTATTTTGGAATTAACAGGGATTCCGTATCAGATTGGCTAATGTTCTACAGACCGACACTCACTTGCCTTCCGTTGCTGAGAGTGTAGGTTCTACTGCTAAGTGAATAAAATGGATTTCTAGTGATGGTTTCCAAGGTAAATATGTATGTAAACTTCCGTACGAGCATTTTTCACCAATGATTGAAGTAGTTATTTGAACCATGATCTGGTTGATCAAAAATGGCGTGTCGTTTATACAAATTTATATTAGCTCGATTGTGCACATTATATTCATCGCTATCGAGACCTCACTCCTGATGGAATACGTCGCCATGAGGGAGAGAGACGCGGCAATGTTGAATTTAAGTGCCTTGCCTAATCGTAAAGCCGGCAGCTTGGCGCGAACTTGGGGCCTCTCACACCTGAAGCGAATGTTTTCACGCAGATGAGTCGTTCGAACCGTCATAGGTTTTTGAATCTTACTAATGAAGATATACGTTTTGAATATCCACAGTGTAGTCAGAAGAGTTTACATTTACATGTAGCTCATTTGGCTGCATTTTCTTAGACACCATCGCACCTGTCAATGCTATTCCTATAGTTTCTTATTCTTCTCGGGAAGGGTCGTAACTAATGTTGCTAGAAATTGTGGCCCAACCTGTTTACTTTTCTGTAAATTATCACGTTTTGTATTATTATTCATGTAAAACGAATCGAAATTGAACAATTGTGTATTTAGTATGAAAATACTGACAAGGAATATATGCAAGTTATGTATTGATGAACTATATTAGTGATATATATATATATATATACTTGTTAGTGCATGCACATTGAATTTATAGATGCTAGCTTAAAGTGTCATAGCCATTTACATTAAAATATGAGTGGTATATTATATAATCCAACAAAACTTACAACTCTGTTGTAATAAACCCAATGGCTACTGGCGCCAGAATGGCTCCTAATGCCCCTATTGTGTTGGAAATCCCAAATATGATACCAGCATATTTAGGAGCGATATCAATTGGATTCACGATAAATCCACTCCCATGTTGACATCCCGACATGGCCACACCCACCGTTAGCATGGTGACCGCAATAGCAGGATTATCATTCATGTGGCCCGTGATGACGACAAATATTGTGGGCAATAGTGTTCCTGCGTGAAAAACAATGACATAGCGAAATTACTAGATCATAGCACAGACATGCGGCGCATACCCTGGTCGACCAATACCGGGTTACTACACAATCAAATATCATTTCTAGTAACATACCTATACCGTATTTCTGGGTACAGATTATCCACAAAATTGTCTTGTATATATATATATTTTGTTTTTTTATTAAATTTTATTTATTTTACAATGATTGCGAAGCAAGTTTTAACAACTTATATTAATCACTCTCGTTGGCGTGGATGACAGCGTAAATGTGGCCATTCATATGGGAGGAAACCGGAATACCCGGAGAAAACCCACCTGTCCGATCTGGAAACCACCGTAAGAAAAAAAACAAACACATATATATAGAGTGTTGGTTCAGGGGAAGGGGGAGGGATTCGATTATTGGAGAAATCGGTCAAGACATGTGGGCCTGGCGGACAGCCCAATGCTAGGGTTTGCATCTCTCCGAGTGAGTAACAGTTTTCGTCTGAAATAATGAATTGTTAGATATTGTGTATTGTTATATATACACCAAATGCAAAGTGATAAAATAATGTGTCTATGCTGCATAAGCTTGACACAACGGTACACGAACAATCTATGAAAATAATTGTACATAGGCTAGCTCAGTTTAAAAATAGTTTATACAACTTTATTTTAGCTCGATTGCGAAACAAGTTCTTACAATATTAGTACAGCTGGGCACGAACTCCGTGCATATCACACATGAAGCGAACGCGCTACCAGTGTACTATAACCAGCTAAATCAATGTTCGTGATTCGTTGAATGAACTTGTCACAGTAAAGACTAAATATGTTATATCGGCTTAGATATGGTATTATGTTTTAGCTTAGTTTAACTTTATACATCTCAGCTCGAGTGCGAAACAAGTTTTTACAACGATATATTAATCGCTCTCGAGACCTCATTCCTGATGGAATCCATCGCCATGAGGGAGAGAGAAGCGGCAACGTGGAATATAAGTACCCTGCATACGGGCACAATCGTAACGGCTACATCTGGGTTCGAACTCCTGTACTATCGCACCTTAAGCGAATGCGATACCTCTGCGCTACCATGACTTCCACGGGTATTATATCAAACACATTCAAATCAACATCGAATACCGCATAATCACACACACAGTGGACACAGCGCTGTTGGTGACATGGTGTGTTGACGAGTCTAATGTAGCAACATAGCCAGGTCTGAACATGTCGAAGTACTAATATACATCACCGACAGACTGTCCGATTAGCGCAGTGGTTAACGAGCTCGCTTCTCACCAATACAACCCGGGCTAAATCATCAGACCGGGAATTTAAGTATCTGAGATGGTACGGTGGTCGCCAGATCGGACTGGTGGGTTTTCTCTGGGTACTCCGGTTTCCTCCCACACGAATAACCACATTTACGCCATCACCCGTGCCAACGAGAGTGATTAATATAAGTTGTGTAACTAATATACACCACCATGACAACGTGATCACTTGTGCCAAACCCTCCCAATGGTCAATGTGTATAAAAATGTCAATGTGAAACAGTAGTAAATCAGCTACTGAATAGTCATAAAAGTAGAGCTGTCCTCTTAATTGGCTTGCTCTGTTTTTATCGTTGCTTACCTTGCACAATATGCTATCCATTTTCAATCGTTTTCTCATCTTATGCTTATTAAAATATTAATATCGACATATATCCTACAGTATGGGGCGCCGTTTTGCTATTTATTCAGTATTTATGGATATCCATAATTCCAGGCGGCGCGCCGTTTTGCTATTTATTCAGCATTTTCGGATATCCATAATTCCAATGATTTTTGGACATCCATAATTCGATTTTTGGATATCCATAAATACTGAATAAATAGCAAAACGGCCAATTTTCAAGTGCATTCCATTTGAAATTTATATCTCTTTAATATGTTGAACATTATGATAACATTTTAAAATATAACACTAAATAAAAATGTTATAATAAGTTTAATTTAATAACTGAAACACGTATATATCTCAATATTGTCTGGCTTTAATTTTTAATGTTAGTCATTCTATAACTGATGGCACCAATATCGATCCAAGATGGCCCATTACCTTTGTATTTACCAAAGATATTCAAATCGTCAAATATCCTTTTTTTTCTTAATCTATTTTTCTGTTAATTTCAGAATTGTAAAGTGGATGTTACAACAAGTAAGCTAGTTTTAGAATGTCTTTACTATTCACAGTCACATCTTAGACTTAGATACGAATTCATCTCTCTGATCCGGAATATGGTATTTGAGACAACCATATTTATTTTGTATCTGATTCAAAGGTATTTTCAACATATCTTCAATGATAGTAGCAACACTACGACACGGAGTGTGGGAGGTGGCAGGAATGACGGAACACCTTCACCTCACTTCACCCTCCACTTCACCCTCCACTTCACCCTCCGGTGCGGAGGATAATTATTTACTAGTACCTACTTTCCTACTGACATCCAATTCTGATTTAAGGCTGTTCACAATATAGTTCTTCTCGTACTCTGAAATCCTTGGATGTACAACCGGTGAGTCATACACGGTGTATGACCATACACAGAACCACACAATGCCAATGCACCCTGCAAATACATTACAATTATCTGATACGCTGCTGGTGCCGCAACTTTCACATTGACATATTCACTAACATAATGTATGCCGTGTAATTGAATTGCGTACTATATCATAATATTTAATTATTTACACGATAACATATTTTACCGAATTACAAAACTACTGTCTTACCTTGTACATAGAATATACTGGGCCATCCGCCATCGAAGCCTTCTACACACAGGTATCCAGAGACAGGAAATGTTACCATTATGCCTATTGAACTTCCTGTTACAATAACGAGATATCACGATTAGGATAAGTACAGGTAAATCGTAATGTTGGTATGTTATTACATTGACCGTGTAATACAAACCGGTTTATCTGGATAGTCTATTTTTATCTAAACTGTCTATTTATAATCTTACACTGCTGTAACCGGCAAACGCTAATAACAAATTGAACTACAATACACACAAGGAAAAATGACATCAGAAAGGAAGACTCATTTTAAAATGCAAAATAGTTGTATAACAGACGTTCTGGTGGGTGAAACAAAAAGTAAAATAATAGGTTTAAAACGGACAGCTGAATCAACTAGCAGTGTGAGCGAACATGACAATTCAACATATGAATTAACTGAAAGGAAAGAATCCAATACTGGAAAGAAATAGAAAAAAAAGAAGAAAATGGGAACTGGTCAAGATATGAAAGATGATAATATTGGATCGTTTGACACCTCAGACACGGAAACATTACAGGAAGCATATATAGATATGAAAAGTATAGCAAATCAACTGATATGTAGCCGCGTTTCAAATGTAGAAAAACCAGTTGAAAAATCTGTTGAAAAATCAGTAACAAACCTTGAAAGCAGATCATTAAAGGAAAAGGAGAAAGACGAACCAAGGTTAAAATGCATCGTAAAAGATCTAGAAAGCAGGTCGATAAAGGAGAAAGAGAAGATGAATTGAAATTTAGATCCATGGTAAAAACTATTGTCAGTAATGAAAGAAGAGCTTCTAAAATCAGTAAACAAAAAGATAGATATGTTATAGGGTCAGCTGTACGAAAGCAATGTACAAAAGGATAGACTGGAAAATGCAGTTGAAAGACATAAAAAAATGCAGTTGAAAGACATAAAGAAGAGATAGAAACGGTGAAAGGAAATCACGAGAGACTAAAGTGCGAAGTAGATATAAAATATCAAGAACGATTAGAAAATGAAAACAGAGCAGAACAGTACACAAGAAGAAACAACCTGCGCATAAGTGGAATACAACTGATCGAGAGAAGACACACTAGAATACCCGAAATAGCTGAAGTCAACCATGCAGGGAATAGCGTAGCACCAACTAACAGAAATAAACAAGTTTCCATAGATATACAAACAACAGAAACCGCGGAATAAACCCGCAAAAATCTTAAGCGAACAATTGAATGCAGTACTGGGGACGCAACTCCATATTGACGACATTGACATTTCATACAGATTGGGGAAAATGAAAAATGGTACAAGAGACATAATAGTTAGATTTACGTCCAGATTAACGCGTGACAATATATATAGGGAGAAAAAGCTGTTAAACGGAACAAATATCTACATTAATGAAGATTTAACCTATAAAAACCAGGAGGTATTAGCATGTGTTAGAAGGAAGGCCCAGTATCACAGTGTATGGACACAGAATGGCAGGATTATGTATAGAAGACTGCGCACTAGACAACAAACGATGTAAAGTGGGATGACTACCAGAAATGGATAGATAGGCCATGGCCAACACAATAAGAGACATATTCATCTACTATATAATATAGGATTAACAGTGTTACTGTAACAACTGTATGGGTAATGCATTTATATGTTAAACACTTATAGGCAGGGGCGTACCCAGGGGGGCCGAAGGGGGCCTTGCCCCCCCCAAAAACCAAACTTTCACTGGTAAAGATTGAACTTCAACAACCTTGGACTAAATTTATCATAAAACGTTTTGAATAATGCTATATAGGTCCCATTGTAATAACCTGTGGTGAAGTTTTCTCATCCTTTGAGAGGTGTAACAATCATGCTAAACCCTATTGTAAATGACTCTTTGAAAATTGAAGATGTGCAGAGAGGTTGGAACAGAGCCTTCTATACCTAGGTGATGCAGCAAGCAGCGCAACCGTGCTAATACTCCAGCCCAAACAGCAAGTGAATGCTACAAGCGCATCCTCACCATTCCCCTGCTTGACCATGTTCTCAGTCAGCTCAACTCCAGGTTTGCCACCCATCAATCCAGGCTATCCAGGGACTGTGTCTTGTGCCAGCTGCTCTTGTCTCCCTCGCTCCAGATGAAGCCCAAGAGAAGCTGACATCACTGATCAACTTGTACAAGGATGATCTACCATCACCAGGCAGTGTGAAGAGTGTGAAGAGTGAAGTACACTGCTGGATAGTCAAGTGGAAGGCTGAACTGGATGTTGCTGGGCCTGACAACCTCCCCAAGACGCCCTCTACAGCCCTTGCATATGCCAGCAAACACCTGTTCCCAAATGTGAGAACACTGATCACTATTCTCTGTACCCTGCCTGTGACCACCTGCTCATCAGAACGATCAAACAGCACGCTCAAGTTGGTGAAGAACCGCCTGAGGTCAACCATGGAAAATGACAGACTCACTGGGTTAATGCTGATGTCTGTGCACAGAGACATTGAGGTTGACCCAGAGAAGGTCATCTCTGAGTTTGCTAGGAGACACCCCAGGAAACTAGAGCTGAAGAACATCCTGACTGAGTGCTAAGAGACTAAATACAACATTGTGGACCTGTGTGAACTTTATGCAAAGTTGTGCTAAACCGGAATAGTGTCTAGAGTCTCTATACTAGACATAATAGTATAGTGCAAGACAGACTTGATATCTCTTGTGATAGTTAACTAAAGTAAAATTAGAGTATTTTATGTGTAATAGATTTTAAACATAAATTACAATACATGTATATCAAAATAAAGTTTAACTGGTCATTTCTAGTAATGTGTACACCCACGCTGTTTTAGCTCGGCCAGCCAATCTCAATCTAAACAAATATTATAAGTGAAATGCATTTATGTGGTAAACAATTATTATAAGTGTAATGCATTTATGTGATAAGCAATTATTATAAGTGTAATGCATTTATACGGAAAACAATTATTACAAGTGTAATTCATTTATGTGGTAAACAATTTTTATAAGTGTAATACATTTATACGGAAAACAATTATTACAAGTGTAATTCATTTATATATTTATATGAAAATAATTTATTATAAGTGTAAAACATTTATGTGGAAAATATTATAAGTGTAATGCAATTAGACGTAAAACAATTATTATAAATGAAATACATATATACGGAAAACAATTACAAATGTAATACATTTATAAGGAACCTAAAGGTGTAATACTTTTATGTGGAAAACAATTAGTATAGGTGTAATACATTATATACGGAAAACAATTAAAAAGGTAATACATTTGTAAGGAATACAAATGTGTAATGCTTTTAGGCGGAAAACAGTTATTATAAGTGTAATACATTTGTACGGACACAATTACTATAAGTGTGATAAATTTATACGGAAAACAGTTATTATAAGTGTGATGCATTTGTACGAAAAAGAATTATATAAATGTAATATATTTTATATGGAAAACAAGTATTATTGGTCAGTACATTTAAGCGGAAAACAACTATAGTAAATGTAGTGCATCTGAGTGGAAAACATACATTATAAGTGTAATATATTTATACGGAAAATCCATTATAGGGTATATATATATATATGCGGAAAAGAATTATTAGGTGTAACGCATTTATATGGAAAACAATGTACAAGTGTTTATGCAGTAAACAATTAGAAATGCAATACATTTATGCAGATAGGCTATTGATATTATAGAATTTGTTCAAATATTTGTATGGATGAAGTCGACCCGTGTATGGATTGGGTCACTCGAGTAGCATCAGGTTCAAGATGTTACTCGGACGACCTAGGCCATCCCCGGGTTGGCACGTGTCTTTAGCACGAGCAGTTGAATCGACCACATTCACACAGTGAAATATCAACCTACATCATGTACATTATACTAGAATATAATTTGAATAGAATAATATTAACTAGACACAGTCGCGCTTAAAATATTAGGACAGCGTTCATTTACTTCTTTGCAACAAAAGCAAACAATGTAAACGTATGTGTAACATAAATATGTTAGTGAAGGAAGTGAAGCAGAAACAAGTCTATGCTGATTATATAACATTATTGCATACGTTACTATAAATAGTAACCAATTTAATCGTAGAAAAGCAAAATATCTGGTCGACGCGGGAAATATATTTCGATTTTCGGCTCTGCCGGGCCAATATCGGATATTCGATATTGGCCCGGCACGCGCCGAGAACGATTCACGAGCACGTGTCACAGGTAGCAACAACATAGTAACTACATTGTGTAAACATGGCCGCCGAAGCAACAAGTCGTTGTCTGACAGATTGTTGTCTCTTGGCGGTAAAATGGCTGAGCGAAATAAGCAAATAACAGCAGAAGAAACATACGGCTATGTATGCAATAAAGAAGTTATTAAACGGCTGCGGTGGTCCATTTGTGGATATTGGCGCACCTATCCGATATCTCCATAGGGTGCGCCAATATCCACAAATGGCCCACCTCCGCGGTTTAATAACCTCTAATTATTGAAAGTATGCATCATGAATGTCCAAAATCTGGATTTAATTGGCTGTTCTGTTTGGTAAGCACTTCAGCTGAGCGCTGTACAATGCTGGTACGCTGGAATGATGGCAATTTCTAGCGACGACATTGTGTATACATACTCTTTTATTCAGTTTCGTTTTCTTAGAATAAAAGATATATATAGAAAAACAGATTACGATAACTTCTTTAGATGATATGATGTCACACTGTGTGAATGTTGAAATATAAAAAACTTTATTTTTATTTTTGCTGTGTGTAAATAATATGCCTAGTGGAAAAAGGTATACATTGACGGTTGTATGTAGGATGGTGTTATCTGCATGTTATCTGCATTTCTCTTGCCTAGTTTTCGCTTAAGTGTGTTCCTTATAATGAGTGGGTTGGTGTGGCTGAATGAAGAATCAGACTGTAATAGAATTGTTTCCTGGTAACTATATGTGCATGGTAATTGGGTTGAATAGATATACGGCCTGTTACTTCAATGGTTTCAGCTATAGCAAAGCTGTTAGTTTGCCACATGAAAAAGCTCCAAGGATATATTGTGTGTGTGTGTGCGTGCGTGCGGCGTGCGTGCGGCGTGCGTGCGCATACCTACCTTTGTATTTATGAATGTATGTATGTGGGTATGTATGTGGGTATGTATGTGCGTATGTCTGTATTGGTGCATGTGTATATGGCAGGGGTATAAATGCTATAGGTATGGGTATGCATATGTGTGTATGTTTAGACGCATGTGGATTCATATGTGGCGTCAGCATACACATATACCATGGCGTAGGGAAGATATAGGCTATTCCAATTACGTTATATGTTTATCTATGATGTTTCCTGCGTACACGTCTACAGTTAGCGTAATATACAAGTATGTTTCTAAATAGTGTTTGTCTGTATTGTACATAATATGGTGGTAATCTACACATCAATAATATTGTAATAATAATTATAAAAAAACTGGAAAGATACTCCAAAAAATACTATTCTTAAAAACAACACATTGAAACTGTTAGGATACCACTTCTAGTTCATAAGTCTTATTTATTTTATTAATATTTGATAGCATAATGAAATATAATTATGAATTCGGATTAACTAAGACAAGTGTCAAACGTAAAACAACAAAATATAAACTAGCATATCGAGTATTTAATTTATCACCACCCGAGACATTATTAAAGAAGTTAGACTTTGTACATATACTAAATGGTGATTAAATTGTGTAGCTTTAATGTTAGAGGATTGTCGTCAGTACAAAAACGATTACCTATATTTGAATATCTTAAGCAAAGTAAATTCGATATATGTTTTCTTCAAGAAACACACTATACTGACTCTAATACAATAAGTTGGGAAAGCAATGGGGAACCGAAATATATTGTAGTGGTGATAGTTCAAACAGTAAGGGTGTGGGATTCTTCATAAATACGAAACATAAATATAACATTATTGAACATAAAGAAATTATTACGGAAGATTAAATATATTGAAGCTTGAAATACTGGATACAGAATTGGTGTTAATTAATATTTATGTACCAAACAATGATGATGTTACCTTCTTTGATACACTGGATAAATTAATTATAGAAAATAGTGATGAAACAATTATTATTGTAGGAGATTTTAATAGGATATTAAACATAACATTAGACAAAAATAATGGCAGTATCAACAGAAATAAAAAATCTACAGAAAAACTTCTTCATATTATACATCGAAAACAATGCCTTGTATGATATATGGCGAAAGTCGCATCCAAATAAGAAGACATATATATGGTAATATAACAATAGTCATCCAATAACGTGCAGACTTGACTATTTCTTACTATCTTCTAACATTTTAAATACAATTACAAATTGTGATATAAACCCTGGATTTCGATATGATAATTCAATAGTTACTTTTAATCTTGATATAATAGAACTAAAAAGAGGTCCTGGAATGTTCAAAGTTAATAATATTATTATTTTAAATACTGAATATCAATCAATTATTCGAAATGCAATATCGGAAGTAACTAATATTAATAAAGAAGCCAATCATAATACTCTCTGGGAACTAATAAAAGGAAGAATCAGAGACGAATCAATAACATTTTCAAGTAGAATAAAGAAACAGAAAGACATAACTGAAAAGGAAATATTAGAACATATTAAACGTATAGAAACAGAACTAATGTTCCCAACAAAGAATGACACATTTGTAAACCTTAAAAATGATAAGGCAAAATACACTAGACTTCAAGAAGATAAAATAAAAGGGATTTTACAGAGAACTAAAGCTGAATGGGTCGAAGGTGCAGAGAAAAACACAAAATATTTCTCAAATCTTGAGAAGAAAATAGCCGAAGAGAAATCTATTAAACTAATGGAAATCAATGGAAACCTCGACTCGAATCAAACTAACATTTTGAGTTATGTGAAATCATATTACGAAAAACTCTACACAAATGATAGTACTATACAATTAAATGATACATACTTTCGTGATAAACTTAATTTACTAAATAATGAAGATAAAAAATAGTTGTTAAGGTAAAATAAATGATCATGAATGTTCTATAACACTAAAAGATATGAAACACAATAAAAGCACCGGAACCGATGGAATGTCAGTAGAACTGTATCAGATATTCCTGAATGATATCAAAACGTATCTAATAAATTCCCTTAACTATTCATTCGATATAAATAAATTAACGGAATTACAAAAGCAAAGTAATATCACATAACTACCTAAAAAGGATACTGATTTACATCTTGTTAGTAACTGGAGACCTATTTCGTTACTAAACGTCGATTATAAATTATGTACCAAACAGGATTTTAAAAAACAGATACATTGGAGAGAACATAAGAACTTTGCAAGAAGTTATTGAATATACAAATCAAAACGATAACAAAGCGATATTATTCTTTGCGGATTTTCAAAAAGTGGTTGATAGTCTGGACCATTCATTCATGTTTAAATGTCTAAAACACTAACTTTGGAGATGATATAATAAAATGGATACGGTTGTTTTACAAAGATGCAAACGCCTGTATTAGTATCAATGGACATTCATCACCATTTTTCAAAATAAAAAAAGGCGTTAGACAAGGTTGTCCTCTTTCTCCGTACTTATTGTTAATATGCTTTTTAATATTCTATCTAGAGAAATAAACAAAAACGATAATATTAGAGGGATTGCATTATACAAATCAGAAATAAAACAAAAATTGTTTTCAGATGACGCTACGTATATCACTGACGGCACAAAAAGGTATTTTGAAACATTAATAGAAACAATAGAAAAAATTGGAAATGTCTCCGATCTCAAATTAAATATAGAAATGTACAGCTTTAAATAAAAATAGGTTCACTAAAGACAGCCAACATTGAATGTTGTAAAGAGAACCTTTTTTCATGGTGTGCAACGACAGCTTCAACACTTGGAATCACATTTACAAACAACTTCAGAAATGCAATTGAAATAAATTTAAACCCCAAACTAGCAGCATTAAAACATTGTGTAAATAAGTGGAAACGTTGGAAGCTATCACAGATTGGCAAAATAACAGTTCTAAAAACATATGCCTTTCCTAAACTTGTTTATCCCCTTACCGTTCTAAATGCAGTCATTCTCAATGATATTAACAAAATAATGTTTGATTGTTATGGGATTCAAATCCGGACAAAATTGCTCAAAATACTATAATACAGGATTATGAGAATGGTGGACTGAGAATGATAGACATAGAATCTTATATAACTTCTTTGAAAATAAATTGGATTAAACGTTTGTTAAACACTACTAATGCAAAATGGAAACACATATAATAAACAGCTAGAATCCTTCGGAGGAACACTTTTATTTAGAAGCAATATAAATGAAAAAACATGCGAAAACTTAAATATAAAATCACGCTTTGGAAATGATACAATCATGGTCAAAAGCCAATTTTGATAAAAATAAAATATCCATCTCTAAACAATTGTTATGGAATAATGAAAACATTAAGGATTCAAGAAAGCAAGAGTGCAATTCATTGAACATGTGTACGATTTTCGAAATAAAACGTTTTACAATTTTCAAGTTTTTTCCAGACTTTATAATGTAATAACCAGCCAGCGATTACCTTAAATACCATACATTAATAAACAATATACCAAAGAAATGGAAAGAGGATATCAAAAATGAAAATATGATGTATAACCCACCAGCGCTATTACTTGATAAAATTCACACAATAAAGAAAGTGAATAAATTTATTTATGATATTTTGATAAAACAAAGAACACCCGCAAAAAGGGAAAATCACTGCAAATGGGACTATGAAATTGAAAATTTTAATCCAAACTGGGATGAAATATACACAAATTATTCTAAATATACAATTGATACATAATTACGTGCATTTCAATACAAATTTATAATGAGAATTATTATACCTAACAACTCGTTTCTGTTCAAATGTAAAATTATAGCTTCCAATCTCTGCCAATTTTGTAACATGTACACTGATACAAATAGACATATGTTTTGGAAATGTATTATAGTACAAGCATTTTGGACAGACTTTCAGAACTTTCTGAGCAATATATTTAACAATGTGTCAAATTTAACGTATACAAATAGTTCGTTTCTAAACTTTACTTCTCACAGTAAAAGAATCGCAGAAAATATTAATTATATTATCTTGCTAGCAAAATGTTTCATTTTCAAATGTAAATGTGCAAGCTTAAATAAATAATTACCAACGTTGATAGATTTTAGACCATACGTTTTATGGAAACTAAATATAGAGGAGACCATTTCATTTATGAAAGGAAGCAATCGTAAATTTGAAATCCAATGGAGAGATTTTCTCAATTCCACTAACACTACTAGTGAACATGCCTAGTTTTAGCTTATGTTGTTGTTTTAATTAGGAATCCTTTCCGTAACGCAAACAAAAAAATTCATTTGACAATTGTTAAAATCCAAATTCAGTCTCTTTGAACAACGCTTTATTGGTGGAATAGTTAGTCTCAAGCTTATTTATTAAACAGCAAACCAAATAACTATGTAATATGTACAATTGTTTGAATAAAAAACATCGAAATTCAAGAAACCATATCCACGTAAGGATAAGGGAATATCCATACAGAATATGATCCTTTATCAATTTATGAAATGGCAAGATTAATCCATTAGCTCCGGACTCGGATGGATAGTTTATATATAGCGGTGGTACTGGTTTCCGGCAATGTATTACATAACGGACTTCTATTGATTTTGAATGTTCATACACTGCAAACAATTTCAATGTGTCTGTTTTACGTTTACTTATCGTCGCTACCGGTTGCCCATATGAGCGACGCCTCCTGAAGAGATTAGTCATTTTAGACTTGTGGAGGATAGTGCAATGATACAGACAGAGGCCCAGAGTCTCCTCTGGTACTTTTACGTATCACCGACACGAGACCTCGGTTTAAAGTCCAACTGAAAGACTGTTAATTTTATTAGGGTCAGACGTGGGATCGAACCAGCGATCCCTGGATTACCAGTCCAGTGTGTTACCACTGGGCTACAGATCCGTATGTAACAATTTCAAGTGACTGGATAAACAACATTTTATCTGTCATTCAAAAATATCCCGACTAAAATCGATTGATTACTTTTTTAGTAAAGTCAATAAAACGGAGGAACCTCGATCCCAGTAATACGGAATGACGTCACCAGTTTTCACCTGTGTACATTGCCTACAACTCGAGCACAAGTAAGTAAATAACAGTTTTATTTCACAAAACAATACAAACTTTAATAGCAGGTTTAGTGTAACATTTTCACACAAAATTCATTGGTTGGACCAAATTATGTATATATACTTTACAAAACACTAACATTTATAGTTTGCCTTAGAGAAACACATGGGGTATAAGTAGTCGCCACCCTTACTAATTACTCTGACTGGATGCAGAACCGTAAATGGACCATCCATCGCACACACCACACGATGCCCAACAGGACATAACTAGGCTTACACAACCATGTATATCAGTTGGAGAATATATGTGACAACACATGGACCTGAAGGCGAACAACGGTTAAAAGGGAAGGGATTTCATATATGCTTTAAGCTCGTTGTTTCTCAATCCATATCGGTTCCAATGTATAAACATTGTGTTTATATATGTATATATGTATTTGATCCGAATAAAATATGTTAAACTAACTATCACGTGACCTCTTGTGAATTGCTATTCCCGCAGTTCGGTGAAAACATGTTCTCGCCGAATACTCTTCACGCCGAGATATATATTTATAATACTGTGGTGTCTTGATTCAATCTGTGTGTAACGTGCAGAGAACCATGCAATACAATGGTACTTGATTCAATCTTGATCGAACTTGCAGAGATCCACGCCACACAATGGTACTTGATTCAATATGGATCGAACTTGCAGATAACCATGCCACACAATGGTACTTGATGCAATCTTCTTCTTCTTCTTGTCGTTCGCGAATCACATGGACAAGCCGGCAGCAAACACGAAATGGGCCGTCCTCCTCAGATCCTCCCGGCAGCCATGTAACTTCGTCTGGAGAGAAGTATATGTTGGCCAGGTTGTTTTCCTCAGCCCATGAAGATTGGGACACTCCTGGAGGATGTGTTCTGCAGTCTGGTCCCCTACGTGTCAGCTGCAGGCAGTTGATGGAGCTAGTCCAAGCTTCCGACACATGGAAGTTCAGGCGGTTATGCCCTGTTCTAAACTGGAATATCGTGACTTGCTCCTGTCTTGTGAGAAGGTGGTAGTCATCCTTCTCGATTGTTGGCTTTGATGCAGATTTGATTATGCAGAGAACCATGCCACACAATGGTACTTGATTCAATCTGGGTCAAACTTGCAGAGAACCACGCCACAGAATGGTACTTGATTCAATCTGGGTCGTCGAACTTGCAGAGAACCATGCAATACAATGGTACTTGATTCAATCTGGGTGGAACTTGCAGAGAACCACGCACACAATGGTACTTGATTCAATCTGGGTCGAACTTGCAGAGAACCACGCAACACAATGGTACTTGATTCAATCTGGGTCGAACTTGCAGAGAACCACGCAACACAATGGTATGCCCTGCCGAATAAGTTTATTATTTTTATGGAATCTGAAGATATATTTAGGTTTTTTTAAATAGATAAAAGAAGAATATAACATTTATATTATTAAGTTATGTTGTATTTATTATCAAATCAAGGGCCATAACTCTGGTCTGATCGGCAGGGGATAAATCGCCATGGTGATATGGTTTGTAATTTTATTAATTGGTGATGGTAAAATTATTGAGATTATAATGCATTCATGGGATTTTTTTTTAATCAATCAAGGACAGTAACTCTAGTTTTAATATTGCAATTTAGGTCAGACTTGCAAGACAACAACGCGACGTGGTGGTGTAATTTAATTTTCAGTTTGATGACATTGCATACAGCGGTTACTTAGTCAGTTACATGTAGACAATTGCAAATTTATTGATTTTTTAATCAGTTAAAGGGCCATAATTGTAAACTTACCTGCGAATATAAATCCACCAATTTTACTTCTTTGTAGTGAGGGAAGCCAGTAAGAAAGCATCGTCTGTGCGCAAGGATATACTACGCCCTAAATATAACATGAATCCGTACTACAGTATACCCCATACATGTATATCCACATTTGCAAATATCACGGTTGGCAGCGGATCTGTAGTCCAGTGGTTAACACGTTGGACTGGTAATCCAGGGATCGCAGGTTCGATCCCCCGTCTGACCCTAATAAAATTAACAGTCTTTCAGGTGGGACTTTTAACCGAGGTCTCGTGTCGGTGCTTTACAAGAACAAGAGGAGACTCTGGACTGGGTCTCTATCTGTATCATTGCACTATCCTCCAACAATCTAAAATGACTAATCTCTTCAGGAGGCGTCGCTCATATGAGCAACCGGTAGCGACGACACACACGCACACACGCGCGCACACCCGCACGCACACACACACGTCACGATTCAAATACATGCATTAAACCACATCCATGCGCTTTCTAGGAATGTTATGCACATATTATTATTATTATATGCCACACTTATATAGCGCTCTTTTCATCTAAATATAAAACGTTCAAAAGCGCTTTACAGCCTAAAATATCACAAATATTGATAAAAACTTCCACATACAATGAGATAAAACAAGACAAAATTAGCAAACACAATTACAATGGATTCTACATATGCTATAAAATATTAGGATCTAAAATTATAACAATTAAAATATAGGTAATAATTAAATAAAATGTGTTCATTTACAGTCTTAATCCTGATTGAGCACAGACACAGTTCGATATTTATGTTCCATATGAACATTTAAAAAGGTGTGTCTTCAAAGCCTTCTTGAAAGAACACAATGTTGTTGCACTTCTAAGATTTGATGGAAGAGAATTCCAAAGTTTTGGGGCAGCAGTCATGAAACTTCTATCTCCGTATGTGACAGTCCGACTTCTTGGTAACACAAGAGTAGCTGCTTCATTTTTAGACCATAAGTCTCTCCTTGGTATATAAACCTCAAGCAAGTTTCTCAAATAAATCGGTGCTTCTCCATTCAATGCTTTATATGTGTGAGTCAGTATTTTATACTTTATTCTTTCTTGAACTGGTAGCCAATGAAGTTCTTTTAGAATGGGCGTTACATGACTGAAACGGGATGTTCTGGTTATGATGCGAGCTGCTGTGTTTTGAACAGTTTGTAATTTATTGGAAGTGTTTTTTGGCACGCCGTACAACAGTGAATTACAGTAGTCGAGCCTGGATGTAACGAGTGAGTTTATGAGAGATTTGCTTTGCTTAAGAGCGAACAATAGAACTCGTGAGTACTGTACTGCATTCCCAGTGTTCACTAATAATTAATTCACATTAAATTATTCCCCTTTCGTGATATTTATTTACAAAATCACCAAATACTATATAGGATACATACGAGAATGGGCTATATTGTAATGTTTCCGTTTGATACATTAGAGAGTGGTTATAAGGCCCCTTTCTACTGACCTTCCCTAATGGAATTGGTCAATAATTTAACAGTAACTAGAAACACGAGCTCTCTCCCTCATGGCGATGGATTACATCAGGAATGAGGTCTCGAGAGCGATTAATAGAAGTTGTAAGAACTTGTTTCGTAATCGAGCTAAAATAAATTTGTATAAAATAAAAACGAGCTCGGAGTACTTTTCTACTTACAGCCATGTCACTAAATGTAGCATGTCCCATGATCGTTAACCTAGCAGTGTTAGTCGTGATTCAAATTATACTGATCTCCACTAGCGAATTTCATCGAACGATGCACATCTAGGATATCCTATTAGCGCACGTGGTTAGCACGCATCTCGTCAATGCATCACTGGATTTTTCTTTGTATACTCCGGCTGCCACCAACGTGATCCTTTAAAATTATTTATGCTCGCGACAGCATAAATGCATCTGGGCGTATAACCCTTCACCACGAATGACTGCATATACTCGTTATCCACGTCAACGAGAGTGATTAATCTAAGTTGTAAGATTTACCTGGCATAATCCGACGACCACACGGATCACTATCAATGCTACGACGTCAGTTCTAGCAGCGAACGGCGTAAGAATTGTTACTATGGCGCAAACCAGCATACTCCATCCGTACACGTGTTTTCCGCCATATCTGACAGAGAACCAGTATTTGTGTGAGCATGTAACCAATGAAGAACGATCCAAGAATAACCCCCTGGGTCTTCTTACTCCAGTCAAATCTGTCATCCTGTTTCGAAGACAAGATCATCGTATACGAATTCTGATAATGGGGTGTTTGGCGAAGGGTGTGGTTACTTCCTATGTACATGTATATCAATGCAACACGCTACATGTGGACACTGCAATGAGATACATCGGTCAGTAACTGCCTCTGAATACTCACTAAAGGTAAAAGTAGTTAGGGACCTATCTATAGATCTAGGTCACGCTATATATGTCCCTATCTATAGATCAAGGTCACGCTATATTTGTCCCTATCAATAGATCTAGGTCACGCTATATATTCAATAGAAATTCGCCGGTGCAGGGAATTTCCAGAGCGGCTCGGGCGCGACGGATCAAACCGGTCGTGAGTGGTTAGCGTAGCAGACGACGTTTTTCAGTATTCCGCCATCTTGTTTATATTACCACTTCATCTAGCAGACGATACTTTACTATATACATAGAGCGCACCATCTAATACCGGTTATACAGACGGATATGTAGTCCAGTGGTAATCCAGGAATCGAGGGTTCGATCCCCCGTCTGAACCTAATAAAATGAACAGTCTTTCAGATGTGACTTTAAACAAGGTCCCGTGTCGGTGCTTATACACCGTGCACGTAAAAGAACCAGAGGATACTCTCGAATGGGTCTCTGTCTGTATCATTGTACTAAGCTAACCACTCCCGACCGGTTTGATCCGTCGCACCCGAGTGGCTTTGAAAATTGCTTGCACCGGCGGATTTCAATCGAATATATAGCATGACCTAGATATATGTACATGTACTCGTATAGATGTGCTCTTAAGTGCTTTCCTATGTTTGCATCGTTGTACAACATACAATCAAATACTTGTTCGTACTTCCACACCGTGCACGTCGGGAACAAGGCACAGCTCACAGCAGGAAATTGGATCACCTGTTCCGAAGTGACCAATCCACGCCGCTGACGCATACGGACGAGGACCCGCATCGACTCTTTTTGAGTGTCATACACTTACCTGGATCAACGACAGCTGACACTGGGGCGTTGAAGAGGCGACGAGTGACTGGGTAGGAGAAGACGGCAGTCGTTTCGCGTGGATGGCGCACTCGTCGCCTCGAACTCTTTTATCTATCTCCAACAACGGGCGAGCGGTTGGAGACGGAGGGATGCGACCTCGACCCGGATGCGTCAACGGGGTGGACAACGACGGAACAACCGAGCCATTTTGCTGCTGTGAGCCGACTAATCGTGGAGGATGTGGCCCTGAAAAGGATCGCTTATAGACCAGGACTTGTCACCCTGGCACAGAAAGAAGGAAGGAGCCATCTGAGGATGTCATCATAAGCATCACAGAGAATAATCGTCTTAGAAAGCTCGCCCATATGGTTTACCGGTGGCGAGGGTAAATAAACGTATATCACCACCAATCAAATGTCGTCTACGTTCTCACCTTATAAATATTAAATTACTATAGAATAATTATCTTGACAGCTATCCTACATTAGAATCACATTTATCACCCCGCATCATCTGGTTAGGGGAACAACAGTAAACACTAAGTATTTCAACTAAAAATACCGACATACATTTCGGTGTAAGTCTGCCAAATGAGGCAATAGAAAAGCCAGCGATGTCGCTAATTAAGGGTGGATTTAAATATTACCTCAACTATGCCGCATATACCGTCACTGCCACTTGTATCATTCGGGCCGGACCCGCACTCAAGATTTCTACTGGTGATTGGATTTACATCTTCTGATTTGGTCATGCATATTATGGCCACACTCATATTCACCCGCAAGGAAAATAAGTTTACAAATCCCAAAAATGCAACAACTGTCAGGGAAAGGCGGCTGGAGCACCAGAACGATACTTTATCTGTTGAAAGTAATGGAAGAGATATGATAACAATATACAATGTATACTTTATCTGTTGAATGGAATGCACGAGATAACAATATATACTTTATCTGTTGAACGGAATGGAAGAGATAGCAGTATGCATTTTATATTTTGAATGGAATGGAAAAGATAGCAATATATACTTTATCTATTGACAGGAATGGAAGAGATAGCATTATGCGTTTTATATGTTTTACTATAATAGACCTAGGCTACTTAGATATTCCTGTCCTAGATCTATAATAATTAGGGGTGGCAACGAATGTTCGATATAAAACCATATTCGAATATTAAAAAAAAATTCAAATCAAATTTTAATAAATTGCAGTTAAATCATAGCTTAAAAGGATATATATGTTTGTTTAAATTTCAATCAATTAAGTTTCGAAAACAAAGAATGACCCAATGCATGCCCGATGGTGCGAAATGTCATCGCGATTTGGCTCCAAATAACAAAGGAGGGTGATGACATGTTGTTCACACCTTACAGGGGTCACTAATTGATTATTGCAGTCTATTTGATGGGACACAAACTGAGAAGCATTTGTTTTACAGGTACTAACTGTAGCCCTTGAAAACATACACAGAGTGTAATGATTCACACTAAAACATGAGACTGTCCCTGGTCGGAATGTTTGATGGCAACACATGTGCATGTAATTAATGTTTATTAAACCTATTACTGTCGGCAACACAGGGATTCGGCACGTTTGGGGGTACTAGTATATATATTTAAGTGTCGGCAAGCTTCAAACGACGTTACCCGACATCAATTTCAGTTTGTAAAGACACAGGTATCTGCTCAATATTGAGTGCAATAATTGAGCAAATAAGACTTCTATTTAACTTCCGATTGTAATGTATTGGTCACTAATGCTTCCAATATTTTAATACCGTTATACTACTATTCAACACAAGCCGCATATTTAAAACGCCGACAGTAGACTTCACGTTTACATAATTCTAACATGCCACCACTTTCAATATAACGGTGTTACCTGTCAGCGATGCAAGAGTAAAGTGGAAATCGAAAGTTGGAGAAATTTGCGAATATTCGTTCAGAAGATCATCCGAATATTCGAATATCACAATCACCATTCGTTGCCATCCCTAATAATAATGTATAATAGATACTAATCGTTATACCTTCAGCCCATGGATAGGCAGTCAGTTAATGCATACACATAAAATAAGCGCGGAGTTGTCGCGACGACGAGAACAACAACAACAACTAGTCTATATTTGTTTACTTGGTTGCAATATTTAAAATGGCCAAACAATGTCAAATCGATTTTCGGCAGGCAAACACCGTCGCCTTCAATTTGTTTAGCTCATTACCTATCATCAGTCACCCACAGGAGTCAGAACAGAACAGAACAGAACATCTCTTTTATTTCACTCAATACATGTACAGAACATGCAAATATGAGGTATTTACAATAAACAAGACATACAAACGAGGCTACAAAACAAAAGCACAAAACAGAATATATCAATTGTCAAGGTGAATAAATATTTCCAATAGTATTTTAGTTATAGACACAAATATCACAAATTTGGAAAAAGAGTATACCTGTTACATTCTTGTATGTGACATTATTATCATAATAAACTTACATAATTTCTGAAATTCTGAACTATTTTTGGTGCAAATTAATTTCTCTAATTTAAACATATTTGGGCGTCGAAAATACATCGGATTAATATATTGTCTTCTTTCATTTGTAAATAGTTCAGATATTCAAACAAATAGTGAAATTCATCCCCAATTCTGTTTCTACAAGAGTTACATGTTCTTTCATTTATTGGTGTTCTTGACCAGTTTCCTGTTTCTATTGGTAATCGATGGTTTCTTGTTCTAAATTTAATTAGGTTATACAGTGTGGAGTTTTGTAATTTTGATAAGTAAGGTTCAATTCTAAAAGATCTTTTAAACACTCGATAAAACGTACTATTACTAGAGTTGTCTACCATGGTGTACCAATTATTTAAATATAAATCATGTAGTTTTTGTTTTACCGCTAGTTTTAACCATTTTGCATTAGGAAAACTATGTTCAGTCCATACATTTATGAAACCACATTTTATTAGAATTGTTTTAACATTATATAGCCATGGAAATTTTACCTTAAGCAATTCTTCGGGTAAATTTTGTGATGTTTGTAACATATTTTTATATACTAGATGAGACAATTTCTTTGGTATATCACCTTCTTCCGTAATACATAGTTTTGACCAGAACGAAATAATGTTTTCCTCAATAGCTATCGATAGCGGCATACATCCAGTTTCGCCATAAATAAAATAATTTGGGGTGGACCGTTTTAATTTCAATATATATTTTAAAAATTTAAGTTGAACCCTTTCTATTACATCTAATTTCCCAAACCCCCAAATTTCAGCTCCATATAGTAGAATCGGTTTGATGGTTTTATTAAATAGGTCTATTTGTAGATCTATTGGTAGATTAAGTCGATTTGAATTTCTTATTAGGCTATACATTGCCCTAGTTGCTTGATTTGAAATATTTTGTTTACAATTAAAGAAAGAGCCACTTCTATTGAAGAAGATACCAAGGTATTTATACTCTTTTACGACTTCTATTGTTTCCTTTTTATATTTGAAATTATACATAGGTTGTCTACCTTTTGAAAACACGATTATTTTAGTTTTGTGATATTAACCGTGAGCTTCCATTTATCACAGTATTGTTCGTAAGTATTTAGGGCATCTTGTAAATCACTTGCAGTTTCTGCCAGTATTACTGTATCGTCTGCATAAAGTAAAATGTATATTTTTAAAAGATTAAAGAGCTCGTTTGTGTTTTGTTCATTCTGTAATAATATTCCTTGCGCATTACTATTGTTTTGGAAAAAATCTCTTAAGTCATTTAAAAATAAAGAAAATAGCAAAGGAGACAAAGTTTCACCTTGACGAACTCCGATGTTGCATGTGAAGAAGTTCGAAAATTTTGAATTAACTTTTACACAAGACTTTATTCCATTATACATGTTTCTTATAACCTGTAGACATTTACCATTGATTTTAGCATTTATTAATTTCTCCCATAAGCCATTTCTCCAGATGGTATCGAACGCTTGTTTTAAATCGATAAATGAGCAAAATAATTTTTTTCTGTTGTTAACATATTGAATGATATGTTGTAAAATAAATAAATTGTCTGCTGTTGAAAATCCTTTTCTGAATCCCGCTTGTGTGTTGTTTAAAATATCATTAGTTTCAACATAATCGGTTATTCTTTTATTCAAAATACTAGTAAATACTTTGCCTAGACAACTTAACAATGTTATTGGGCGATAGTTTTCTGGTTTTGTTATGTCTCCTTTATTTTTATATATTGGGTTAATAATACCAACTGTCCACTGTTCTGGGATGATTCCGGTATCGAATATAAGATTTAACAGTTTAACATATATGTTTTTCATCAAAGGTAAAGATGCTTTTATTTGTTCATTTAGTATTTTATCGTAGCCACTAGCTTTGTTATTTTTTAAATTTTGTATTGCCCATTCTATTTCTGTTTCAGTGATAGGGGGGTTTATATCTCCATTAATTTCATTGTCTTGATGATGATGATGATTATTATTATTATTATCATTGTTATCGCTATTATTATTATCAGTAAAGTTTACATTTTTAAAGAAATTATAAAGATCTGTTAAATCAGCTTCAGTTTTATTTATAGCTCTTCCATTTAATATTTTCCAGTATTTTCTCGTGTCTTTACTTTTAACATCTCTTAATTTCCTTATATTTGAATGCTTATGTTTATTGTAAAACTGTTTCATAGTATTTTTATAAATAGTAGCAGTTCGTTTTAGGCTTTCTTTTGTTTCGTTATTCTTTCTTAGTTTATAGAGATATTTTGCGGAGTGGACATTTTTTCTTGCCTTTTTACACTTTGGACCAAACCACAGGGATGTTTTGGAACTGTTGGTCTCCTGTACATTGTTTATTTTGGTATAGCCAAAGGCTTCAGCAGACGTGTTTATAAATAGTGACGACATATCGTTAACGATTGCATTTACGTTCTGTTGGCTAAAATTTGTATCCACACTAAAAATTTCTAGCGTATCTTGTAAAGTTTGTATTTTATGACGATCTAGTTTATTAATAAATTCATTCGCTTTATTTCTATCCCATAATTTAACTGACGGCTTCTCATCAGGCTGATAATCAATCGTTTTGCGTAACTTAAATTGTAGGTTAAGTTCAATTGGGTTATGAACATCTGAAAATAATGGGCAGAAGTCTATTACCTGTAGAGATAAAACATTATTAAAAAGATTCGAGTTACAAACAAAATAATCAACCGCACTTGTTCCTTTACATGTGGCCTTACCAGGGATATCCATTGTAGTTCTTCCGTTTAAAATATATAAGTAATTAAGTTTCAAAAAATCAACAAATTGGTTTCCATAATTATTAGAAATTCTATCACTATTTAAACGTTGTCTATTTACATTTAGAGACCTGTCAAACATACACATTTGGAGATTGTATTCTAAACAAAGTTCATCCAAATGTTGGCTTTCGAAAAATTCAGTGTCTAGTATTATGTAATCCTGCAAGCCTTTTGATCTAGAGTTGAAATCTCCAAATAAGCATATTGTATCAGATGTTCGTGAAAACGTGTTTAAGTCGTCCTGGATTTCTAGAAACGGGTCTTCTACAGAAAAATCGGAGTATTCCGGAGGAATATATATAATTCCACAGACTATATCGTTTTCTGTATAACACAAGGATTTTGATAATGTGAACCATAGAACTAGTTTGCTATCAGTTTCCTTTATGGTAATATATTTAGAAATATCCTTTCGAACAAGTAGAGCAAGTCCTCCACTTTTACGACTGGTTATAGATTTTCTGTTTTTCATAAACATGTCAAAACCTTGTACGTCTACAAAATCTAAATCATCACATTTCGTTTCCTGCAAGCCTACAATACAATATTTATTTACAAGGTCAATAAAATCTGGGCATTTCAATTTTGATTTTAACCCGCATACATTTAGAGAAAGAATATTGAATAAATCTGATTTATTAAATTCATCAGGAGAATTTCTCTTTAATTTCTCATTAAAGTTATCTCCCCTATTAAGTATACCTCCATTCGAGTTAATTTTATAATCTGTGGGATAAAGATTAAGACGACTACACTGTCCAGCTATAAAATTATTCAGGAATTCAATATTGCTATAGTAATGGTGCAGCAACATGAAGTTATAATAGCTAGTCATAGAAAATCCGCATTGCAGAAAAAGACCATAATTTTGACTGTAACGGAACATAGGAAAATATATACCATTTCTATAGAATTCAAGTGCACTGATCCCGTTATACACATTATACAGGACTAGCGCATAATAATAATTTAATGTAGTCAATAGCCAATAAGTGCATGCATTATAATAGTAATAGTATTCATTCAACCAATGTATCATTGAAAAGTCACTTGTACAGTGGAAGCGTAATGTCACAGAAGGATAAACACTAATCCAGTAATTGTCAATACACAACTGGTTATACCTATGTATCTGTGTCACTGCTCACAATTTGAGGTACCCCATGGGGGTCACTGATATGCTCCATTCTGTGAATGGGCTGTCTATTAGCCCAACCTTGATCACGTGCATCAGGTTGGATCGCAGAATCACGGTCTATTAGAAGATCATCATTGTTTTCAACATATTGTGTGTTCGATTGAATTACATCAGTATTTTGACGTTTCAAATAAATGTCAGTATCAAGCGGCGAGCGTTCCTTGCGTTTCTGTGACGTTCTGTCAACGCCCAAGTCGGACGTTTTGATTTCTGCTCAGTACTTTCATCACTTTCGATTTTCTGTTCGCTGTGCATAGAAAAATACACAGCGAACAGAACATGTCCGAATTTGTCTTTTAAATGCAGCAGAATGTGGGACATTGCATCCTAAAAACCAAACAATTCCGGGGGTGCATGCCCCCAGACCCCCTAGCAACCTAGTTTGCTACGCTCACTCAACATTCTTTACCCGGGCCTGCACATAATTTGCCTCCTGGCTACGCCCCTGAATGTAATGGAAAATATAGCAATTTATATGTTGAAAGTAATGGAAGAGATAACAATATATACTTTATCTGTTGAAAGTAATGGAAGAGATAACAATATATACTTTATCTGTTGAAAGTAATGGAAGAGATAACAATATATACTTTATCTGTTGAACGGAATAGAAGAGACATCATTATGCACATTATCTGTTGAACGGAATGGAAGAGATAGCAATATATACTTTATCTCTTGAACGGAATGGACGAGATAGCATTATATACTTTATATGTTGAACGGAATGGAAGAGATAGCAATATATACTTTATCTGTTGAAAGCAATAGACGAGATAACAATATAAACTTTAACTGTTGAATGGAATGGACGAGATAACAATAAAAATTTTACCTGTTGAATGGAATGGACGAGATAACAATATAAACTTTATCTGTTGAACGGAATGGACGAGATAGCAATATATACTTTATCTGTTAATAGGAATGGACGAGACAGCATTATATACTTTATCTGTTGAGCGGAATTGAAGAGATAGCAATATATACTTTATCTGTTGAACGGAATGGAAGAGATAGCATTATATACTTTATCTGTTGAACGGAATGGAAGACACAGCATTATATACTTTATCTGTTGAACAGAATGGAAGATATAGCATTATATACTTTATCTGTTGAATGGAATGGAAGAGATAACATTATATATTGTATCTCTTGAACGGAATGGACGAGATAGCAATATATACTTTATCTGTTGAACGGAATGGAAGATATAGCAATATATACTGTGTCTGTTGAACAGAATGGAAGAGATTGCATTATATACTTTATCTCTTGAACGGAATGGAAGAGATAGCATTGTGCAGTTTTTCTGTTGAACGGAATGGAAGAGATAGCAATATATACTTTATATGTTAAAAGGAATGGAAGTGATAACAATATATACTTTATCTGCTGAATGGAATGGACGAGATAACAATATAAACTTTATCTGTTGAAAGGAATGGACGAGATAGCAATATATACTTTATCTGTTAATAGGAATGGACGAGAGAGCATTATATACTTTATCTGTTGAGCGGAATGGAAGAGATAGCAATATATACTTTATCTGTTGAGCGGAATGGAAGAGATAGCAATATATATTTATCTGTTGAGCAGAATGGAAGAGATAGCATTATATACTTTATCTGTTGAGCAGAATGGAAGAGATAGCATTATATACATTATCTGTTGAACGGAATGGACGAGATAGCATTATATACTTTATCTGTTGAAAGTAATGGAAGAGATAGAAATATATACTTTATCTGTTGAACGGAATTGAAGAGATAGCAATATATACTTTATCTGTTGAACGGAATGGAAAAGACATCATTATGCACTTTATCTGTTGCACGGAATGGAAGAGATAGCAATATATACGTTATGTGTTGAACGGAATGGACGAGATAACAATATATACTTTATCTGTTGAAAGTAATGGAAGAGATCACAATATATACTTTATCTGTTGAACGGAATGGAAGAGACATCATTATGTACATTATCTGTTGAACGGAATGGAAGAGATAGCAATATATACTTTATCTGTTGAATGGAATGGACGAGATAGCAATATATACTTTATCTGTTGAACGGAATGGACGAGATAACAATATATACTTTATCTGTTGAACGGAATGGAAGAGATAGCAATATATACTTTATCTGTTGAACGGAATGGAAGAGATAGCATTATATACTTTATCTGTTGAACGGAATGGACGAGATAGCATTATATACTTTATATGTTGAACGGAATGGAAGAGATAACAATATATACTTTATCTGTTGAACGGAATTGAAGAGATCACAATATATACTTTATCTGTTGAACGGAATGGAAGAGACATCATTATGCACATTATCTGTTGAACGGAATGGAAGAGATAGCAATATATACTTTATCTGTTGAACGGAATGGAAGAGACATCATTATGCACATTATCTGTTGAACGGAATGGAAGAGATAGCAATATATACTTTATCTCTTGAACGGAATGGACGAGAGAGCATTATATACTTTATCTGTTGAACGGAATGGACGAGATAACAATATATACTTTATCTGTTGAAAGGAATGGAAGAGACAGCATTTGCATTTTCTGTTGAACGGAATGGAAGAGATAGCAATATATACTTTATATGTTAAAAGGAATGGAAGAGATAACAATATATACTGTATCTGTTGAATGAAATGGACGAGATAGCAATATATACTTATCTGTTGAACGGAATGGAAGAGATAACAATATAAACTTTATATGTGGAACAGAATGGACGAGATAGCAATATATACTTTATCTGTTAATAGGAATGGACGAGACAGCATTATATACTTTATCTGTTGAGCGGAATGGAAGAGATAGCAATATATACTTTGTCTGTTGAACGGAATGGAAGATATTGCATTATATACTTTATCTCCTGAACGGAATGGAAGAGATAGCATTATATACTTTATCCTTTGAACGGAATGGAAGAGACAGCATTATATACTTTATCTGTTGAACGGAATGGAAGAGACAGCATTATATACTTTATCTGTTGAGCGGAATGGAAGAGATAGCATTATATACATTATCTGTTGAACGGAATGGAAGAGATAGCAATATATACTTTATCTGTTGAATGGAATGGACGAGATAACAATATATACTTTATCTGTTGAACGGAATGGAAGAGATAGCAATATATACTTGATCTGTTGACAGAAATGGACGCGATAACAATATAAACTTTATCTGTTGAACGGAATGGACGAGATAGCAATATATACTTTATCTCTTGAACGGAATGGACGAGAGAGCATTATATACTTTATCTGTTGAACGGAATGGACGAGATAACAATATATACTTTATCTGTTGAAAGGAATGGAAGAGACAGCATTATGCAGTTATTTGTTGAAGGAATGGAAGAGATAGCAATATATACTTTATATGTTAAAAGGAATGGAAGAGATAACAATATATACTTTATCTGTTGAACGGAATGGACGAGATAGCAATATATACTTTATCTGTTGAACGGAATTGAAGAGATAGCAATATATACGTTATGTGTTGAACATAATGGAAGAGACATCATTATGCACATTATCTGTTGAACGGAATGGAAGAGATAGCAATATATACTTTATCTCTTGAACGGAATGGACGAGAGAGCATTATATACTTTATCTGTTGAACGGAATGGACGAGATAACAATATATACTTTATCTGTTGAAAGGAATGGAAGAGACAGCATTGTGCAGTTTTTCTGTTGAACGGAATGGAAGAGATAGCAATATATACTTTATATGTTAAAAGCAATGGAAGAGATAAAAATATATACTTTATCTGTTGAACGGAATGGACGAGATAGCAATATATACTTTATCTGTTTAACGGAATTGAAGAGATAGCAATATATTCTTTATCTGTTGAACGGAATGGAAGAGACATCATTATGCACTTTATCTGTTGAACGGAATGGAAGAGATAGCAATATATACGTTATGTGTTGAACGGAATGGACGAGATAACAATATATACTTTATCTGTTGAAAGTAATGGAAGAGATCACAATATATACTTTATCTGTTGAACGGAATGGAAGAGATAGCAATATATACTTTATCTGTTGAATGGAATGGACGAGATAGCAATATATACTTTATCTGTTAATATGAATGGACGAGATAACAATATATACTTTATCTGTTGAACGGAATGGACGAGATAACAATATATACTTTATCTGTTGAACGGAATGGACGAGATAACATTATATACTTTATCTGTTGAACGGAATGGACGAGATAGCAATATATACTTTATCTGTTGAAAGGAATGGACGAGATAGCAATATATACTTTATCTGTTGAACGGAATGGAAGAGACATCATTATGCACTTTATCTGTTGAACGGAATGGAAGAGATAGCAATATATACGTTATGTGTTGAACGGAATGGACGAGATAACAATATATACTTTATCTGTTGAAAGTAATGGAAGAGATCACAATATATACTTTATCTGTTGAACGGAATGGAAGAGACATCATTATGCACATTATCTGTTGAACGGAATGGAAGAGATAGCAATATATACTTTATCTGTTGAATGGAATGGACGAGATAGCAATATATACTTTATCTGTTAATATGAATGGACGAGATAACAATATATACTTTATATGTTGAACGGAATGGACGAGATAACAATATATACTTTATCTGTTGAACGGAATGGAAGAGATAGCAATATATACTTTATCTGTTGAACGGAATGGAAGAGATAGCATTATATACTTTATCTGTTGAATGGAATGGACGAGATAACAATATATACTTTATCTGTTGAACGGAATGGACGAGATAACACTATATACTTTATCTGTTGAACGGAATGGAAGAGATAGCAATATATACTTGATCTGTTGACAGAAATGGACGCGATAGCAATATATACTTTATCTGTTGAACGGAATGGAAGAGACATCATTATGCACTTTATCTGTTGAACGGAATGGAAGAGATAGCAATATATACGTTATGTGTTGAACGGAATGGACGAGATAACAATATATACTTTATCTGTTGAAAGTAATGGAAGAGATCACAATATATACTTTATCTGTTGAACGGAATGGAAGAGACATCATTATGCACATTATCTGTTGAACGGAATGGAAGAGATAGCAATATATACTTTATCTGTTGAATGGAATGGACGAGATAGCAATATATACTGTATCTGTTAATATGAATGGACGAGATAACAATATATACTTATCTGTTGAACGGAATGGACGATATAACAATATATACTTTATCTGTTGAACGGAATGGAAGAGATAACAATATATACTTTATCTGTTGAACGGAATGGACGAGATAACACTATATACTTTATCTGTTGAACGGAATGGAAGAGATAGCAATATATACTTGATCTGTTGACAGAAATGGACGCGATAGCAATATATACTTTATCTGTTGAACGGAATGGAAGAGACATCATTATGCACTTTATCTGTTGAACGGAATGGAAGAGATAGCAATATATACGCTATGTGTTGAACGGAATGGACGAGATAACAATATATACTTTATCTGTTGAAAGTAATGGAAGAGATCACAATATATACTTTATCTGTTGAACGGAATGGAAGAGACATCATTATGCACATTATCTGTTGAACGGAATGGAAGAGATAGAAATATATACTTTATCTGTTGAACGGAATGGAAGAGACATCATTATGCACATTATCTGTTGAACGGAATGGAAGAGATAGCAATATATACTTTATCTGTTGAATGGAATGGACGAGATAACAATATAAACTTTATCTGTTGAACGGAATGAACGAGATAGCAATATATACTTTATCTGTTAATAGGAATGGACGAGACAGCATTATATACTTTATCTCTTGAACGGAATGGACGAGAGAACAATATATACTTTATCTGTTGAACGGAATGGAAGAGATAGCAATATATACTTATATGTTGACAGAAATGGACGATAACAATATAAACTTTATCGGTTGATCGGAATGGAAGAGATAGCAATATATACTTTATGTGTTGAACAGAATGGAAGAGACAGCATTATATACTTTATCTGTTGAGCGGAATGGAAGGGATAGCATTATATACATTATCTGTTGAACGGAATGGAAGAGATAGCAATATATACTTTATCTGTTGAATGGAATGGACGAGATAACAATATATACTTTATCTGTTGAACGGAATGGAAGAGATAGCAATATATACTTGATCTGTTGACAGAAATGGACGCGATAACAATATAAACTTTATCTGTTGAACGGAATGGACGAGATAGCAATATATACTTTATCTCTTGAACGGAATGGACGAGAGAGCATTATATACTTTATCTGTTGAACGGAATGGACGAGATAACAATATATACTTTATCTGTTGAAAGGAATGGAAGAGACAGCATTGTGCAGTTTTTCTGTTGAAAGGAATGGAAGAGATAGCAATATATACTTTATATGTTAAAAGGAATGGAAGAGATAACAATATATACTTTATCTGTTGAACGGAATGGACGAGATAGCAATATATACTTTATCTGTTGAACGGAATTGAAGAGATAGCAATATATACGTTATGTGTTGAACATAATGGAAGAGACATCATTATGCACATTATCTGTTGAACGGAATGGAAGAGATAGCAATATATACTTTATCTCTTGAACGGAATGGACGAGAGAGCATTATATACTTTATCTGTTGAACGGAATGGACGAGATAACAATATATACTTTATCTGTTGAAAGGAATGGAAGAGACAGCATTGTGCAGTTTTTCTGTTGAACGGAATGGAAGAGATAGCAATATATACTTTATATGTTAAAAGCAATGGAAGAGATAAAAATATATACTTTATCTGTTGAACGGAATGGAAGAGATAGCAATATATACTTTATCTGTTTAACGGAATTGAAGAGATAGCAATATATTCTTTATCTGTTGAACGGAATGGAAGAGACATCATTATGCACTTTATCTGTTGAACGGAATGGAAGAGATAGCAATATATACGTTATGTGTTGAACGGAATGGACGAGATAACAATATATACTTTATCTGTTGAAAGTAATGGAAGAGATCACAATATATACTTTATCTGTTGAACGGAATGGAAGAGACATCATTATGCACATTATCTGTTGAACGGAATGGAAGAGATAGCAATATATACTTTATCTGTTGAATGGAATGGACGAGATAGCAATATATACTTTATCTGTTAATATGAATGGACGAGATAACAATATATACTTTATATGTTGAACGGAATGGACGAGATAACAATATATACTTTATCTGTTGAACGGAATGGAAGAGATAGCATTATATACTTTATCTGTTGAATGGAATGGAAGAGATAGCAATATATACTTGATCTGTTGACAGAAATGGACGCGATAGCAATATATACTTTATCTGTTGAACGGAATGGAAGAGACATCATTATGCACTTTATCTGTTGAACGGAATGGAAGAGATAGCAATATATACGTTATGTGTTGAACGGAATGGACGAGATAACAATATATACTTTATCTGTTGAAAGTAATGGAAGAGATCACAATATATACTTTATCTGTTGAACGGAATGGAAGAGACATCATTATGCACATTATCTGTTGAACGGAATGGAAGAGATAGCAATATATACTTTATCTGTTGAATGGAATGGACGAGATAGCAATATATACTTTATCTGTTAATATGAATGGACGAGATAACAATATATACTTTATCTGTTGAACGGAATGGACGAGATAACAATATATACTTTATCTGTTGAACGGAATGGAAGAGATAGCAATATATACTTTATCTGTTGAACGGAATGGAAGAGATAGCATTATATACTTTATCTGTTGAATGGAATGGACGAGATAACAATATATACTTTATCTGTTGAACGGAATGGACGAGATAACACTATATACTTTATCTGTTGAACGGAATGGAAGAGATAGCAATATATACTTGATCTGTTGACAGAAATGGACGCGATAGCAATATATACTTTATCTGTTGAACGGAATGGAAGAGACATCATTATGCACTTTATCTGTTGAACGGAATGGAAGAGATAGCAATATATACGTTATGTGTTGAACGGAATGGACGAGATAGCAATATATACTTATCTGTAAAATGGAGAGATAAATATATACTTATCTGTTGAACGGAGATAACAATATATACTTTATCTGTTGAAGTAATGGAAGAGATCACAATATATACTTTATCTGTTGAACGGAATGGAAGAGACATCATTATGCACATTATCTGTTGAACGGAATGGAAGAGATAGAAAATATACTTTATCTGTTGAACGGAATGGAAGAGACATCATTATGCACATTATCTGTTGAACGGAATGGAAGAGATAGCAATATATACTTTATCTGTTGAATGGAATGGACGAGATAACAATATAAACTTTATCTGTTGAACGGAATGGACGAGATAGCAATATATACTTTATCTGTTGACAGAAATGGACGCGATAGCAATATATACTTTATCTGTTGAACGGAATGGAAGAGACATCATTATGCACATTATCTGTTGAACGGAATGGAAGAGATAGCTGTATATACTTTATCTGTTGAATGGAATGGACGAGATAACAATATAAACTTTATCTGTTGAACGGAATGAACGAGATAGCAATATATACTTTATCTGTTAATAGGAATGGACGAGACAGCATTATATACTTTATCTCTTGAACGGAATGGACGAGAGAACAATATATACTTTATCTGTTGAACGGAATGGAAGAGATAGCAATATATACTTGATATGTTGACAGAAATGGACGCGATAACAATATAAACTTTATCTGTTGATCGGAATGGAAGAGATAGCAATATATACTTTATGTGTTGAACAGAATGGAAGAGACATCAGTATGCACATTATCTGTTTAACGGAATGGAAGAGATAGCAATATATACTTTATCTCTTGAACGGAATGGACGAGAGAGCATTATATACTTTATCTGTTGAACGGAATGGACGAGATAACAATATATACTTTATCTGTTGAAAGGAATGGAAGAGACAGCATTGTGCAGTTTTTCTGTTGAACGGAATGGAAGAGATAGCAATATATACTTTATATGTTAAAAGGAATGGAAGAGATAACAATATATACTGTATCTGTTGAATGGAATGGACGAGATAGCAATATATACTTTATATGTGGAACGGAATGGACGAGATAGCAATATATACTTTATCTGTTAATAGGAATGGACGAGAGAGCATTATATACTTTATCTGTTGAGCGGAATGGAAGAGATAGCAATATATACTTTATCTGTTGAGCGGAATGGAAGAGATAGCAATATATACTTTATCTATTGAGCGGAATGGAAGAGATAGCATTATATACTTTATCTGTTGAACGGAATGGAAGAGACAGCATTATATACTTTATCTGTTGAGCGGAATGGAAGAGATAGCATTATATACATTATCTGTTGAACGGAATGGACGAGATAGCATTATATACTTTATATGTTGAACGGAATGGAAGAGATAGCAATATATACTTTATATGTTGAACGGAATTGAAGAGATAGCAATATATACTTTATCTGTTGAACGGAATGGAAGAGACATCTTTATGCACTTTATCTGTTGAACGGAATGGAAGAGATAGCAATATATACGTTATGTGTTGAACGGAATGGACGAGATAACAATATATACTTTATCTGTTGAAAGTAATGGAAGAGATCACAATATATACTTTATCTGTTGAACGGAATGGAAGAGACATCATTATGCACATTATCTGTTGAACGGAATGGAAGAGATAGCAATATATACTTTATCTGTTGAATGGAATGGACGAGATAGCAATATATACTTTATCTGTTAATATGAATGGACGAGATAACAATATATACTTATCTGTTGAACGGAATGGACGAGATAACAATATATACTTTATCTGTTGAACGGAATGGAAGAGATAGCAATATATACTTTATCTGTTGAACGGAATGGAAGAGATAGCATTATATACTTTATCTGTTGAATGGAATGGACGAGATAACAATATATACTTTATCTGTTGAACGGAATGGACGAGATAACACTATATACTTTATCTGTTGAACGGAATGGAAGAGATAGCAATATATACTTGATCTGTTGACAGAAATGGACGCGATAGCAATATATACTTTATCTGTTGAACGGAATGGAAGAGACATCATTATGCACTTTATCTGTTGAACGGAATGGAAGAGATAGCAATATATACGCTATGTGTTGAACGGAATGGACGAGATAACAATATATACTTTATCTGTTGAAAGTAATGGAAGAGATCACAATATATACTTTATCTGTTGAACGGAATGGAAGAGACATCATTATGCACATTATCTGTTGAACGGAATGGAAGAGATAGAAATATATACTTTATCTGTTGAACGGAATGGAAGAGACATCATTATGCACATTATCTGTTGAACGGAATGGAAGAGATAGCAATATATACTTTATCTGTTGAATGGAATGGACGAGATAACAATATAAACTTTATCTGTTGAACGGAATGGACGAGATAGCAATATATACTTTATCTGTTGACAGAAATGGACGCGATAGCAATATATACTTTATCTGTTGAACGGAATGGAAGAGATATCATTATGCACATTATCTGTTGAACGGAATGGAAGAGATAGCTGTATATACTTTATCTGTTGAATGGAATGGACGAGATAACAATATAAACTTTATCTGTTGAACGGAATGAACGAGATAGCAATATATACTTTATCTGTTAATAGGAATGGACGAGACAGCATTATATACTTTATCTCTTGAACGGAATGGACGAGAGAACAATATATACTTTATCTGTTGAACGGAATGGAAGAGATAGCAATATATACTTGATATGTTGACAGAAATGGACGCGATAACAATATAAACTTTATCTGTTGATCGGAATGGAAGAGATAGCAATATATACTTTATGTGTTGAACAGAATGGAAGAGACATCAGTATGCACATTATCTGTTTAACGGAATGGAAGAGATAGCAATATATACTTTATCTCTTGAACGGAATGGACGAGAGAGCATTATATACTTTATCTGTTGAACGGAATGGACGAGATAACAATATATACTTTATCTGTTGAAAGGAATGGAAGAGACAGCATTGTGCAGTTTTTCTGTTGAACGGAATGGAAGAGATAGCAATATATACTTTATATGTTAAAAGGAATGGAAGAGATAACAATATATACTTTATCTGTTGAACGGAATGGACGAGATAGCAATATATACTTTATCTGTTGAACGGAATTGAAGAGATAGCAATATATACGTTATGTGTTGTACATAATGGAAGAGACATCATTATGCACATTATCTGTTGAACGGAATGGAAGAGATAGCAATATATACTTTATCTCTTGAACGGAATGGACGAGAGAGCATTATATACTTTATCTGTTGAACGGAATGGACGAGATAACAATATATACTTTATCTGTTGAACGGAATGGAAGAGACAGCATTATGCAGTTTATCTGTTGAACGGAATGGAAGAGATAGCAATATATACTTTATCTGTTAAAAGGAATGGAAGAGATAACAATATATACTTTATCTGTTGAACGGAATGGAAGAGATAGCAATATATACTTTATCTGTTGAACGGAATTGAAGAGATAGCAATATATACTTTATCTGTTGAACGGAATGGAAGAGACATCTTTATGCACTTTATCTGTTGAACGGAATGGAAGAGATAGCAATATATACGTTATGTGTTGAACGGAATGGACGAGATAACAATATATACTTTATCTGTTGAAAGTAATGGAAGAGATCACAATATATACTTTATCTGTTGAACGGAATGGAAGAGACATCATTATGCACATTATCTGTTGAACGGAATGGAAGAGATAGCAATATATACTTTATCTGTTGAATGGAATGGACGAGATAGCAATATATACTTTATCTGTTAATATGAATGGACGAGATAACAATATATACTTTATCTGTTGAACGGAATGGACGAGATAACAATATATACTTTATCTGTTGAACGGAATGGAAGAGATAGCATATATACTTTATCTGTTGAAGGAATGGAAGAGATAGCAATATATACTTATCTGTTGAGAATGGACGGATAGCAATATATACTTTATCTGTTGAACGGAATGGAAGAGACATCATTATGCACTTTATCTGTTGAACGGAATGGAAGAGATAGCAATATATACGTTATGTGTTGAACGGAATGGACGAGATAACAATATATACTTTATCTGTTGAAAGTAATGGAAGAGATCACAATATATACTTTATCTGTTGAACGGAATGGAAGAGACATCATTATGCACATTATCTGTTGAACGGAATGGAAGAGATAGCAATATATACTTTATCTGTTGAATGGAATGGACGAGATAGCAATATATACTTTATCTGTTAATAGGAATGGACGAGATAACAATATATACTTTATCTGTTGAACGGAATGGACGAGATAACAATATATACTTTATCTGTTGAACGGAATGGAAGAGATAGCAATATATACTTTATCTGTTGAACGGAATGGAAGAGATAGCATTATATACTTTATCTGTTGAATGGAATGGACGAGATAACAATATATACTTTATCTGTTGAACGGAATGGACGAGATAACACTATATACTTTATCTGTTGAACGGAATGGAAGAGATAGCAATATATACTTGATCTGTTGACAGAAATGGACGCGATAGCAATATATACTTTATCTGTTGAACGGAATGGAAGAGACATCATTATGCACTTTATCTGTTGAACGGAATGGAAGAGATAGCAATATATACGTTATGTGTTGAACGGAATGGACGAGATAACAATATATACTTTATCTGTTGAAAGTAATGGAAGAGATCACAATATATACTTTATCTGTTGAACGGAATGGAAGAGACATCATTATGCACATTATCTGTTGAACGGAATGGAAGAGATAGCAATATATACTTTATCTGTTGAACGGAATGGAAGAGACATCATTATGCACATTATCTGTTGAACGGAATGGAAGAGATAGCAATATATACTTTATCTGTTGAATGGAATGGACGAGATAACAATATATACTTTATCTGTTGAACGGAATGGACGAGATAGCAATATATACTTTATCTGTTGAAAGGAATGGACGAGATAGCAATATATACTTTATCTGTTGAACGGAATGGAAGAGAACATTATCATTATCTGTTGAACGGAATGGAAGAGATAGCTATATACTTTATCTGTTGAATGGAATGGACGAGATAACAATATACATATAACTTATCTGTACTTTATCTCTTGAACGGAATGGACGAGATAACAATATATACTTTATCTGTTGAACGGAATGGAAGAGATAGCAATATATACTTGATATGTTGACAGAAATGGACGCGATAACAATATAAACTTTATCTGTTGACGGAATGGAAGAGAAGCAATATATACTTTATGTGTTGAACAGAATGGAAGAGACATCAGTATGCACATTATCTGTTTAACGGAATGGAAGAGATAGCAATATATACTTTATCTCTTGAACGGAATGGACGAGAGAGCAATATATACTTTATCTGTTGAACGGAATGGACGAGATAGCAATATATACTTTATCTGTTAATAGGAATGGACGAGAGAGCATTATATACTTTATCTGTTGAGCGGAATGGAAGAGATAGCAATATATACTTTATCTGTTGAACGGAATGGAAGAGATAGCAATATATACTTTATCTATTGAACGGAATGGAAGAGATAGCATTATATACTTTATCTGTTGAACGGAATGGAAGAGACAGCATTATATACTTTATCTGTTGAACGGAATGGAAGAGATAGCATTATATACTTTATCTGTTGAACGGAATGGACGAGATAGCATTATATACTTTATCTGTTGAACGGAATGGAAGAGATAGCAATATATACTTTATATGTTGAAAGGAATTGAAGAGATAGCAATATATACTTTATCTGTTGAACGGAATGGAAGAGACATCATTATGCACTTTATCTGTTGAACGGAATGGAAGAGATAGCAATATATACGTTATGTGTTGAACGGAATGGACGAGATAACAATATATACTTTATCTGTTGAAAGTAATGGAAGAGATCACAATATATACTTTATCTGTTGAACGGAATGGAAGAGACATCATTATGCACATTATCTGTTGAACGGAATGGAAGAGATAGCAATATATACTTTATATGTTGAATGGAATGGACGAGATAGCAATATATACTGTATCTGTTAATATGAATGGACGAGATAACAATATATACTTATCTGTTGAACGGAATGGACGATATAACAATATATACTTTATCTGTTGAACGGAATGGAAGAGATAGCAATATATACTTTATCTGTTGAACGGAATGGAAGAGATAGCATTATATACTTTATCTGTTGAATGGAATGGACGAGATAACAATATATACTTTATCTGTTGAACGGAATGGACGAGATAACACTATATACTTTATCTGTTGAACGGAATGGAAGAGATAGCAATATATACTTGATCTGTTGACAGAAATGGACGCGATAGCAATATATACTTTATCTGTTGAACGGAATGGAAGAGACATCATTATGCACTTTATCTGTTGAACGGAATGGAAGAGATAGCAATATATACGCTATGTGTTGAACGGAATGGACGAGATAAGAATATATACTTTATCTGTTGAAAGTAATGGAAGAGATCACAATATATACTTTATCTGTTGAACGGAATGGAAGAGACATCATTATGCACATTATCTGTTGAACGGAATGGAAGAGATAGAAATATATACTTTATCTGTTGAACGGAATGGAAGAGACATCATTATGCACATTATCTGTTGAACGGAATGGAAGAGATAGCAATATATACTTTATCTGTTGAATGGAATGGACGAGATAACAATATAAACTTTATCTGTTGAACGGAATGGACGAGATAGCAATATATACTTTATCTGTTGACAGAAATGGACGCGATAGCAATATATACTTTATCTGTTGAACGGAATGGAAGAGATATCATTATGCACATTATCTGTTGAACGGAATGGAAGAGATAGCTGTATATACTTTATCTGTTGAATGGAATGGACGAGATAACAATATAAACTTTATCTGTTGAACGGAATGAACGAGATAGCAATATATACTTTATCTGTTAATAGGAATGGATGAGACAGCATTATATACTTTATCTCTTGAACGGAATGGACGAGAGAACAATATATACTTTATCTGTTGAACGGAATGGAAGAGATAGCAATATATACTTGATATGTTGACAGAAATGGACGCGATAACAATATAAACTTTATCTGTTGATCGGAATGGAAGAGAAAGCAATATATACTTTATGTGTTGAACAGAATGGAAGAGACATCAGTATGCACATTATCTGTTTAACGGAATGGAAGAGATAGCAATATATACTTTATCTCTTGAACGGAATGGACGAGAGAGCAATATATACTTTATCTGTGGAACGGAATGGACGAGATAGCAATATATACTTTATCTGTTAATAGGAATGGACGAGAGAGCATTATATACTTTATCTGTTGAGCGGAATGGAAGAGATAGCAATATATACTTTATCTGTTGAGCGGAATGGAAGAGATAGCAATATATACTTTATCTGTTGAGCGGAATGGAAGAGATAGCAATATATACTTTATCTGTTGAACGGAATGGAAGAGACAGCATTATATACTTTATCTGTTGAGCGGAATGGAAGAGATAGCATTATATACATTATCTGTTGAACGGAATGGACGAGATAGCATTATATACTTTATCTGTTGAACGGAATGGAAGAGATAGCAATATATACTTTATCTGTTGAACGGAATTGAAGAGATAGCAATATATACTTTATCTGTTGAACGGAATGGAAGAGACATCTTTATGCACTTTATCTGTTGAACGGAATGGAAGAGATAGCAATATATACGTTATGTGTTGAACGGAATGGACGAGATAACAATATATACTTTATCTGTTGAAAGTAATGGAAGAGATCACAATATATACTTTATCTGTTGAACGGAATGGAAGAGACATCATTATGCACATTATCTGTTGAACGGAATGGAAGAGATAGCAATATATACTTTATCTGTTGAACGGAATGGACGAGACAGCATTATATACTTTATCTCTTGAACGGAATGGACGAGAGAACAATATATACTTTATCTGTTGAACGGAATGGAAGAGATAGCAATATATACTTGATATGTTGACAGAAATGGACGCGATAACAATATAAACTTTATCTGTTGATCGGAATGGAAGAGATAGCAATATATACTTTATGTGTTGAACAGAATGGAAGAGACATCAGTATGCACATTATCTGTTTAACGGAATGGAAGAGATAGCAATATATACTTTATCTCTTGAACGGAATGGACGAGAGAGCATTATATACTTTATCTGTTGAACGGAATGGACGAGATAACAATATATACTTTATCTGTTGAAAGGAATGGAAGAGACAGCATTGTGCAGTTTTTCTGTTGAACGGAATGGAAGAGATAGCAATATATACTTTATATGTTAAAAGGAATGGAAGAGATAACAATATATACTGTATCTGTTGAATGGAATGGACGAGATAGCAATATATACTTTATATGTGGAACGGAATGGACGAGATAGCAATATATACTTTATCTGTTAATAGGAATGGACGAGAGAGCATTATATACTTTATCTGTTGAGCGGAATGGAAGAGATAGCAATATATACTTTATCTGTTGAGCGGAATGGAAGAGATAGCAATATATACTTTATCTATTGAGCGGAATGGAAGAGATAGCATTATATACATTATCTGTTGAACGGAATGGACGAGATAGCATTATATACTTTATATGTTGAACGGAATGGAAGAGATAGCAATATATACTTTATATGTTGAACGGAATTGAAGAGATCACAATATATACTTTATCTGTTGAACGGAATGGAAGAGACATCATTATGCACATTATCTGTTGAACGGAATGGAAGAGATAGCAATATATACTTTATCTGTTGAACGGAATGGAAGAGACATCATTATGCACATTATCTGTTGAACGGAATGGAAGAGATAGCAATATATACTTTATCTCTTGAACGGAATGGACGAGAGAGCATTATATACTTTATCTGTTGAACGGAATGGACGAGAAAACAATATATACTTTATCTGTTGAAAGGAATGGAAGAGACAGCATTGTGCAGTTTTTCTGTTGAACGGAATGGAAGAGATAGCAATATATACTTTATATGTTAAAAGGAATGGAAGAGATAACAATATATATACTGTATCTGTTGAATGAAATGGACGAGATAGCAATATATACTTTATCTGTTGAACGGAATGGAAGAGATAACAATATAAACTTTATATGTGGAACAGAATGGACGAGATAGCAATATATACTTTATCTGTTAATAGGAATGGACGAGACAGCATTATATACTTTATCTGTTGAGCGGAATGGAAGAGATAGCAATATATACTTTGTCTGTTGAACGGAATGGAAGATATTGCATTATATACTTTATCTCCTGAACGGAATGGAAGAGATAACATTATATACTTTATCCTTTGAACGGAATGGAAGAGACAGCATTATATACTTTATCTGTTGAACGGAATGGAAGAGACAGCATTATATACTTTATCTGTTGAGCGGAATGGAAGGGATAGCATTATATACATTATCTGTTGAACGGAATGGACGAGATAGCATTATATACTTTATCTGTTGAACGGAATGGAAGAGATAGCATTATGTACGTTATCTGTTGAACGGAATGGAAGAGATAGCAATATATACTTTATCTCTTGAACGGAATGGACTAGATAGCATTATATACGTTATCTGTTGAACGGAATGGAAGAGATAGCAATATATACTTTATCTTTTGAACGGAATGGAAGAGACAGCATTATGCACTTTATCTGTTGAACGGAATGGAAGAGATAGCAATATATACGTTATGTGTTGAACGGAATGGACGAGATAACAATATATACTTTATCTGTTGAAAGTAATGGAAGAGATCACAATATATACTTTATCTGTTGAACGGAATGGACGAGATAACACTATATACTTTATCTGTTAAAAGGAATAGAAGAGATAGCAATATATACTTTATGTGTTGAACGGAATGGACGAGATAACAATATAAACTTTATCTGTGTAAAGTAATGGAAGAGATCACAATATATACTTTATCTGTTGAACGGAATGGACGAGATAACAATATAAACGTTATATGTTGAACGGAATAGAAGAGATAGCAATATATACTTTATCTGTTAAAAGGAATAGAAGAGGTAGCAATATATACTTTATCTGTTAAAAGGAATAGAAGAGATAACAATATATACGTTACCTATTGAACGGAATGGAAGAGACAGCATTGTGCAGTTTTTCTGTTGAACGGAATGGAAGAGATAGCAATATATTCTTTATCTCTTGAACAGAATGGAAGAGATAGCATTATATACTTTATCCGTTGAACGGAATGGACGAGATAGGATTATATACTTTATCTGTTGAGCGGAATGGAAGAGATAGCATTATATACTTTATCCGTTGAACGGAATGGAAGAGATAGCATTATATACTTTATCCGTTGAACGGAATGGAAGAGATAGCATTATATACTTTATCTGTTGAGCGGAATGGAAGAGATAGCATTATATACTTTATCTGTTGAGCGGAATGGAAGATATAGCATTATATACTTTATCTGTTGAGCGGAATGGAAGAGATAGCATTATATACTTTATCTGTTGAGCGGAATGGAAGAGATAGCATTATATACTTTATCTGTTGAGCGGAATGGAAGAGATAGCATTATATACTTTATCCGTTGAACGGAATGGAAGAGATAGCATTATATACTTTATCTGTTGAGCGGAATGGAAGAGATAGCATTATATACTTTATCTGTTGAGCGGAATGGAAGAGATAGCATTATATACTTTATCTGTTGAGCGGAATGGAAGAGATAGCATTATATACTTTATCTGTTGAGCGGAATGGAAGAGATAGCATTATATACTTTATCTGTTGAGCGGAATGGAAGAGATAGCATTATATACTTTATCTGTTGAGCGGAATGGAAGAGATAGCATTATATACTTTATCTGTTGAGCGGAATGGAAGAGATAGCATTATATACTTTATCTGTTGAGCGGAATGGAAGAGATAGCATTATATACTTTATCTGTTGAGCGGAATGGACGAGACAGCAGTATATACTTTATACTAATAAATGCCTAAGAGGTGTTGCCTTTTGAGATGTTCCGATAAGTCTACGTCGAATTTAGGTCGTGGAACTAATCGATAAAAAATATCAATACGAAGTATATTTAAAAATGTTGTAAAATCTAATGATATGTATATTCTGCAAATACACAAACCATTATTATTCTGTCCAGAGGCAAAATAAAACCGATTAGCGCAGTGGTTAGCACACTCGCCTCTCACCAATGCAACCCGGGTTCATTCCTCTGACCAGGAAGTATGTGAGATGGTATGGTGGTCGCCAGATCGGACAGGTGTGTTTTCTCCGGGAACTCCGGGTTTCCCCCACACGAATGACCTCAGTTACGCTTTCATCCGCACCAACGAGAGTGATTAATATAAGTTGTTAAAACTTGCTTCGCAATCGTTGTAAAATAAATAGGGATGTCAACGAATATTTGAATACTATTCCAGAAAAAATATTTTATATTTCCAAAAATGAAATAAACTGTCATTAAAATCAGATACTTTGTTTGCTTTTGAAACCATCATAAAACCATCCAATACAAAAGAAATCGCCCCAGGATATGTGTGTGTTTTACGTTTATTTATCGTCGCTACCAGTTGCCCATATGAGCGACGCCTCCTGAAGAGATTAGTAATTTTTAGATTCTTGGAGGATAGTGCAATGATACACAGAGAGAGAGAGACCCAGAGTCTCCTCTGGTTCTTTTACGTGCACGGTGTAAAGCACCGACACGAGACCTCGGTTTAACGTCCCATCTGAAAGTCTGTTAATTTTATTAGGGTCAGACGGGGGATCGAACCTGCGATCCCTGGATTACCAGTCCAGCGTGTTACCACTGGACTACAGATCCGTCCGTGCCCCAGGATATATGTGTGAATAAACCATGTTGTAGTCGCATCCATGGCAGGTATTAATTGACACCCTGGCATGCATGTAATCGGATAATCACAGTAGGTGTTAAGGTAGATAGTCTTTAATTATGATTATGTATTTATTTATTTATGTCTAATCAATGTACAACAATAACAGAACAACATTAAAATAATACATGGTATAGTACATTGCCACTCATTAATGAGTTACAAGAGACGGTATTTATCAAAGTATAAAACACATCACATTATGCAGTTGTAATAATATAGTATGATATAACACATGTATATACATACATGTATTTGTAAACAACACATGATAAATCTGAATAGCCTACGCTAATCTAACCTAAAATAAGCTTACAATCAAAATGATATCATAAAATGCTGATGATTGTATGAGGACACTATTGCGCATATTAAAAAATGTTTTGAAAAAGCAAATATCAACTCTGATCAGATCAGAATTGAACTGATTAGCATAGACTATTCAGCTGGTATTAAAAATACATTGGATTATTAAGAAAAATTGAAGCATTATGTACAAAGGTAAAAATAACGTCTTTGTAGAATATTAAAACAGGTTTTGGCACTTAATCTCATAATTTCTGCGTTGGAAAATATAAATATTAGCTTATCATTTGGAGAAAGAGCAGCAAAGTAAAAGTTCATCTGTGTTGCTTTCTTAAATAGGATTTGTCTTAAATCTTGATACAGCATACATTCCAAAATCACATGGGCCTCAGTTTCAATATAATTGTCACAAAGGGGACATATACGATTTTCTAATGACACAATTTCATATCTACCTGTCTCTAGTCTCAATGGTGCTACACCACATCTAAATTTAGCAAGCGATGCTCTATGGCGTAAAGGAAGTATAATTTTGCAATATTCTTAAGTTCGTAATTTAATTCTGCCTCTACCGGAAGGGCCGACAATATTATTAATCTGTGTATACCACATACAGGTGATGAAGAGATAGGATGCGAAATATTTAATGGAAATGCTAATCCCAGTTCTACTATACGCTTCTGGAATATGTAAAACCAATTTTTACAACGCAAAGAAGCCATTGAATCTGCCCACAATGCAATTCGTTTATTTAACCGTGATGCGTTGGTGATTGAAAATCGTTTATAGTGCATAACTGTACACTCCAGTTGGCGAATATATGACGGATCCCACCCCATCTCTCCTAACAAAGCAGCATTCGGTGTATATTTACCAATACCTAAGAAAAATCTGATAGCTCTATTTTGGACAGCAGTAATACAAGAATATTGTTTATAACCCCAAATGCATGCATTGTAACCAATCACTGGCCATACCATAGAATCATATAATTTTGTAAATACTGCATACGGAATGCCTCCTGCCAGTATACATCTTGCAATCAATAGGCTAGGAGCTCTGCTTGCACTCTGGGCAACATGTTTAGCTGTTGCTTCAAAATCAAGATGTTCAGTCATTAACATACCAAGATACATATATTTTTCTACTATTTTCAGGACAGTGTTGCCACATTTAAATATAAAGTTTGTCTTTGGACTAGACTGTTTACGAAAATGTACAATATTACTTTTATCATTATTTACAAACATGTCATTTCTATTGCACCAGTCATGTAATGCATTTAACAGCAATTGTAAGTCATGCTCAGATTCGGCAAGTAGCACAATATCATCAGCATATATCATAATACATATAGTGTCATTATCACAGACAATACCGTTTCCAAAATATTTCAAATAAATGGCAAGATCATTTATGTAGAAGTTAAACAATAATGGTAAGAGTATGCACCCTTGACGAAGACCACAATTTACATCGAACCAATCGGTATGCAGGCTGTTAACACGGACACAAGAAGAAACGGATGAATAAAGTGACTTTGGAATTGGATTTAACATAGTCTGATTGCACAGTTACTGAAATTGAATCAGATTATACACAGATTAATCACAGTGACGCTAATACTCTCGTTTCTTCATTTTCAGCGCTAGTCGGGGAAATTGCCGACCCACTGTTCCGTAAAAGTACGCACGCCTATGTCACTAGGCTTCTCAGATACTGTGTGTTTTTTACGTTTATTTATCGTCGCTACCGGTTGCCCATATGAGCGATGCCTCCTGAAGAGATTAGTCATTTTAGATTTGTGCAGGTTAATGCAATGATACAGAGAGAGACCCATTCCAGAGTCTCCTCTGGTTCTTTTACGTGCACGGTGTAAAGCACCGACACGAGACCGCGGTTTAACGTCCCACCTGAAAGACTGTTAATTGTATTAGGGTCAGACGGGGGATCGAACTCAGATACTTATAGATTGTTGGGCTGTCTAGACTATCTCACTTTCCGAACATTCAACGTTCACACCTTTGCCCTACCTGTGTGGTAAGTATACTGCTGGGCTTAAAGTTGCCTTACACACTTGTTTAATAATAAGTTATTACTTTTAACAGGTGATCAGTATCAGACAAGATCAAATGAATCATACTTGATGATTGAATACTTGATTAATTAATATATTGTCAATACAATTATTGTTAACTACAGACATAGGATTACAGTGATTACAGTGACTAAATATCACATTACTTAATTAATTAATTACAATTAGATTTAAGTACAGGCAAGTGATTACATTGACTACATTTCACATTACTTGATTAATTAATTACAATAAATGTGTGTATCTTAATTACATATAATTGTAACTCTACTGTGAAAGTGTATATATATTCCACCAAATATGTTGAACTGAACACTTGCATCATGACAAACGCTCATGTCGGAGTACGGTTTATAGAGAACAGTCGTGGATCTCAGACGCTGGTACACAATGAATACTTGTTCAGTTTGAAGACAAGAAGGGGCGACCGCAGCTATTGGAACTGTATGAACCGGGATTGTACAGCGAAGATCAACACACGGAATGGGATTCCAACTAAGATAATGGTGAATCACAACCACCCACAGGACCCTGTCGGAGTTACAGCGAAACAAAAAATGAGCAACATTCGGAAACGAGTGCGAGATACCATTGAGCCGATACCTGCCATATACGACGATATGTTAGCCACTCTTCAAACACCAGAATGGGATGAGGATACAGAGGCTGTCGCGATCAAGTTACCGACATTCTATTCTGCTCGTCCTGCTATGTACAGGTAATTGATGATTTTATTTTTCATTTTATAAAAATGCATACATAATTTGAGCGGTCTGTTATTGGTCTGTTATCATTTGTATTTACAAAACAATGTTACAGTGAATAATATCCCATATATTTTATTCCATTTCAGACAAAGGGCGAGACTACAACCTAAGTTACCGAAGGTTCGACAAGACGTGACGTTGGATGGGAAATGGACCGAGACGACGGTGGGTAATAAGTTCCTACTCGCGGTGATGGGGAAGAAAACCGAAACCGCATCATCGTGTTAGCTACGTTGGAGAACTTAATGGAACTCTCTCGAGTCGACATTTGGTATGTCGATGCGACCTTCTACTCCAGTCCAGATGTACACAATCCATGGTATGGTTGATGGATACATGTGTACTCTTATATATGCGCTGCTACCGAACAAACGCGAGACTACCTACAGACGGCTGTTCAGGGCGCTGGTGACCGGCACAACATCGAACTCAAACCAGAAACTGTCATGATGGACTTCGAAGTTGCAGCGAAACGTGCCATTCTCGCTGTCTACCCGGGCGTAACAGTGAAGGGATGTTTCTGCCATTATTCACAGTGCATCTGGAGGAAGGTTCAGTCATGTGGACTTGTGACAACCTTCAAAGACAACGACGACTTCAGAATGTTGGTGCGCCGTGCTAGTGTCCTGCCTATTGTGCCGATCGGACTGGTTGACGTGTGGTTCCATGTCCTAGACAACAACGACGACGACACGGTATCCGTAGTAGCGTTCAAGGACTACATAACGGAGCATTGGGTGGACGACGACAAGGCGATGTGGAACCACTTCGACAATCCAGGACCACGAACCACATCGAAGGATGGCACAACAAGGTCAATGGTCTGTTGACCCATTCCCATCCAAATATCTACACTCTGGTAGAGTTGTTCCAGGAGCAGACCGTGAACGAAGTACGCCTACTTCAGCATGCGAATGGTGGAAGACGGCATCCAAAGAAGATGAAGTACCCCGTCATCGAAGACCGCTGAAGCAGCAACTATTGAACACTGAGCTGGAAGTGACAGAGTACGCCGATGCAGCATCGTACTTGATCTAGGTGAACTAGGACAGTAGAATTAGTAATGTCATTTCATCATATGTGCTAATAGTTGACAGTGTTATTAATCAGGAGTTGTTTCAGTACTATTGATCAGGATCTACAATTTTGTTTTCATTAAAACTAAACTTCTGACTGATCAGGATCTACACATTCCACGTATATAAATGGTAAAATTGTAAAGCAGTACTATTGATCAGGATCTACACGTTTGTCTACACTAACACTTCTACACATGTCTATAAAGCAGTACTATTGATCAGGATCTACACGTTTGTCTACACTAACACTTCTACAAATGTCTATAAAGCAGTACTATTGATCAGGATCTACACGTTTGTCTACACTAACACTTCTACAAATGTCTATAAAGCAGTACTATTGATCAGGATCTACACGTTTGTCTACACTAACACTTCTACACATGTCTATAAAGCAGTACTATTGATCAGGATCTACACGTTTGTCTACACTAACACTTCTACAAATGTCTATAAAGCAGTACTATTGATCAGGATTGATCAGGATACAATGTAAATGTATATGTTTAAGTAATTGAAAAGCTAATAAAGTCTTGTTTATACACCTGTTCGTTTTACTTTTATCCAAAATGTGGCATGTAACTTTTCGCTGTGCAGAATAGCAATTTTGACCAATTATCACCAATTAAGACCATTGTTAAACCTAACAATAGTGTCTCACTTTCCCAACATACCAAAATCCCAAGTTTCTACCTGAAAAAACAGAATGTTGGGACAGTGAGAACACCCCGATAAACGAAGGCATGGTTTGATTACGAATGTAGCCAAACGAGGTGAGCTTATATTAAATTATAATTATACAGACGGATCTGTAGTCCAGTGGTAACACGTTGGACTGGTAATCCAGGGATCGCAGGTTCGAACCCCCGTCTGACCCTAATAAAATTAACAGTATTTTAGATGGGACATTAAACCGAGGTCTCGTGTCGGTGCTGTACCTGTTACCATGCACGTAAAAGAACCAGAGGAGACTCTGGAATGGGCCTCTGTCTGTATCATTGCACTATCCTCCAAAAATCTAAAATTACTAGGGATGGCAACGAATAGCGATTAAGGTATTCGAATTATCGATCGATAGAATTCTATCAAAACTCAAAATCACTCAAACTCTTATAAAACGTGCGTAAACGTCATCTTCCTGTAAGGCTATGCAAATATGAAGACGACTCATTCAGTTATTGTTATCGGCCACTGTACATTGGTTTAAACAGTGTTTATTCTAACATTGTACATATACTTTAACAACAGTATACTGAAAAGGACTAGAACGAAAGAATACACGCATAGTTATTTTCCCTATCAATTGATTGATATACAATAGGCAGGAGAATAATACAATGAAAGTACGTGAAATCTATTCTAGGTATATGCTAAAGAATTTCAGAAGTTATTGCATTATTGAGTCAATATAGCTTTGGATGTTAAAAGGAAAATGGTTAATATTTAAAGGAATATTTGAAGACAGCTCAAGAACGTGAACTATAAGCACGAGAAGAAGAGATTTGTATAAAGAAAATTGGTTGAATATGATTCATGGTTGTTTTCACGAATAAAACCAAAATTATTTAACATTTTATGATGCATGTACGTGTGGGTGGATGTTGTTGCAAAGTGGCAGTAATATGTCATTCTCTGTCTAAACAGTTTTGACATCATAATTAAACACTACCTACCTTAACGCCTACTGTGCTTATCCGATTACACGGTGTACCTATTATCACCTGCTATATATTCAACTACTACATAATTTATTCACACATCCTGGGGCGATTTGTTTTGTATTGGAAGATGTTATGACAGTTTATATCATTTTTGCAAATATAATATTTTCCCCGAATATTCGAATATTTGTTGGTATCCATAAAAATGACTAATCTCTTCAGGAGGCGTCGCTCATATGGGCAACCGGTAGCGACGATAAATAAACATAAAAACATACATCAATAATAATAACGCGAACAAAAACAGGACCGGGATTTGGCGAGTTTTAGGCGGGTTTATAAATTATTAATTAGAAAGAAACAGCGCAGCTTCAAATTCAAACAAACTGCATCGCTTGAGAACTTAAGACGTTCACAACCCAAAGAGTTTTGGAAATATTTTAAGTCGAAGAAAAAACGCGATAACTCAAGAACGATTTTAAAGCACATTGTTCACAGCTGTTCGATGATATAAATGCTACAAATAAATACAAATACAAATACTGAGCATTTATATAGCGCAAACATTAAAATATATTCTATTGCGCTTCACAATTACAGATGTAATTTTACAATTTACACATGACAATAATATATGGAAATATAAATAAAAATGTATACATATATAGATATAACTAGGATTCTAGTAATTGGATAAGAACATATTATATCATAATATCTACACCATTACAGTATATAAGTGAGTGATTGGATTAGTGATAAAAGTGACAATATGAACCATAGACCAAAACACCACCTAATAATGACAACCGTGATGTGGTCAGTACAGTGATTGAGCCGGTACAGTGATCCGCCCATCACCACACGATAGAGTTCGAACCCAATAGAATGCCCATTTACTACACTCTTTGAATGAACATAAAAGTTTATATAGCGCCTTTATCGACATGCGCAAATGTTTTGATTATATTTATGTATGTTCCTTTAATGCCAATGCCCTCGCGGGGACTTAGACATGTTTTCCTGGGAAGGCTTAGCCGATCTAAGCGAGTAACCAGTACTAAGCAATGTGTGTGAGGTGCCTTGCTCAATGACACTACATACGTGGCCTGACCGAGTATCGAACCCGGGACCGTTCGATTCCAAATCCGAATATTTATAGAAACTGATTATAGATAGGGTAAATTGCGGATTGTCTATTAATAACATATGTATAATTATATTACTACATGTATTTGCGGACGACCTGGTCTCAATTGGTCTATAGCAACAGGATTTACAGGATGCTCTTATTAATTTGGGCCACTATTGTGCTAAGTGGGGCCTCGAAGTAAATACATCTAAGTCTAAGATAGTTGTCTTTAGAAAACGCGGACAGTTAAAGCTCACGGATAATTGGCTATATAAAGGCGAACAAATAGACATAGTTAACGATTTCAACTACCTGGGTTGCACATTTAACTTTACTGAAGCTTTTATATTAAATGACTCAGTTTTATATGGAAAAGGATTAAAAGCAATGACTATTTTAACAGCAAATCTTTCGAGGTACAATACGAAGGCAAACATTGCATTACAACTATTCGATTCGTTCGGCTCATCAATATTATACTACGGTTGCGAAGTAAAATGGTTCAGTAAATCACGAAACATTGAACATTTGCATTTGAAATTTTGTAAAACGGTACTAGGCGTAAAACAATGTACCAGTAATGCAGCGGTATATGGGGAGCTGGGAAGGTACCCATTATATATTAACAGATATGTACCAGTAATGCAGCGGTATATGGGGAGCTGGGAAGGTACCCATTATATATTAACAGATATGTACCAGTAATGCAGCGGTATATGGGGAGCTGGGAAGGTACCCATTATATATTAACAGATATGTACCAGTAATGCAGCGGTATATGGGGAGCTGGGAAGGTACCCATTATATATTAACAGATATGTACCAGTAATGCAGCGGTATATGGGGAGCTGGGAAGGTACCCATTATATATTAACATATATGTACCAGTAATGCAGCGGTATATGGGGAGCTGGGAAGGTACCCATTATATATTAACAGATATGTACCAGTAATGCAGCGGTATATGGGGAGCTGGGAAGGTACCCATTATATATTAACAGATATGTACCAGTAATGCAGCGGTATATGGGGAGCTGGGAAGGTACCCATTATATATTAACATATATGTACCAGTAATGCAGCGGTATATGGGGAGCTGGGAAGGTACCCATTATATATTAACAGATATGTACCAGTAATGCAGCGGTATATGGGGAGCTGGGAAGGTACCCATTATATATTAACAGATATGTACCAGTAATGCAGCGGTATATGGGGAGCTGGGAAGGTACCCATTATATATTAACATATATGTACCAGTAATGCAGCGGTATATGTGGAGCTGGGAAGGTACCCATTATATATTAACAGATATGTACCAGTAATGCAGCTGTATATGGGGAGCTGGGAAGGTACCCATTATATATTAACAGATATGTACCAGTAATGCAGCTGTATATGTGGAGCTGGGAAGGTACCCATTATATATTAACAGATATGTACCAGTAATGCAGCTGTATATGGGGAGCTTGGAAGGTACCCACTATATATTAACAGATATGTACCAGTAATGCAGCTGTATATGGGGAGCTGGGAAGGTACCCATTATATATTAACAGATATGTACCAGTAATGCAGCGGTATATGGGGAGCTGGGAAGGTACCCACTATATATTAACAGATATGTACCAGTAATGCAGCTGTATATGGGGAGCTGGGAAGGTACCCACTATATATTAACAGATATGTACCAGTAATGCAGCTGTATATGGGGAGCTGGGAAGGTACCCATTATATATTAATATATATGTACCAGTAATGCAGCTGTATATGGGGAGCTGGGAAGGTACCCACTATATATTAACAGATATGTACCAGAAATGCAGCTGTATATGGGGAGCTGGGAAGGTACCCATTATATATTAACAGATATGTACCAGTAATGCAGCTGTATATGGGGAGCTGGGAAGGTACCCATTATATATTAACAGATATGTACCAGTAATGCAGCGGTATATGGGGAGCTGGGAAGGTACCCATTATATATTAACAGATATGTACCAGTAATGCAGCGGTATATGGGGAGCTGGGAAGGTACCCACTATATATTAACAGATATGTTCCAGTAATGCAGCGGTATATGGGGAGCTGGGAAGGTACCCACTATATATTAACAGATATGTACCAGTAATGCAGCTGTATATGGGGAGCTGGGAAGGTACCCATTATATATTAACAGATATGTACCAGTAATGCAGCTGTATATGGGGAGCTGGGAAGGTACCCACTATATATTAACAGATATGTACCAGTAATGCAGCTGTATATGGGGAGCTGGGAAGGTACCCATTATATATTAACAGATATGTACCAGTAATGCAGCTGTATATGGGGAGCTGGGAAGGTACCCATTATATATTAACAGATATGTACCAGTAATGCAGCTGTATATGGGGAGCTGGGAATGTACCCATTATATATTAACAGATATGTACCAGTAATGCAGCGGTATATGGGGAGCTGGGAAGGTACCCACTATATATTAACAGATATGTACCAGTAATGCAGCGGTATATGGGGAGCTGGGAAGGTACCCACTATATATTAACAGATATGTACCAGTAATGCAGCTGTATATGGGGAGCTGGGAAGGTACCCATTATATATTAACATATATGTACCAGTAATGCAGCTGTATATGGGGAGCTGGGAAGGTACCCACTATATATTAACAGATATGTACCAGTAATGCAGCTGTATATGGGGAGCTGGGAAGGTACCCATTATATATTAACAGATATGTACCAGTAATGCAGCTGTATATGGGGAGCTGGGAAGGTACCCATTATATATTAACAGATATGTACCAGTACTGCAGCGGTATATGGGGAGCTGGGAAGGTACCCACTATATATTAACAGATATGTACCAGTAATGCAGCGGTATATGGGGAGCTGGGAAGGTACCCACTATATATTAACAGATATGTACCAGTAATGCAGCGGTATATGGGGAGCTGGGAAGGTACCCATTATATATTAACAGATATGTACCAGTAATGCAGCGGTATATGGGGAGCTGGGAAGGTACCCACTATATATTAACAGATATGTTCCAGTAATGCAGCGGTATATGGGGAGCTGGGAAGGTACCCACTATATATTAACAGATATGTACCAGTAATGCAGCTGTATATGGGGAGCTGGGAAGGTACCCATTATATATTAACAGATATGTACCAGTAATGCAGCTGTATATGGGGAGCTGGGAAGGTACCCACTATATATTAACAGATATGTACCAGTAATGCAGCTGTATATGGGGAGCTGGGAAGGTACCCATTATATATTAACAGATATGTACCAGTAATGCAGCTGTATATGGGGAGCTGGGAAGGTACCCATTATATATTAACAGATATGTACCAGTAATGCAGCTGTATATGGGGAGCTGGGAATGTACCCATTATATATTAACAGATATGTACCAGTAATGCAGCGGTATATGGGGAGCTGGGAAGGTACCCACTATATATTAACAGATATGTACCAGTAATGCAGCGGTATATGGGGAGCTGGGAAGGTACCCACTATATATTAACAGATATGTACCAGTAATGCAGCTGTATATGGGGAGCTGGGAAGGTACCCATTATATATTAACATATATGTACCAGTAATGCAGCTGTATATGGGGAGCTGGGAAGGTACCCACTATATATTAACAGATATGTACCAGTAATGCAGCTGTATATGGGGAGCTGGGAAGGTACCCATTATATATTAACAGATATGTACCAGTAATGCAGCTGTATATGGGGAGCTGGGAAGGTACCCATTATATATTAACAGATATGTACCAGTACTGCAGCGGTATATGGGGAGCTGGGAAGGTACCCACTATATATTAACATATATGTACCAGTAATGCAGCGGTATATGGGGAGCTGGGAAGGTACCCACTATATATTAACAGATATGTACCAGTAATGCAGCGGTATATGGGGAGCTGGGAAGGTACCCATTATATATTAACAGATATGTACCAGTAATGCAGCGGTATATGGGGAGCTGGGAAGGTACCCACTATATATTAACAGATATGTACCAGTAATGCAGCGGTATATGGGGAGCTGGGAAGGTACCCACTATATATTAACAGGTATGTACCAGTAATGCAGCGGTATATGGGGAGCTGGGAATGTACCCATTATATATTAACAGATATGTACCAGTAATGCAGCGGTATATGGGGAGCTGGGAAGGTACCCACTATATATTAACAGATATGTACCAGTAATGCAGCGGTATATGGGGAGCTGGGAAGGTACCCACTATATATTAACAGATATGTACCAGTAATGCAGCTGTATATGGGGAGCTGGGAAGGTACCCATTATATATTAACATATATGTACCAGTAATGCAGCTGTATATGGGGAGCTGGGAAGGTACCCACTATATATTAACAGATATGTACCAGTAATGCAGCTGTATATGGGGAGCTGGGAAGGTACCCATTATATATTAACAGATATGTACCAGTAATGCAGCTGTATATGGGGAGCTGGGAAGGTACCCATTATATATTAACAGATATGTACCAGTACTGCAGCGGTATATGGGGAGCTGGGAAGGTACCCACTATATATTAACAGATATGTACCAGTAATGCAGCGGTATATGGGGAGCTGGGAAGGTACCCACTATATATTAACAGATATGTACCAGTAATGCAGCGGTATATGGGGAGCTGGGAAGGTACCCATTATATATTAACAGATATGTACCAGTAATGCAGCGGTATATGGGAGCTGGGAAGGTACCCACTATATATTAACAGATATGTACCAGTAATGCAGCGGTATATGGGGAGCTGGGAAGGTACCCACTATATATTAACAGATATGTACCAGTAATGCAGCGGTATATGGGGAGCTGGGAAGGTACCCATTATATATTAACAGATATGTACCAGTAATGCAGCTGTATATGGGGAGCTGGGAAGGTACCCATTATATATTAACAGATATGTACCAGTAATGCAGCTGTATATAGGGAGCTGGGAAGGTACCCATTATATATTAACAGATATGTACCAGTAATGCAGCGGTATATGGGGAGCTGGGAAGGTACCCATTATATATTAACAGATATGTACCAGTAATGCAGCTGTATATAGGGAGCTGGGAAGGTACCCATTATATATTAACAGATATGTACCAGTAATGCAGCGGTATATGGGGAGCTGGGAAGGTACCCATTATATATTAACAGATATGTACCAGTAATGCAGCGGTATATGGGGAGCAGGGAAGGTACCCACTATATATTAACAGATATGTACCAGTAATGCAGCGGTATATGGGGAGCTGGGAAGGTACCCACTATATATTAACAGATATGTACCAGTAATGCAGCGGTATATGGGGAGCTGGGAAGGTACCCATTATATATTAACAGATATGTACCAGTAATGCAGCGGTATATGGGGAGCTGGGAAGGTACCCACTATATATTAACAGATATGTACCAGTAATGCAGCGGTATATGGGGAGCTGGGAAGGTACCCACTATATATTAACAGATATGTACCAGTAATGCAGCGGTATATGGGGAGCTGGGAAGGTACCCATTATATATTAACAGATATGTACCAGTAATGCAGCTGTATATGGGGAGCTGGGAAGGTACCCATTATATATTAACAGATATGTACCAGTAATGCAGCTGTATATAGGGAGCTGGGAAGGTACCCATTATATATTAACAGATATGTACCAGTAATGCAGCGGTATATGGGGAGCTGGGAAGGTACCCATTATATATTAACAGATATGTACCAGTAATGCAGCGGTATATGGGGAGCTGGGAAGGTACCCATTATATATTAACAGATATGTACCAGTAATGCAGCGGTATATGGGGAGCTGGGAAGGTACCCACTATATATTAACAGATATGTACCAGTAATGCAGCTGTATATGGGGAGCTGGGAAGGTACCCATTATATATTAACAGATATGTACCAGTAATGCAGCTGTATATGGGGAGCTGGGAAGGTACCCATTATATATTAACAGATATGTACCAGTAATGCAGCTGTATATAGGGAGCTGGGAAGGTACCCATTATATATTAACAGATATGTACCAGTAATGCAGCGGTATATGGGGAGCTGGGAAGGTACCCATTATATATTAACATATATGTACCAGTAATGCAGCGGTATATGGGGAGCTGGGAAGGTACCCATTATATATTAACAGATATGTACCAGTAATGCAGCGATATATGGGGAGCTGGGAAGGTACCCATTATATATTAACAGATATGTATGAATAATAAAATACTGGTTTAAGATTATGTCAACCAATATTTTGATTTTAAAAACGAAAGCGGAAAGCTCTGTACATGACGATGTAGAAGGCAAATGCAATTGGTTTACAAATGTTAACAATTATTGAAAAGGTACGGTTTTGCATATACAGTCAAACCTGTCTTAAGCAGCCAGCCAAGGGAGTCAGAGAAAGTGACTGCTTAGCACATGTGGCTGCTTAATAGAGGTCACATATAAAAATAAAACAACCGATTGGGAATCTGGAAACTGGCTGCTTAATACAAGTTGGCTGCTTAATGGAGGTGACCACTAACACATGTGTAACTGTATCGGGAATAATCCTAGTATTGCCAATGGAAAATATTGTGAAGCAATTTTTAAGCACAGATTCATTGATGAATTCCTACAGAAATGGCATGCAGATATGGGATCAAATAAATCTCTGAACTCATTGTATAAATATGTAAAGCATGACTTTGGCATGGAACCATACCATACTAATATAGTAAGTAGAAGTATCAGGATTCCTCTCGCTAGACTAAGAACCTCATCTCATAATTTGCGAATAGAAACAGGCAGATAGGATAGACAGAGAATAGAGCGTAAGGAACGAACCTGTTTGCTGTGCCATCACAACAAGGTGGAAGATGAATATCATTTCAATCTAATATGTCCATTATACAGAAACATGCGTCAAGCACTTAATAAAAATAGTATTATCAAAGACCGAGCATGTATAAATTAATTACCATTTTCTCAAGCACAGCAAATAAAGAGTTGATTAATCTATGCAAGTAAGTGAAGAATGCAATGAAGCTGCGAGATGGGGTTCTTGGTCTAGCCATATAATACTATATAATATTAACATACAAGTACAATACTGTTTTACCTTGTCAACATGCATGTACAAGCATTGTTCGGCATATGTGGGTTCATTTTCAAAATGTACCTACAGCTGCGGAAAACAATTATTGTCTGATATTTGACCCTTGTCCTGCTGAATAAACATGGCAATTACACATGGCATATGTCCGGATCAGTCGCGATGTAGCGCCGCGTCTGATCGGGATCTATTGTGTTTGCTAGTCAGCTAAGTGTTTAATCTCCACTATCAAGACTTAACAACAGATGGCGTATAGAGCCTGATCAGGCGGTACGTTCTGTGTCGCCTGATCTGGCTCTATAAGTCGTTGGCGTTGGTGATTTTAATCGCGAATAGCAGGTTATGGGTTAATAATAATTATCCCTTTCCTTCATAGATATCAATCTATTATATCTTCATACAAACGACAGTCACTTAGCTATCATGCAGTGGATAAGTTGTCATAATATCTATCCCACCTCCATATATATTGCTGGGAATTCATGAGATGCTGGCCTATATTATGAACATTGGTTTGACTACTATAATGTCAATGTATGCCGTATTGGTATTGGTATGAGTATGTGTGAAGTATGAAAGCGTATAGTATGTATGAATATCAATGTATAACCTAAAGCACGTTAGAACTAACACAACTTAAGTACATATACTCATTATTACTGCGTTACATTTTTATCTCGGACGAACCTACATTTAATAGTATCCACTTTAAATTAGTCAAATCAAGCGCTCAGTGCACAACTGGTGTAAGACAGATCTAGTGAAAGGCTTACAGTAGTTTTGCACCCAGCTCTCGAAATATAGCTTTAGGATATTTTGAGATTAGCTTCCAAAATTATTAATATAGTAAACATTTAAAAACTTCAATTAGTAAGCACACTTTAACAATACCATATAGGGACAATGTATGACAGAGAAGCGTATATGTAATACAAGATTGATTGATTAGTATGTATTATTATTATATTCATTTGTTTGTAGACCATAGCCTGTATACATTTGTGTCTTAATAAACGATTCTTCTTCATATTCGGGTACAACATCAATCTGAATAATCATTTGGAAAAACAAACACCTTTCAACGGAAAGCAGTTCAAGTGACAATGGTTTCATTTGTGAAAACGACAATGAATGTACAGTGGCCGATAACAATAACTGAATGAGTCGTTGTCATATTTGCATGGCCTCACATGACGATGACGTTTACGCAATTTTTATAAGAGTTTGAGTGATTTTGAATTTTTGATAGAATTCTATCGAATATTCGATTATGCGAATACCTTCCCGACCGAATATTCGAATACCAAAATCGCTATTCGTTGCCATCCCTAAAAATAAATAAAGTTTACACGAGGTAAAATAGTGCTTCATTACAAAGGCATTGGATAGCTCAACGAAGTTGAAAGGGCTATACTAACATAATTTGCCTATTAGAGGTAACCAGTAACACAGGATTGACTGTGCATTGCACACTATCAAATTTCTGCGCATTATGGTTTCTCAGAAGATTTTAGAGATCACGTACAGTCATGTGACCATCGTATGCACTAATACACTTAACAAATCTTATAAGTGTGCACGTTATGGTCTCGTTTCTCCGTCAATATTAGGCCGATTGTGATTTTTTCAAATAATATAGTTAATAGTCATGCCATGGTATTCCACTTATTTTATTTAACACACTATGAGCAATAATTTGATGGTGCATAAAAAGCCAATATCGCAAAATGATGACAAATCCCCGTCTGACCCTAATAAAATTAACAGACTTTCAGATGGGACATTAAACCGAGGTATTGTGTCAGTGCTTTACACCGTGAACGTAAAAGAACCAGAGGAGAATGGAATGGGTCTCTGTCTGTATCATTGCACTATCTTCCAAAAATCTAAAATGATTAATCTCTTCCAGAGGCGTCGCTCATATGGACAACCGATAGCGACGATAACTAAACGTACTGAAAAAAGTAAATAAATTACAATGCGTTTAAGAAACATCTTTTCAGCCAGTCAGTAAATGTTGATATGTTTCGTCAATTGGTTTTGCTCTTGTCAGTTAGTTGGGTGTTGTGTTATAGCGGTCAGTTGGGGTACTGTTGTCAACCGGTTGCATGGTGATCATATTGTTAACCGGTTGGTGATCATATTGTCGGTCAATCTGTGTCCAATCGTCGATCAGTTGGTGGTCCTATTATAGGTCAGTTGCTGGTCCTATTATCGGTCAGTTGCTGGTCCTATTATCGGCCAGTTGCTGGTCCTGTTGTCGGACAGATTGCTCTTATATCTGGATATATTATTACGACTATGTCACAACGAACATTCAAACTTACCGTCATGGGTTACTTCCTCTCTCATGTTTAAAGCACAAATGAGTACTAGTATAGAGGTTTGCACGATGTAGATGCACCCAATGCACCCAACGTGTAAAATAAATAAGTTGTGGTAATACCCCAAGTAGTTTCAATAAATTATCTAATAATGTAATTGCATTACTCTCTTCATATTATACTCGGTCTGTATAATATATGTTTATTAAAATATCATATATCGAACATTAAGGAGGTATAGCTTCCAAGATAATGAAATATAATTGTTCAAATGATTGCGATATATGATTTGTGCTCATGAAGATAATGCATGATAAATAAAATATAATATTCACATCAACTCCCACCGTAGCCTGGTAACAGGCGTCGATATATGTTGACTGGTCAGTCAAATAAATATATTTTAACACCGAGACTATTAATTGGGCCGTATTGAGTTTCTGATCATATCAACTCATATTTACTCAATATTTAAGTCGTCCTTAGTTCAATTACGCCGAATCGATCCATTACCATCTAAATGTAATATTTAAAATCCGCCATCTCGTCGATATAACACAAAAACGGGACATTATATGTTTGCAATGTAAATGAGTCTACGGGAGCATTCGTGTATATTCGGAAATGATCGTGTATAATCGTGCCTGTTCGGCGATTTTCGATAGAATTCCGTTTCTATATTTAGCGATATTATCTTGTAGAGAAGAGTTGTCGTTCTTCAAATCTACACCCTCATAAAAGTGGGTGTAAGTAGATGGCGCTACGATCGGAAACCCAGTTTCACCAGGCTGTCATTTTGCCAGAAGTTAAAAAGTGAAAAATCGACCGACTGGAACCCAGGCTACTCCTACCATTACAAAGTACAAATCCTATTCTGTAAAAGTACGCCGCACTCCGGTCTGGTGCGACTCCAACTACAGAGTACACCCCACACGACGTAATGTTTTAGAACCAAATTCTAATTTAGCTCACAGAATGACGGAGAACATTATTGACAGTTCAAAACAGTGAATACATTAAAATGGTTCTTCTAGTTCAAACCATTTTAGAACACACACGATTTAGTGATCCAATGGGTGAGCACAGTGAACTGCGAATCTAGGGCTCGCAGATTCGATACCCCGGCTCACTAATAATATTATATATCTAATAAAATAAAAGATTTCAATAAGTCGTGGGATGGAACGGTTGGAGCAAAATCACAGGTTGTTTTGTTTCCCAAGTGTAAAAATCTTGTTATCTTCTTTTTATATCAAAACGAAACATCCCAACATTAGCATAAATTTCCGAACATTTTGTTGGCATGTTTTATTTCCTTCTGCGCTTACGCTCGCTTTATAGCATTATAAAATATTTCATACACGTCATAACACGTGTTCTGTATGTTATGTTATGTTATATTTCGGGTTTTACGCCTGCATCAGCACCATTTCGGGCTATATCGCCGGCGGGCAGTTTACCTAACAACACCTTTCCTGGGCAGGCTCCAGCAGTTAACCAGTACTTGGGTGCACCAACTTCCGTAAGAAACTGCCAACTTTTTCATATAAATGAGACACGACCTGAGCGGGGCTCGAACCCGTGACCATCAGTGATGATAGGTTACAGTGGTATACAAGTCAGCGACCTTAACCACTCTACCACGGAGGCGGACTTGTTTGTGTATGTAATTATATTTAAAGCGACACAACATCGGTGAAAACGCAAATATCTGCAAGAATGTAATTTCCTATTATATGGTATACATTCTTTTCCAATATTTGCCTAAAAAAACTGAGTATATCAACAAATAAACAAGCGTCGTATACGCGGTTTGTTGACATAAGAAACTAATGTAAATAGGGTCGACATTCATGCATAATACAATGCGTGTATCCTGAATGACACGATTTATCGTACACATTTACCGTTATATCTCACATGTGTGCCTATGCATATTTATTTGTAGACTAGTCTTAGTTAAATCATCTCTAAGCGAAAGTATCGTGTGTTTAGTATTGACTCCAATGACAACCACACGTCATTACAGGAGCGTGGGTGACCGCTATTTGAAAGCTTTTGAAAGTGTGTAGACCACAAAAACACTGTTTATTGATTCAATGTTAGTGCTCGAATGTATTCAGAATAATTTGTAGTATAAACACCGCACGATAATCACAACATTATCGGAAGAGTCCATTGACTTGTTATAGGTGCGTTTATGTTACTATTTATAGGCAAACGTTACCATTCAATTGTATAGACTACACAATAGTCAATTTGTATATGATGTAGTAATATAAAAACACCGATAGCAAGTCAATGGACTCTCCCGATAATGTTGTGATTAGCGTGCGGTGTTTATAGCACTGCATTTATACGTGAAAACATGCATTGTATTTGCCTTTGGAAATGTCATGTCGCTTTAAGGAAACTATGCATGTACTATGTAACTATTTTCCCAATGCTAACTGTGCTATTGTAAATATTCCTGTATTATGTACCATTCTTGAGCACAATATTATTCAAACTAATATAATAAATAAAAGTTCAGATGGGTCTTTAAACAGAGCGTCGCCTTAATTATACACTGACGTAAGTAGCATTTTTCTTGTTTTGAGAAATAAGCGTTTAAAACTTGGAGTGTCAATAACTTTTTCGTAAAATTATAGATTTTTCTGGGTTTTTCTGTGGAGCTTTTAATTATGGTTATCTACTTAATTATTATTTTTTATAAATATAACAAAAATACTTTTTATTTTAGAAAATAAAAACAAAAAATATTATAAGTCTTTTTAACACTTAAGTGCATTACTAGTCAATTCCACACTGCCACATTGACATACGACGTTTTGGAATTCACGAATTATATTGAAATTTGACTTACGTCTGTGTGGAAATAAGACATCATCATACCTGTTGATATAAAATTAACAAGAATAGTATTGAAAATGAACTTTATTGAAAATAAATCTAGTAACACCCGAAGAAATATGGGAAAAAAACTCTTAGAAACATCATACTATAATTCATGTACAGCCACAATGTCTCTTTTTTTCTCTCTCTGAACATCACAGGTACTTTGTTCATTGCTCGTACAATAGGTAGGAATTGACAAGGTCCGCTCGCACGCGTAATTCTGTTTACGATGGTTGCCTGTCTGAATCCAGTATCAGCAAAAGCCAGTTTAAACTCTACAAGGAATGGCTGCGACCTTGTGTACTTCAGGCACTTTACTTTTGTAAATTAATATTTATTCCATTGAATTTTAGGCCCAAAATAGACTTCTTGTAGTCATGAAAGTTATGTTTTTGCATCTGGATGATACAAAAAGGATTTCTCCGACGTGTCCTCTTAAGAACCCGTACAAGTGATATTGGACTATATATTTCAGCAAGCCGTAATGTTTTCTCAATACCGCTATGAATGTTGTCAACCTACTGTATGCTAGAATGACCTGGGCAGTAGAACTTCTGAACGATTGTATCTACATTATAGTCGATCATGAACCTTTTCAATGCATACCACATTATTGAGTTCTTATTCTGAGGTACACAAGAGTCTGACCACAGTATAAATGATTTTACTGCAGTGTGTGTCCCTTTGATATCTCTCAGTATTGTCACAATCGCACTAGCTATTTCATTAGTACCCCTTTCACATACTGCTTCGTTCCAAATGGCATTATATGCAGCACCATCGATTGAACAGTGTGCCTTTAAGTTGAATGTACTGAGATTTCGTTTATAGAAAAAGTTGCTAACATTTGCTTTTGGTAATACTATTACATTTTCGAGGTCAAAACAAACTATAGCCTGCGTTTTATCACTACGATCGTTGTCCCGTTCAGTTTTTGTCTGTGTCTTGTTTGCTTCATGTGCGTTGTATTTCTGTTGTAATTCACTGTCTATCACGTTTGTATTTCTATTTTATTTCCTCACACAAATCACACCTGTCCTTTTTTGGAATATGGAAACCAATCTGATATTCTTCTTTAAATATCTTTCTATACATGCTTTGTTCATGGTACTTTGTAACATACATATACATTACTGCAATAGATAGACCTGGTTCTAAATATTCGTTTTTGGTTGAAGAGCGACAGTAGTGTGACGGTATCCGAGGAAAGGAGTCTATGTGAGCGTGAATGACGTTAATATCCTCTTCTTTAGTCCTTCGTTTTGTGTTTCTGTATACTGATTCCCATCACCTTTCTCTAACTTTTCATAGAATTTGCGGATACGTTTGTCAGAGACTTGCAGGACTGACAGATAGAAGTCCTTACAGACCTTTTCTGATTCTCTTAAAAAGAAATATCTGTACTTAAACTTCCTTCTACTGTTAGCTTTCTTACTAGAATGTATCAACTTTTCAGTTGTTTGAGAAAAATAAGAATACTTTTCGCTATCAGAAAGAGACCAAATGTTTCTACTTATGCTGCCAATTTCATCTCTGTTGAACAAATGACCATATTTTCTACGTCATTTACCCTGGCAATCTTTTGTTAATTTCATGACTTTCTTAGGCATCAGTTTGCCTCTTGAACTCGTGTACACCTCGCCAGCCTGACGTTTTCGTTTTCTGACTTCTTTTTGCCAGGATAATGGATCTTTGACCCGTTTCCTTCCACGCTGTATTTGAAAATTTAGCATTTCATCACTTTCATTTCTAACCTTTTCATTTTCATTGACCAAACTTTGTTCAGGAACTTTCTCACTGTTTGTTTCATTCTCAGACATCACCTCTGAATTGCTAACATCGTCCACAGTCATGCTATTTATGCCGATATCACTGACTTGAATCATTGCATTATAATCCTTTTCTAAATACACATCCAGCACATCTATTTCACTGTTTTGTTCATAATGTATTATATTCACTGCAGCTGTATTGCTGACATTAGCTTCACTACAACGTGTATCACTGTTATTCACAATGTTATTATTGTTATTGTCTTTGTCTAGATCTTTATTATTGTCAATTGTGTCTCTTGTTATGTTCCTCTCTTTGTCTCTTTGTGTATCTTCATTTGGAATGATATTTAACTCTGTATTTTTGTACATAAATGTATCTATATTCCTTTCATTTCTGTCTAGATTCATGTAAACGTCAACGTTGCTATCGGATACCATCCAAATATTTTCATGTTGAAATGGTATTTCACATTCAAGTTCCTCAACAAAAGAATTTGGTAGAGTTTTTAGGGTCGTAAGATTTGGTGCCCCAAACAAAAAGCACAAAGTAGAAATTGGCGAATCACTAAGATCAAGCCAAACTAAAGACTTAAAATTGGCTCTGGTAAATACCCAGTCTGTTTCCGGAATGCTACATGTAAACGTCGTACATGGCAAAATCAGTTCTTCGATCTTCGTGGAATGACATAAAATGGACTGTAAATTTTCTTTCGATACTTGCACTGGATACTCAAAACCCTATCTCATTCCACAGAACTGATGTATATTTGATTATTTCCCAAAACCTATCTCATTCCACAGAACTGATGTATATTTGATTATTTCCCAAAACCTATCTCATTGATATTTCACAGCACTGATGTATATTTGATTATTTCCCAAATTCTTCTGCACACTCTGCTAACATTTGTCAACAGTTCAAGAATTGGAATGTACCAGAATATATCAACTAGCAAATCATTTGGAAGGTCGGTCAAAACACTACGGAAATAAATAAAGGAAATGGTTATAAAATCTGGTAATTAAAACTTTTAGTGGAGCATTCTACGATAGTCTTAACCCCAAATGAAGTTCACCAGCTTTTGAAAATATATAGGTAGGATGGTAGCACTGCTATTAAAGTATGTGACCTCAACATACCGTCTGTATTTGACTTCAAGACACACGAACTGACAGTATTGCCTCCATGTACAGTCACATAGTCACATAACACATTACATTTGTTTACATAGGGCATAAACTGTCTTTCTCTCACAAACTATTGGCTTAGATAACTAATTTAAACTCAAATATTGAAGTTTATTATTAATTCAACGTGTTGAGTCCAGTTACCAGCAATGAAAGCCGAATTTCAATGTGAAATTTAAGTTCAGTGTATCCGAAACGTGTATGTGTCCGAAACATGTATTGTAGGAAATGACGCCAAAGTATACAATCAAAAGCATTATTGTATCCAATTTCCATTCTCTTGATGAATATGTATAACAATAAACATAATAAAGTATTTATACTTACATATTTGTACACATTATTGTGATAATTGTGATATTCAGATTGACAAAATACAAACATGTACCATTCCATTGCCATGTTTGTCTTGCGTTGTTGAATTTGATTGGTTCATCTGTTACGGCGTTGTGGAAATAATATTAAGCCATTAACACGAACTTACGTCTTTGTGGAATTGAAGTTTAGCCTACTTAGAACAACTACACAAGGACATATATCTCACCATCATGTAGAGCTCGACGAGACGATTACAACGATACCAAACACTCACAATTTCCAAAAATTGACTTACGTCCCTATGGAATTAAGGCGACGAGAGGTCTCGTGTATTGCTGCTATACACAGGGCATGTAAATGAAGGAATTGGAACGTTCTGTATCTTGCACTATTAACCAGGGACAACATACACACACACAAACAATTGTATATCCACATTTACGTAAACTGATGACAGTCCGCATTTCTCTCCACACATTTTAACACTTTACAGACAGTAGGTGTCGTGCTACCATTCTTGCTATCGCCTGTCAAACGTGTCTTATTACGCAGTTATATACTAGAGGACATAGAAAACGCACACCTACATTATATGATTATTATTACACGAAAACGAAATACGAAGGATTCCATCAACGATATATCACATCTTTATTACAAAACACAAACTGCCAAAATGTTTAAAACTATGTATTTATATAGTTATTGTTTTTCATGTAAAAACACACGTATCCGAAATATAAATATTATGCTATTATTTATTTTATTAAATATAAATGGTTACAATGAAGACGTGTATACTCCGAGCCCACTTTCAGAGCTATCAATTGTGCTTGTGCAAACGCGTCTCAGATAGAAGAATTCCCTCCCTCTCTCTCCTCTCATTGTATCGCTTGTCCATGTTGGGGGGGCGAACCAGCGGTAGGGAACGAACCAACGGCCTTCTTGTTAGCGATGAAAGGTGACCTCTAACAACGGCGTGCTAGACCACTCGACGACAGACGCTCATACAAACTGATACTCTACAAAAGCAAAACCAACGTTGATAACTCTGAAATAGATACGTTAACATCATGCGTATGCAAATTGTAAAGACTCGCGTTGTTTCAAATGGACATTGCTGAAAGACAAGCTGCTGATACACGTAATTTACAACTAGTAATGCTTATTTAGAAATTATTTTCCATAATGATGGGGTATCTGTATGATTGAGATTGAAATGAATAACTCTAACATAACTAGATGGTTGTTGATCTGAAAATGAGAATATAAAGTTTGTAAAATCACCTCGACGACAAGACCAAGGTCACTATTTACCCCCCCCCCCCCCGGCCCCACATTCAAAATGAACCTACTTATGGATACTGTTTGTACATCACAAACAAAACCTTTTTGCTATATCTATACTAATTGTGTAGGCTATATGGATGCGTGGAGTCAGTAAACGCATTATATCCAACAGGACGATAATCTATGTTGAGTAAGAAATTGATCACTATAAGCAGTGTAGCAGCGAGCAAGTCAAGCACACTACCCGCGGCATCACTACTTAAAACTCTCAATCATATATGAACTCCATTTCTTCAAACTGATCCAAATACGCAATCATTTATCTCCTTCATTTCCTAGAACTGATCCAATACGCAATCATTTATCTCCTTCATTTCCTAGAACTGATCTGTTTTCTCCTTCTTTCCTAGAACTGATCCAAATACGCAATCATGTATATCCTTCATTTCCTAAACTGATCCAAATACGCAATCATGTATCTCCTTCATTTCTTAGAACGTGTCATATTCTCAATCATATATCTCCTTCAGTTCTTAGAACTGATCACATTCTCAATCATATATCGCCTTCATTTCTTAGAACGTGTCATATTCTCAATCATATATCTCCTTCAGTTCTTAGAACTGATCACATTCTCAATCATATATCGCCTTCATTTCTTAGAACGTGTCATATTCTCAATCATATATCTCCTTCAGTTCTTAGAACTGATCACATTCTCAATCATATATCGCCTTCATTTCTTAGAACGTGTCATATTCTCAATCATATATCTCCTTCAGTTCTTAGAACTGATCACATTCTCAATCATATATCGCCTTCATTTCTTAGAACGTGTCATATTCTCAATCATATATCTCCTTCAGTTCTTAGAACTGATCACATTCTCAATCATATATCGCCTTCATTTCTTAGAACTGATCATATTCTCAATCATATATCGCCTTCAGTTCTTAGAACTGATCATATTCTCAATCATATATCGCCTTCATTTCCTAGAACTGGTCATAGTCTCAATCATATATCGCCTTCATTTCCTAGAACTGATCATATTCTCAATCATATATCTCCTTCATTTCCTAGAACTGATCATATTCTCAATCATATATCTCCTTCATTTCCTAGAACTGATCATATTTTCAATCATATATCGCCTTCATTTCTTAGAACGTGTCATATTCTCAATCATATATCTCCTTCAGTTCTTAGAACTGATCATATTCTCAATCATATATATCTCCTTCATTTCCTAGAACTGGTCAACTACTCAATTATATCTATTCTTCAACACTGCTATGTTGCCAGTGTACCGCACAATTTACCTCCCCGCATTACGGTATTCCGTCACGGTATTATATGCTGGCTCACCGGGCTGCCAAATATACGTATTGTGCATAGTCAAGTTCGTATGCGCATTCATCTTCTAAGACAACTGCTGACTTGGGCTGTGTCGTCATTAATGAACGTTTGAATGGGTATAGTTACTGTTTCTACCCATTACAACGGTCACAACGAAGACATACCGCCCTACCGCTAGTTATATTCACATCCGAGACGACACCGTCCTTGCATTCCTCCTAACAATCACAACCAAGAGCAAGGTGGAAGTCGTGATAGCGCAGTGGATGCGCGTTCGCTTCAGGTGCGAAATGTCCGGAGTTCGAGCCCCCACTGGAGCCGTTACGATTGTGCCCTTAGGCAAGGCATTTAAATTCCACGTTGCCTATTCTCTCTCCCTCGTGGCGATGGATTCCATCAGGAATGAGGTCTCGAGAGTGATTTATATAAGTTGAAATAACTTGTTTCGTAATCGAGCTAAAAATAAATTTGTATAAACTAACCAAGAGCATCTATACTGACCTTTCGATAAACGTTGCATCAGCTAATATTCCGAGTAATACTTCAAATACAGCTTTCACTTTACGAAAGTTTATTTTAATTTTATATTCGACTGCAAAATGCATAATGTTTTGTTTTGCTGAAGTACACCTATTTGCCATATCTGCTTAGAAATTCCAACAAATTATACAATTTCAGGATTTGTTTTGGTTTGGTATTTACATGTGTATTGCTTACATGAGATCGAAGTTTCATCGATTATACATAATAACTGGACACGTTTTTGGAAGGTGACAGTGGTGAGGTAAGATCTGTTTTGGAGGGTTGCCAATCCACTGTCATTAGGCAAATACACTAACGCTTTTGTTCAGTCGATGCTATGCTGACGTGTGTCGAGTGTACGTTTGATTACTTCCACAGAGCTGTCTGTAGATGCTCATGTTGATACTTTTAGTTGTGATTCACAATCTACCAATGTAACCAGCAATCCAGTTATTTAACCCGTAACCTGCCAATCGTGACAAAAGTAGATGCAAACAGCATAGAGCCAGATCAGACGGCATAGAACGTGCTGTCTGATCAGGGTATATGCTATTTGCTATTCGGATAGTGGAGCTAAAACATTTATCTGAATTGAATAGCAAACAACATAGATCCAGATCAGCCGCGGCGTGAGACCTAGCGTCTGCTCAGGATTTATGTTATTTGCACATTCCATCCCATTTATGCGACATGCTATGGGTTATCCATTATTCCTAATCGTCCTAGGAAGTCTCTGTGGAAGTTGTGATGCGCAGTGATAGCGCAGTTGTAGCTCTCGCTTCAGGTGCGAGCGTCCCGGAGTTCGAGCCCAGCTGTAGCCGTTACGATTGTGCCCTTAGACAAGGCATTTAAATTCCACATTGCCTCTTCTCTCTACTTCGTGGCGATGGATTCCACCAGGAATGATATCTCGAGTGATTAATATAAGTTGTATGAACATGTATCGCAATCGAGCTAAATAAATTTGCATAAACTAGTCGTCATAATAATGCTACACATCATTCACAAAGAAAATGACAATTTTGTTAATAATTCCGTGTATCGTTGCAAATCAGCTAAGCATTTACCACCCTTACGATTCATATCAGATACGTATGGTACTACACTATCAAATCCACTGACATTACTGTCTCTGTGTTCTGCATTGTCATTGAACAACACACTGACAGTAAAATGACAAAGCTATTATACATGTATAGTTATGATTTAGCACTATATGTTCACTGCAACTGTTACCAGTAGCAAAGGATTCCGGCTATATATCCATTTGGTGAGGTCCCGCTCAGGACCCATAAAGTATTATAAACTTTCGCTACTAAATACTCACTGAATTAAAAATAATACTATTTCGTTTTCATTTATATTTCAATTTTCATAGATTAATAGAGGTGTTCCAGGTTGTTTATAATGATGCAACGAAAAGTGTGTTAATGACGTTAAATAAGGGACGTAATCAGACGATGAGACTATATTAAATGAACTTACGGAATTGTATTACAAAGGTAAAAAAAATGTATTATTAAAACTTGAATAAAATAGGAGCTTACGCGTGGCCCACCGTGGAATTTTCTGTGACGCAATTTATCAAGTGGACCGAACATTTTCGAATATGAGACTTTTACACAACTATGTATTTCACTCATTTCCTTGGAGGATTTTAAAATGTTGTGATCATCTTCACTAAACATGTGTGTGTGTGTGTGTTTTACGTTTATTTATCGTCGCTACCGGTTGCCCATATGAATGACGCCTCCTGAAGAGATTAGTCATTTTAGATTGTTAGAGGATAGTGCAATGATACAGACATAGACCCATTCCACAGTCTCCTCTTGTTCTATTACGTGCACGATGTAAAGCACCGACACGAGACCTCGGTTTAAAGTCTCATCTGAAAGACTGTTAATTTTATTAGGGTCAGATGGGGGATCGAACCTGCGATCCCTGGATTACCAATCCAGCGTGTTACCACTGGACTATAGATCCGTCTGTACTTATTACACATTTGACATGTGTGTATTGGTATTGTTACGATGGTACACCGGACACAGACCCCCCTCATTAATGACGCCCTATCAAATACTACCAGCTGGTGTCGATGTCATCCGTCTTAATTACATGGATGTTCACAGACACACTACTCAATGACAGTGTACTCTGTAATTCTATTGTCCCAGGATACATGCACACGTGTTGTATACAATTATGCATGCAATATGTTGTCCGGATCTATACTGAACACATTCTCATGTCAGAACTATAAAGATCTGCTAATGAGAAACATTAGTCAGTTACTGCCTCTGAATACTCCTAATAGTATATGTGTCCTCTTAATTGGTTTCCTCTGTTTTTATCGCTGTTTCCTTTGCACCACATGTTTTCCATTCTTATCCGTATTCGCGCCTTATAATTATGAAATTATTAAATCTCGACATATATCCTTTAGCATGTCCAATGGATACCTTACTGTAAAAATTGGTTCAATTAATTAACACGATTTTGATAAAATTACATTTATCCTAACGCAACATCTGTTTAGACGACAACAAAGGATTCCAACTAAAAGGACCAATATACATTTAGGGATAAATCTGACTTTATCCATCAAGGGAGGTAATAGAAAAACCAGTGATATTTCCCATTACATAAAGTCTATACAACAGCATACTATCAAACATTATTGTTAGAAGTACGTGTTCCACCTGTTTAGAGGACAACAGTAAAAACAAAGGATTCCAACTAAAAGGACCAATATACATTTAGGGATAAATCTGACTTTATCCATCAAGGGAGGTAATAGAAAAACCAGTGATATCTCCCATTACATAAAGTCTATACAACAGCATACTATCAAACATTATTGTTAGAAGTACGTGTTACTGTTCTTTAAAATTATGTTTTCGTTAAATATAACCGGAATATAAATTCAATATTCAATAAGAAGACCAGTGCCAGTGGTTATAACACCGTTTATCATGCATAGTTTATACGAATTTATTTTAGTTCTATTGCGAAACAAGTTCTTTCAACTTATATTAATCATTCTCGAGACCTCATTCCTGATGGAATCCATCGCCACGAGGGAGAGAGAAGAGGCAGCGTGGAATTTAAATGCCTTGCCTAAGGGCACAATCGTAACGGCTCCAGCGGGACTCGAACTCCGGACCTGCGCTATCACGACTTCCATGTTCGGCATGTTTTCGTTGATTATAATCGCTATATAAATTCAATATTTTATAAGAAGATCAGTGCCAAAAACGTTTCTCAAATATAATACTCGAACTTTGATTGGCTAAGTTTGAGATTTTTACTCAGCTGAACCAATTAGAAGCTTGATATTAGTTTTGAGTTTGGAGAAAAGTGTTAGAAGTTATAAATTATAACCCCTGTCACAGGCATGTTGTAACAATTTTATTTGAATGTTGATTTTTTGAAGTAAAAATACACCATATACGCATATACATATCTGCAAGGCTTTCACATGCTACAAGAGTCACTCGAGACATCTGACGGTTACGTCATATTTTTATATAAATAACATAGTAGACTGGTCAGTGGTTCTCGCCCACATGGTTCGCCGGAGGCGAGGGTAAATAAGCTCAATCATCATCATCATCATCATCATCATCATCATCATCACCATCACCACCACCACCACCACCACCACCACCACCACCACCACCACCACCACCGATGGTACACCGGACACAGACCCCCCTCATTAATGACGCCCTATCAAATACTACCAGCTGGTGTCGATGTCATCCGTCTTAATTACCTGGATGTTCACAGACACACTACTCAATGACAGTGTACTCTGTAATTCTATTGTCACAGGATACATGCACACGTGTTGTATACAATTATGCATGCAATATGTTGTCCGGATCTATACTGAACACATTCTCATGTCAGAACTATAAAGATCTGCTAATGAGAAACATCATCATCATCATCATCATCACCATCACCATCACCATCACCATCACCATCACCATCACCATCACCACCACCACCACCACCACCACCACCACCACCTCTCTCTGTGTATGAGACATGCGACGCTTTGTCTAGTTTTCATGCTGCTGCGGGATGACTAGCCTGGGTGCCAGTCTGTCGATTTTTCACTGTTTAACTTCTGGCATAATGACATCAGAAACTCAATAATCAATTAATATCGGTGTTAAAATATATTTATTTGACTGACCAGGCAAAATATATCGACGTCTGTTCCCAGTCTAGTATGTTCCCACTATAGTTCGTGCTCACTATACTAGATTGCTGTAGTGTGTCAGGAACCAGACACGAACCTAGTTCTTAGATGACCAGCAGTGAGGAATGTGGCACTAAATAACTGCTGGTCAGAAGAAAGAATTAGTACACTGTTATGTCACCTTCTAGACGAAATGTCTCAGCATTGTCTCCACTAGACAATCGACACGTCGAAGAAACATAAGTATCTTAGAAGATACAGTCGCCAGTAGACTTCTATTCAATTTTACTGACTAAAATGCAAATACAATGTTATTCAATAATAAAGCCCGTGCAATGAATCTATTACACATACTGATACACCTTAATGTCCCATCAGGCAATATACCAGCATTATGACCGCCATTATGAGAATAGCCAAGTGGTGCTGCATACACATTTGAATTCATTAAAACCCATACATTTGGTACAACGATCCGTTGAAAGCTATGCTTCAGGAGTTGCATACACGGACCAGTCAGAAATGACCGAACTTTCGACCAATACAAGACCTATGCTATCTTTAAGTTTACAAGCCTGCGGTTGAGCACGCAATCGTATGTTGTACAGCAGAGTGGTGCAGTGGTAGCATGCTGGGCCCATAGCTCAGAGGTCCGAGGATCGAAACCTCACTCTGCTACTTGTTTGTATTAAACTGAAGTGCATATGACCGAACAAGAACACATCATCTTTACGGAGAATATACTTTTCATTAACGAACAATTTCTTCAAAACAATGTGAGATAGGCTGTCCATGGTACCCGATATCTGAGTGCCCACGTTACCCGATATCTGAGTGTCCACGCTACCCGATATCTGAGTGTCCACGTTACCCGATATCTGATTGTCCACGTTACCCGATATCTGAGTGTCCATGGTACCAGCTATCTGAGTGTCCACGTTACCCGATATCTGAGTGTCCACGTTACCAGATAGCTGAGTGTCCACGTTACCCGATATCTGAGTGTCCACGTTACCCGATATCTGAGTGTCCATTGTACCTGGTATCTGAGTGTCCACGTTACCCGATATCTGAGTGTCCACGTTACCCGATATCTGAGTGTCCATTGTACCTGGTATCTGAGTGTCCATTGTACCCGATATCTGAGTGTCCATTGTACCTGGTATCTGAGTGTCCATTGTACCCGATATCTGAGTGTCCATGGTACCCGATATCTGAGTGTCCATGCTACCCGATATCTGAGTGTCCATTGTACCTGGTATCTGAGTGTCCATTGTACCTGGTATATGAGTGTCCATTGTACCCGATATCTGAGTGTCCATTGTACCCGATAGCTGAGTGTCCATGGTACTTGGTATCTGAGTGTCCATGGTACCCGATATCTCAGTGTCCATTGTACCTGGTATCTGAGTGTCCATGGTACCCGATATCTGAGTGTCCATGGTACCCGATATATGAGTGTCCATGCTACCCGATATATGAGTGTCCATTGTACCTGGTATCTGAGTGTCCATTGTACCTGGCATATGAGTGTCCATTGTACCCGATATCTGAGTGTCCATTGTACCCGATAGCTGAGTGGCCATGGTACTTGGTATCTGAGTGTCCATGGTACCAGATATCTCAGTGTCCATTGTACCTGGTATCTGAGTGTCCATGGTACCCGATATCTGAGTGTCCATGGTACCCGATATCTGAGTGTCATCCGGTTTCTTACACACGAATGACCACATAAACGCTTTCATTCGCGCCAACGAGATTGATTAATATAAGTTGATGAAGCTTCACGATCGTTGTAAAATAAATAAAGCTACGTCCGTGGTCCAGCGTCGGATTTGGAATCGAACGGTCCTGGTTTCAATACTCGGTCAGACCATGTATGTCGTGTCATTGAGCAAGGCACCTCACACACATTGCTTAACTGCTTAGGTCGGCTAAGTCTGTCTAGGGAAACATGTCTAGCTCCCCGCAAGGGTTTGACATGAATGGAACATACATTAAGCTTAAACTTGTTTTTAATTAGGTATGTATCCGTTGTATTGACGATTGACAGACATGAAGTCGTGATAGCGCAGTGGGTGAACGTTCGCTTCTGGTGCGAAAGGTCCGGAGTACGAGCCACCTGGAGCCGTTACGATTGTGCCCTTAGGTAAGGCATTTAAATTCCACATTGCCTAGTCTCTCTCCTTCATGGCGATGGATTCCATCAGGACTGAGGTCTCGAGTTTGATTAATATAAGTTGAAAGAACTTGTTTCGCAATCGAGCTAAAATAAATGTGTATACACTATACACAGACATGTAGACCTACCCATCACGTTTTCATTGTATCTTATATTTCTTTCCAGAGTTTTTGTGATGGTAGACATCTGGTGAACGCCGCCCCCCCCCCCTCTCCGAGCAGTAGGCCTATTCCACGATGGTGAAGGGGACCGTAACCACACCGCCATTGGCAAAGACCTGGTGAACCCCCCCCCCCCTCCGAGCAGTAGGCCTATTCCACGATGGTGAAGGGTACCGTAACCACACGGCCATTGGCACGACACCTGGTGAACGCCCCCCCCCCCCGCAGTAGGCCTATTCCACGATGGTGAAGGGTACCGTAACCCATGGCCATTGGCAAAAGACACCTGGTGAACGCCCCCCCCCCTCCGAGCAGTAGGCCTATTCCACGATGGTGAAGGGTACCGTAACCACATGGCCATTGGCAAATAGTAACATGTCGAGTAAATCGGATACTGGGACGAAAATAATCCCGGAAATACACAGTTACTCCCCTTATTTTACTGGGCGTCAATTGTTTACCAGTTTACGTTGCAAGCTAAAACGGTATTTGTTTTTCTTTTTATTGAATGTCGGTACTATTTTTTATCAACTCGTAGCCGATTTCGGTGAAACGTGACCCTTGCCAGTCAATTCGTAGTCAACTAGTCAACGTGGCGTCCGTGGTCCAGTGGTAGAGCGTCGGATTTGGAATCGAACGGTCCCGGGTTCGATACTCGGTCAGGCCACGTATGTAGTGTCATTGAGCAAGGCACCTCACACACATTGCTTAGTACTGGTTAATCGCTTAGGTCGGCTGAGCCTGCCCAGGAAAACATGTCTAAGTCCCCGCGAGGGGTTTGACATTAAAGGAACATACATACATACAACTACATCCATGACTATCCGATTATAATCGACATCCAATCGGTCACGGTCACTGATTACAACCAATAGGCGATACTCGATTATTATTGTGGAAGCTGTAGTCCAGTGGTAACATGCTGGACTGGTAATCCAGGGATCGCAGGTTCGATCCCCCGTCTGACCCTAATACAATTAACAGTCTTTCAAATGGGACGTTAAGCCGAGGTCTCGTGTCGGTGCTTTATGCGACCCCGTGCACGTAAAAGAACCAGAGGAGACTCTGGAATGGGTCTCTGTCTGTATCATTGCACTATCCTCCAAAATCTAAAATAACTAATCTCTTCAGGAGGCGTCGCTCATATGGGTTACCGGTAACGACGATAAATAAAGGTAAAACACACACATTGTGGAAGCTGATTGCCCATCAATCAGTCTCTGCAATTGGCTGCCTGTGATCACAACTTCCACAAATGTATGAATTGTTTGGACTAACCATACACATGATAAAATAAACGGAAGTCGTGATAGCGCCGTTGTAGCACGTTCGCTTCAGGTGCGAAAAGCCACACTGTAGCCGTTATGATTGTGCCCTTAGGCAAGGCAATTAAATTCCACATACCTCTTCTCATCGTGGCGATGGATTCCATGAGATCTCGAGAGTGATTAATATAAATTGTAAGAACTTGTTTTGCAATCGAGCTAACATAAATTTGTAAAGAGTAAGCGGTATGAGTTGACCAAAAAGAGAACCAGGTGACTATGACTTGAATGGCAACACAATGATGTCTGGGTCATTTGTTTATTTCGAAGTTCACTGTGTGCAATGACCAGGGGTACTGGGTCACATGACTAGGCCGAGGGTCTAGTTGACTAACTAGGGTACGATGTCTGAATGAAGCTTGTTAAATTGTTCAAATTTTAGTTGAATTATGACATTTTTAAAAGCTATTTAAATTCTGATCTGAAGTGATTTACAGTACCGTAGCCAGAGGCAAATTTCAACCGAGGCAATCTAGGGGGTCCGGGGGCATGTTCCCCCTTAAGATTGTTGGGGTATAGAAGCGATTTCCTGCGTTTTCTGATTTAATGAGTTTAGACGTATAATTATGTGCTGACCTTTCAGCTCTCTAGTTCAACATTGTATACAGCAAAGGGATATTGTTAGCATTTTATTTATTTAATTTTTCATTTATTTTGTTTTTGCTTTGGAAATTTTAACCGGTGTGCCTCAGTGTGGTTAGCCTAATTGTATAGTGTTACAGGTTGCTTTTATTCTATTATTAAATAAATAATTGTCTTTAACCACAAGTGTTTGGATTATAAATTTCATTATGTTATTGGTATATTTGTGTGTGTTTTACGTTTATTTATCGTCGCTACCGGTTGCCCATATGAGCGACGCCTCCTGAAGTGTGTGTTTTACGTTTATTTATCGTCGCTACCGGTTGCCCATATGAGCGACGCCTCCTGAAGTGTGTGTTTTACGTTTATTTATCTCGCTAGAATAAACCCGGTTGCCCATATAGCGACCGCCTCCTGAAGTGGGTGTTTTACGTTTATTTACTCGTCGCTACCCCGGTTGCCCATCATGAGCGCGCCTCCCTGAAGTGTGTGTTTTAACGTTTTTTATCGTCGCTAAAAAAACCTAAGGTTGCCCAAATGAATCGACGCCTCCTGAAGTGTGGTTTTAAACGGTTTATTTATTGTCCGCTACCCGGTTGCCCAAGAGGCGCCGCCTCCTGACAGTGCTGGTGTTTTACTTTTAGTTATCGTCGCTACGTCCTTCAACGTTGCCCATATAGGCGACCCGTCCGAAGTGTGTGTTTTAACGTTTCTTTATCGTCCCCCCCGCTACCGTTTGCCCTATGGAAAGCGACGCCTCCTGAGTTTGTGTTTTTACGTTATCTTATCGTCTCTACCCGGTTTGCCCATAGAGCCGACAGGCCTCCTAAGTGTGTGTATTTAAAACGTTTATTTATCGTCGCTACCGGTTGCCCATATGAGCGACGCCTCCTGAAGAGATTAGTCATTTTATGTGTGTTTTACTTTTATTTATCGTCGCTACCGGTTGCCCATATGAGCGACGCCTC
>CM026393.1:70821433-70982657 GCA_014843695.1 Archivesica marissinica
ACCAAAAAGAGAACCAGGTGACTATGACTTGAATGGCAACACAATGATGTCTGGGTCATTTGTTTATTTCGAAGTTCACTGTGTGCAATGACCAGGGGTACTGGGTCACATGACTAGGCCGAGGGTCTAGTTGACTAACTAGGGTACGATGTCTGAATGAAGCTTGTTAAATTGTTCAAATTTTAGTTGAATTATGACATTTTTAAAAGCTATTTAAATTCTGATCTGAAGTGATTTACAGTACCGTAGCCAGAGGCAAATTTCAACCGAGGCAATCTAGGGGGTCCGGGGGCATGTTCCCCCTTAAGATTGTTGGGGTATAGAAGCGATTTCCTGCGTTTTCTGATTTAATGAGTTTAGACGTATAATTATGTGCTGACCTTTCAGCTCTCTAGTTCAACATTGTATACAGCAAAGGAAAAGGGATATTGTTAGCATTTTATTTATTTAATTTTTCATTTATTTTGTTTTTGCTTTGGAAATTTTAACCGGTGTGCCTCAGTGTGGTTAGCCTAATTGTATAGTGTTACAGGTTGCTTTTATTCTATTATTAAATAAATAATTGTCTTTAACCACAAGTGTTTGGATTATAAATTTCATTATGTTATTGGTATATTTGTGTGTGTTTTACGTTTATTTATCGTCGCTACCGGTTGCCCATATGAGCGACGCCTCCTGAAGTGTGTGTTTTACGTTTATTTATCGTCGCTACCGGTTGCCCATATGAGCGACGCCTCCTGAAGTGTGTGTTTTACGTTTATTTACGTCGCTACCGTTTGCCCTATGAGCGACGCCTCCTGAAGTGTGTGTTTTACGTTTATTTATCGTCGCTACCGGTTGCCCATATGAGCGACGCCTCCTGAAGTGTGTGTTTTACGTTTATTTATCGTCGCTTACCCGGTTGCCCATATGAGCGACGCCTCCTGAAGTGTGTGTTTTACGTTTATTTATTGTCGCTACCGGTTGCCCATATGAGCGACGCCTCCTGAAGTGTGTGTTTTACGTTTATTTATTGTCGCTACCGGTTGCCCATATGAGCGACGCCTCCTGAAGTGTGTGTTTTACGTTTATTTATTGTCGCTACCGGTTGCCCATATGAGCGACGCCTCCTGAAGTGTGTGTTTTACGTTTATTTATTGTCGCTACCGGTTGCCCATATGAGCGACGCCTCCTGAAGTGTGTGTTTTACGTTTATTTATTGTCGCTACCGGTTGCCCATATGAGCGACGCCTCCTGAAGTGTGTGTTTTACGTTTATTTATTGTCGCTACCGGTTGCCCATATGAGCGACGCCTCCTGAAGTGTGTGTTTTACGTTTATTTATTGTCGCTACCGGTTGCCCATATGAGCGACGCCTCCTGAAGTGTGTGTTTTACGTTTATTTATTGTCGCTACCGGTTGCCCATATGAGCGACGCCTCCTGAAGTGTGTGTTTTACGTTTATTTATTGTCGCTACCGGTTGCCCATATGAGCGACGCCTCCTGAAGTGTGTGTTTTACGTTTATTTATTGTCGCTACCGGTTGCCCATATGAGCGACGCCTCCTGAAGTGTGTGTTTTACGTTTATTTATTGTCGCTACCGGTTGCCCATATGAGCGACGCCTCCTGAAGTGTGTGTTTTACGTTTATTTATTGTCGCTACCGGTTGCCCATATGAGCGACGCCTCCTGAAGCGAATAGTCATTTTAGATTTTTGGAGGATAGTGCAATGATACAGACAGAGACCCATTTCAGAGTCTTCTCTGGTTCTTTTACGTGCACTGTGTAAAGCACCGACACGAGACCTCAGGTTAAAGTCCCATCTGAAAGACTGTTAATTTTATTAGGGTCAGACTGGGATCCCTGGATTACCAGTCCAGCATGATACCACTGGACTACAGATCCGTCTGCTATGTTATTACTTTATCTTCATTTAAATACTAGTACCATACTGAATTGTAAAATTACCGTACGCATATACGTCTTCAAATTAAGACATAGACATTAACAAATTAATAAGTTTATAAGTGTACACAATTCTGGTTAATGTATTTATATAATGTGACCTTGATATTATTTGTGTAGATGAGGAGCTATTGCTCAAATCTAAATAAATTCCTTATTATTGTTCATATACATCTGCTTAAACAATATATAGCCTCCTGTTAATGTATAGAATAAATAAATGTATTGTTCATTATAATTATTTATAGTGTGTATTTAACCCATTCAACACCAAGTAACTGACATGGACTGATGCACTATATTTTTAGACCAATAAATGAATAAGAAAATTACATTTGTACAAGTTCATTTATCAAAATGAGTAATTTTGTCTAAGAATAGTAATATTACTGGCATGTGTGTGTTTTACGTTTATTTATCGTCGCTACCGGTTGCCCATATGAGCGACACCTCCTGAAAAGATTAGTAATATAGATTTTTGAAGGATAGTGCAATGATACAGACAGAGACCCATTCCAGAGTCTCTTCTGGTTCTTTTACTTGCACGGTGTACAGCACCGACACAAGACCTTGGTTTAAGATATTACTGGCAAAAAGTGCAGATCTACACTTATTGTAAGCCTATTTAGAGGCCTGTGGTGTTGAAAGGGTTAATTTCAATTGTGGTATTGTTAGCTCACTCACTATAGCTAAGCATAGAATGAGATATCGGTGTGTCTCTGCCCACAATGTGTTTCAAACTATGTCTCCTCTGAAACTGTTTGGTCAATTTTGATGAAACTTGGTGTGCAGAATTTTTTATTTTTATTTATACAAATTTATTTTACCTCGATTGCGAAACAAGTTATTTCAACTTATATAAATCACTCTCATTCCTGATGGAATCCATCGCCACGAGGGAGAGAGAAGAGCCAATGTGGAATTTAAATGCCTTGCCTAAGGGCACAATCGTAACGGCTCCAGTGGGACTCGAACTCTGGACCTTTCACACCAGAAGCGAACGCGCATCCACTGCGCTATCACGACTTCCACAATGTGTGTGAACGCGCATCCACTGCACTATCACGACTTCCACAATGTGTGCAGAATAAGGGCAAACACTGATGCATACATTTATGAAATGAATACATTTACCACCAGACATGCAGAGTGAAACAAAATGTAACAGCTTGATGGAAAATGTCATTATTTTTTCATTTTCAGAACTGCATATATTGAATATGCCTCTAAAAGGAATTCCGCAGATCCTGTCGCCTGATTTGCTGCATGTTTTAGCATCGATGGGCCATGGTGATGAAATAAGTAAGTTGTTTCTCTCAGTAATGGTGTGTATGTATTTTACATTTATTTATCGTCGCTACCGGTTGCCCATATGAGCGACGCCTCCTGAAGAGATTAGTCATTTTAGATTTTTGGAGGATAGTGCAATGATACAGACAGAGACCCATTCCCGAGTCGCCTCTGGTTCTTTTACGTGCATGGTGTACAGCACCGACACGAGAGCTCGGTTTAAAGTCCCATTTGAAAAACTGTTAATTTTATTAGCCTATTAGTGTCAGACAGGGGATCAAACCTGCGATCCCTGAATTACCAGTCCAGCGTGTTACCACTGGACTACAGATCTGTCTGTTCTCAGTAAGGGCCACTAGTGCACCAGTTATAACCGGGGCTTACACCAATTACCGTACGTTGTTAATGGTGTACCGGGGTAGTTGCATTGTTGTTAATGATGTACCGGGGTAGTTACATTGTTGTTAATGGTGTACCGGGGTAGTTACATTGTTGTTAATGGTGTACCATGGTAGTTACATTGTTGTTAATGGTGTACCAGGGTAGTTGCATTGTTGTTAATGGTGTACCGGGGTAGTTACATTGTTGTTAATGGTGTACCGGGGTAGTTACATTGTTGTTAATGGTGTACCAGGGTAGTTCCATTGTTGTTAATGGTGTACCGGGGTAGTTACATTGTTGTTAATGGTGTACCGGGGTAGTTGCATTGTTGTTAATTGTGTACCAGGGTAGTTGCATTGTTGTTAATGGTGTACCAGGGTAGTTGCATTGTTGTTAATGGTGTACCGGGGTAGTTACATTGTTGTTAATGGTGTACCATGGTAGTAACATTGTTGTTAATGGTGTACCAGGGTAGTTACATTGTTGTTAATGGTGTACCGGGGTAGTTACATTGTTGTTAATGGTGTACCGGGGTAGTTGCATTGTTGTTAATGGTGTACCGGGGTAGTTGCATTGTTGTTAATGGTGTACCAGGGTAGTTACATTGTTGTTAATGGTGTACCATGGTAGTAACATTGTTGTTAATGGTGTACCAGGGTAGTTACATTGTTGTTAATGGTGTACCTGGGTAGTTGCATTGTTGTTAATGGTGTACCGGGGTAGTTGTATTGTTGTTAATGGTGTATCGGGGTAGTTACATTGTTGTTAATGGTGTACCGGGGTAGTTATATTGTTGTTAATGGTGTACCGGGGTAGTTACATTGTTGTTAATGGTGTACCGGGGTAGTTGCATTGTTGTTAATTGTGTACCGGGGTAGTTACATTGTTGTTAATGGTGTACCGGGGTAGTTGCATTGTTGTTAATGGTGTACCTTGGTAGTTACATTGTTGTTAATGGTGTACCGGGGTAGTTACATTGTTGTTAATGGTGTACCGGGGTAGTTGCATTGTTGTTAATGGTGTACCGGGGTAGTTGCATTGTTGTTAATGGTGTACCGGGGTAGTTACATTGTTGTTAATGGTGTACCGGGGTAGTTGCATTGTTGTTAATGGTGTACCGGGGTAGTTGCATTGTTGTTAATGGTGTACCGGGGTAGTTACATTGTTGTTAATGGTGTACCGGGGTAGTTGCATTGTTGTTAATGGTGTACCTTGGTAGTTACATTGTTGTTAATGGTGTACCGGGGTAGTTACATTGTTGTTAATGGTGTACCGGGGTAGTTGCATTGTTGTTAATGGTGTACCGGGGTAGTTGCATTGTTGTTAATGGTGTACCGGGGTAGTTACATTGTTGTTAATGGTGTACCGGGGTAGTTGTATTGTTGTTAATGGTGTATCGGGGTAGTTACATTGTTGTTAAATGGTGTACCAGGGTAGTTGCATTGTTGTTAATGGTGTACCAGGGTAGTTGCATTGTTGTTAATGGTGTACCAGGGTAGTTCCATTGTTGTTAATGGTGTACCGGGGTAGTTACATTGTTGTTAATGGTGTACCGGGGTAGTTGCATTGTTGTTAATGGTGTACCTGGGTAGTTGCATTGTTGTTAATGGTGTATCGGGGTAGTTACATTGTTGTTAATGGTGTACCGGGGTAGTTGCATTGTTGTTAATTGTGTACCAGGGTAGTTGCATTGTTGTTAATGGTGTACCGGGGTAGTTACATTGTTGTTAATGGTGTACCAGTGTAGTTGCATTGTTGTTAATGGTGTATCGGGGTAGTTACATTGTTGTTAATGGTATATCGGGGTAGTTACATTGTTGTTAATGGTGTACCGGGGTAGTTGCATTGTTGTTAATGGTGTACCAGGGTAGTTGCATTGTTGTTAATGGTGTACCGGGGTAGTTGCATTGTTGTTAATGGTGTACCGGGGTAGTTGCATTGTTGTTAATTGTGTACCAGGGTAGTTGCATTGTTGTTAATGGTGTACCAGGGTAGTTACATTGTTGTTAATGGTGTACCATGGTAGTAACATTGTTGTTAATGGTGTACCAGGGTAGTTGCATTGTTGTTAATGGTGTACCAGGGTAGTTGCATTGTTGTTAATGGTGTACCAGGGTAGTTGCATTGTTGTTAATGGTGTACCAGGGTAGTTACATTGTTGTTAATGGTGTACCAGGGTAGTTGCATTGTTGTTAATGGTGTACCAGGGTAGTTACATTGTTGTTAATGGTGTACCGGGGTAGTTACATTGACAACTATGAAGCAACCATTAGAATAAGATAGCCTATTAGGGAGAATACATATTTGCATGAAAAGTTCTAAGTTTCCCGTCGATATCTATCCGATAGTCTAATTCATTCAGTACCTGCTTATCTTCAAATGGACCTTTCCATTGCAATAAAAGTTTATTTTGATTCACCGGTAGTAACACTAATGCCTGATTTCCCACTACAAACTTACGGCTGCACGTACGAGTGATTTGGGCAGTTTTCCTTGGCAGGCACCAGCGGTTAACGTTTTCATATAAAGAGACACAGTCTGAGTGGGGCTCGAACCCGTGACCATCAGTAATGATAGGTTACAGTGGTATACAAGTCAGCGACCGTTACCACTCAACCACGGAGGTGGTCTTGTCGTCTGCTACAATTATTTGAACTAATTATAGCCTTTATTTTTTACCCAGCATGCAAAGAGTAAGCTAAAGGATATAAGCACCTCGTATGGCTGAATCTCTGCGAATCCAGCAGGTCTTACAGTTTTTATTTCATTGTAAATAAGAAGTGAAACCTAATCGGTATAGCTGGTGTTGTGTTATAAAATAATACTTATACTGTATAACCCAACTCGACAATGATGATCAGCTGTCTGTTTCATCACATTGGCATTGTTGGTTTAACCCTTTCAACCCCACAGGCCTCTAAATAGTCTTATGAAAAGTGTAGATCCAGATGAGCCGGCTCGTAACGAGCCGTCTCATCAGGATCTGCACTTTTTTGCCAGTAATAATTATTACTATTTTTAGATAAAATTACCCATTTTGATAAATGAACTGATCCAAATGTAATTTTGTTATTAATTTATTGGTCTAAAAATATCATGGACTAGTCCATGCCAGTTACTTGGGGTTGAAAGGGTTAAACATATATATATATATAACACAGTTATATTAAGGAATTGGACAGAAAGCTATACAGCTTACGGTTGTCTTCTCCTTAACATTGTTTGTTTATCCTGTTTATCCAATTGTATTGCATTTCAGTCTTAGCAGATGCACATTTCCCAACAGCTTCTATATGCCGAGTTGGACCTAAAGAAATCCGAGCAGACGGTACACTTTTTATGATTATTTTTAGCTTTTTTATGCAAATTTATTTTAGCTTGATTGCGAAACTTACAGCTTACACTAATCACGCTTGAGACCTCATTCCTGATGGATTCCATCGCCACGAAGGAGAGAGAAGAGGCAACATGGAATTTAAATGCCTTGCTAAAGGGCACAATCGTAATGGCTCTAGCGGGGCTCAAACTCCGGACGTTTTGCACCTGAAGCGAACACGCTACCACTGCACTATCACGACTTCCACGATTTTTATTGTTTATTTATTTTTAGCTGTTGCTACGAAAGTCTTGGGAGCTATTTCGATACACCCAGCGTCTGTTAGCTTGGGTTCCAGTCTGTCGATTTTTCACTTCTGGCAAAATGATATGATCAGAAACTCAATACGGCCCAATTAATAGTCTTGGTTTTAAAATATATTTATTTGGCTGACCAGGCAAAATATATCGACGCCTGTTCCCAGGCTAAGGGCCAGTGTCAGCATTGTACAATGGGATGCAACTTTATGTCAAACAAAAATTGAATTCTGTTGTATAAACTTTTGTTATGAACATTTACATTTTGTAAATCATTGAATATTTGACTGCACATATTTTAACCGTATTAATTTGCATTGTCAAGAACTGGTTTTTACCAGTTCATTATGTGTATTTTGTCCCCTTGTATAGTTCTAGGAATTACTTTCAGGTCTGACGATTCCGAAGCTTCTGGATGCTATATTGACTTTGATGCCTCTGGATGCGTATGTCACCCACCCTGTAAGTATTAAGACAACTGTCATTATGTTTTATTTACCAGGAATAACTTTGATGTCTCTGGATGCGTATGTCACCCACCCTGTAAGTATTAAGACAACTGTCATTATGTTTTATTTACCAGGAATAACTTTGATGCCTCTGGATGCGTATGTCACCCACCCTGTAAGTATTGAGACAACTGTCATTATGTTTTATTTACCAGGAATAACTTTGATGCCTCTGGATGCGTATGTCACACAGACTGTAAGTATTGAGACAACTGTCATTATGTTTTATTTACCAGGAATAACTTTGATGTCTCTGGATGCGTATGTCACCCACCCTGTAAGTATTGAGACAACTGTCATTATGTTTTATTTACCAGGAATAACTTTGATGCCTCTGGATGCGTATGTCACACAGACTGAAAGTATTGAGACAACTGTCATTATGTTTTATTTACCAGGAATAACTTTGATGTCTCTGGATGCATATGTCACACAGACTGTAAGTATTAAGACAACTGTCATTATGTTTTATTTACCAGGAATAACTTGATGCCTCTGGATGCGTATGTCACCCACCCTGTAAGTATTGAGACAACTGTCATTATGTTTTATTTACCAGGAATAACTTTGATGCCTCTGGATGCGTATGTCACCCACCCTGTAAGTATTGAGACAACTGTCATTATGTTTTATTTACCAGGAATAACTTTGATGCCTCTGGATGCGTATGTCACACAGACTGAAAGTATTGAGACAACTGTCATTATGTTTTATTTACCAGGAATAACTTTGATGCCTCTGGATGCATATGTCACACAGACTGTAAGTATTGAGACAACTGTCATTATGTTTTATTTACCAGGAATAACTTTGATGTCTCTGGATGCGTATGTCACCCACCCTGTAAGTATTGAGACAACTGTCATTATGTTTTATTTACCAGGAATAACTTGGATGCCTCTGGATGCGTATGTCCCACACCCTGTAAGTATTGAGACAACTGTCATTATGTTTTATTTACCAGGAATAACTTTGATGCCTCTGGATGCGTATGTCACCCACCCTGTAAGTATTGAGACAACTGTCATTATGTTTTATTTACCAGGAATAACTTTGATGCCTCTGGATGCATATGTCACACAGACTGAAAGTATTGAGACAACTGTCATTATGTTTTATTTACCAGGAATAACTTTGATGCCTCTGGATGCATATGTCACACAGACTGTAAGTATTGAGACAACTGTCATTATGTTTTATTTACCAGGAATAACTTTGATGTCTCTGGATGCGTATGTCACCCACCCTGTAAGTATTGAGACAACTGTCATTATGTTTTATTTACCAGGTATAACTTTGATGTCTCTGGATGCATATGTCACACACCCTGTAGGTATTGAGACAACTGTCATTATGTTTTATTTACCAGGAATAACTTTGATGCCTCTGGATGCGTATGTCCCACACCCTGTAAGTATTGAGACAACTGTCATTATGTTTTATTTACCAGGAATAACTTTGATGCTTCTGGATGCGTATGTCACACACCCTGTATGTTTTATTTACCAGGAATAACTTAGTTTATACAAATTTATTTTAGTTCGATTGCGAAACAAGTTCTAACAACTTATATTAATCAAATTCGAGACTTCATTCCTGATGGAATCCATCGCCATGAAGGAGAGAGAAGAGGCAACATGGAATTTAAATGCCTTGCCTAAGGGCACAATCGTAACGGCTCCAGCGGGGCTCGAACTCTGGACCTTTCACAAAGCGAAAGCACATCCACTGCGCTATCATGACTTCCACGACCAGGAATAACTTGGATTAAAACTGCAGAGAAAATAATAGGTAGATGCAATAAAAGATATATATGGTAATGTTTTTTAATTACTAAATTATGTGAAATATACAGACTATTTCCCTTCATACATTATTATTTTATGACCCATGGTTATAAGTTTATTTTAAATTTCAGTGAAATAAATGATAAATATTGATAATAAGTGTGGCATGATTTCTTTAATATTACATAATTTCATGCATGATTTACAGTTTTAAACTTTATTTATTTTACAACGATTGCGAAGCAAGTTTTAACAATTTATATTAATCACTTTCGTTGGCATGGCGTGGGCACGGATGAAAGCGTATATGTTGTCATTCATGTGGGAGGAAACCGGAGTACCCGGAGAAAACCCACCTGTCCGATCGAACCCGGGTTGCATTGGTGAGAAGCAAGCGCGCTAACCACTGTGCTAATCGGACTATAGATAAGTACCAATTGGATATACTGTAGCATATCTAACAAGATATGGTAATTTAATAATTATAAGATGAGAAAATGGTTGGAAAGTGCCAGCATGCTGTGCAAAGGAACTAAATAAGCTACTAGCTTCCGATTTAATCCATTTGTTCTTGTATATTAATGTTACAACATGATGTAAATATTGATAAAATAAAATATGTTTAAACTAAAGGAACCAACGATAAAAACAGAGAAAACCACTTAAAGAGGACCTACATGTACATACTGTTAGAGAGTATTCAGGGGAAGTAACTGACTGATGTCTCTCATGTTTTATGTACAATGTTTGTAGGTTTCTCTGATGGACAAGGTACCCGAGGATAAAGTCAAGGGTCTACAGACACCAATCTGGACCGAGTATGAGGTGATCATCAACAATAAAGAGGACACACAGGTAAGTGTTCTGGGTACAGACGGATCTGGACTGGTAATGCAGGGATCGCAGGTTCGATCCCCCATCGGACCCTAATAAAATTAACAGTCTTTCAAATGGGACTTTAAACCGAGGTCTTGTGTCGGTGCTGTACACCATGCATGTAAAAGAACAAGAGGAGACTCTGGAATGGGTCACTGTCTGTATCATTGCACTATTCTCCTATAATCTAAAATCTCTTCAGGAGGCGTCTCTCATATGGGCAACCGGTAGCGATGATAAATAAACGTAAAACACACAGTGTTCTGGGTATATCCACCAAGAACCACTATAGGTGGTTATATGTAGGATGTTGTTGTGATAGTACAGTAGATAGAGAGATCAGAGTTGTTATTGTGGTGCAGTTTCGAAACCTGACTTACCTCTTAAGTAGAATACAATGTACATATATTTGACCCTCCACAGTATTTAGGAGAACATTGTGTATAGAATTGAACCAGAAATTGGCAAATAATCTGCGTCGAGAATTTTTTTAAAATTTCAAGCAACATGCTCTGTGATCAGGAATATCCCACCAACCAAGTGCCATGCATGCCCTGCTCTACTTTGAAAGTCTTGACCTGCTAAGACCTTGGGTGAGCAGCCAGGTCCATCATGTATCATGCCGGTATAATATGTGTGATGCTTCATAAACTTAAAGTGGACTGTATCCCTTATTGGTGCGACTTTTATTCACATTTCAAGATTGTCAAATGGTGTAGCCTACTGGCATGAGTTATTTTGAAGTTTAAAATATTGTGTGTTTTATCAGAATAGCCGACTATACCGGTATGGATAAACTGACTATACCGGTATGGATACACCAACTGTACCGGTATGGATATACCGACTATACCTGTATGGATACACTGACTATACCGGTATGGATATACTGACTGTACTGGTATGGATATACTGACTGTACTTGTATGGATATACTGACTGTACCGGTATGGATATACTGACTATACCTGTATGGATACACTGACTATACCGGTATGGATATACTGACTGTACTGGTATGGATATACTGACTGTACTGGTATGGATATACCGACTGTACCGGTATGGATATACTGACTGTACTGGTATGGATACACCGACTATACCAGTATGGATATACCAACTATACTGGTATGGATACACCGACTATACAGGTATGGATATACTGACTGTACCGATATGGATATACTGACTATACCAGTATGGATATACTGACTGTACCAGTATGGATATACTGACTGTACTGGTATGGATATACTGACTGTACCAGTATGGATATACTGAATGTACTGGTATGGATATACCGACTGTACCGGTATAGATATACTGACTGTACTGGTATGGATATACTGACTATGCTGGTATGGATATACTGACTATACTGGTATGGATATACTGACTATACTGGTATGGATATACCGACTATACTGGTATGGATATACTGACTATACTGGTATGGATATACCGACTGTACTGGTATGGATATACTGACTATACTGGTATGGATATACAGACTGTACCAGTATGGATATACTGACTGTACTGGTATGGATATACTGACTGTACTGGTATGGATATACTGACTGTACTGGTATGGATATATTGACTGTACTGGTATGGATATACCGACTATACTGGTATGGATATAATGACTGTACTGGTATGGATATAATGACTGTACCAGTATGGATATACTGACTATACCGGTATGGATATACCGACTGTACCGGTATGGATATACCGACTATACAGGTATGGATATACTGACTGTACCGGTATGGATATACTGACTATACCGGTATGGATACACCGACTATACAGGTATGGATATACTGACTGTACCGGTATGGATATACTGACTATACAGGTATGGATATACTGACTATACTGGTATGGATACACTGACTATACAGGTATGGATATACTGACTGTACCAGTATGGACACACCGACTATACAGGTATGGATACACTGACTGTACCAGTATGGATATACTGACTGTACTGGTATGGATATACTGACTGTACCAGTATGGATATACTGACTGTACTGGTATGGATATACTGACTGTACCGGTATGGATATACTGACTGTACTGGTATGGATATACTGACTGTACCAGTATGGATATACTGACTGTACCGGTATGGATATACTGACTGTACTGGTATGGATACACCGACTATACCAGTATGGATATACCAACTATACCGGTATGGATACACTGACTATACAGGTATGGATATACTGACTGTACCGGTATGGATATACTGACTATACAGGTATGGATATACTGACTATACTGGTATGGATACACCTACTATACAGGTATGGATATACTGACTGTACCAGTATGGATACACCGACTATACAGGTATGGATATACTGACTATACCGGTATGGATATACTGACTATACCGGTATGGATATACTGACTATACCGGTATGGATATACTGACTATACTGGTATGGATATACCGACTGTACTGGTATTGATACACCGACTATACCAGTATGGATACACCGACTATACCGGTATGGATATACTGACTGTACCAGTATGGATATACTGACTGTACTGGTATGGATATACTGACTGTACCAGTATGGATATACTGACTGTACTGGTATGGATATACTGACTGTACCGGTATGGATATACTGACTGTACTGGTATGGATATACTGACTGTACCAGTATGGATATACTGACTGTACCGGTATGGATATACTGACTGTACTGGTATGGATACACCGACTATACCAGTATGGATATACTGACTGTACTGGTATGGATACACCGACTATACAGGTATGGATATACTGACTGTACCGGTATGGATATACTGACTATACAGGTATGGATATACTGACTATACTGGTATGGATATACTGACTATACAGGTATGGATATACTGACTGTACCAGTATGGATACACCGACTATACAGGTATGGATATACCGACTATACTTGTATGGATATACCGACTGTACTGGTATTGATACACCGACTATACAGGTATGGATATACTGACTGTACCGGTATGGATTTACTGACTATACAGGTATGGATATACTGACTATACCGGTATGGATATACTGACTATACCGGTATGGATATACCGACTATACTGGTATGGATATACCGACTGTACTGGTATTGATACACCGACTATACCGGTATGGATACACCGACTATACCGGTATGGATATACTGACTGTACCAGTATGGATATACTGACTGTACTGGTATGGATATACTGACTGTACTAGTATGGATATACTGACTGTACTGGTATGGATATACTGACTGTACCGGTATGGATATACTGACTGTACTGGTATGGATATACTGACTGTACCAGTATGGATATACTGAATGTACTGGTATGGATATACCGACTGTACCGGTATAGATATACTGACTGTACTGGTATGGATATACTGACTATGCTAGTATGGATATACTGACTATACTGGTATGGATATACTGACTATACTGGTATGGATATACTGACTATACTGGTATGGATATACTGACTATACAGGTATGGATATACTGACTGTACCAGTATGGATACACCGACTATACAGGTATGGATATACTGACTATACCGGTATGGATATACTGACTATACCGGTATGGATATACTGACTATACAGGTATGGATATACTGACTATACTGGTATGGATACACCTACTATACAGGTATGGATATACTGACTGTACCAGTATGGATACACCGACTATACAGGTATGGATATACTGACTATACCGGTATGGATATACTGACTATACCGGTATGGATATACTGACTATACCGGTATGGATATACTGACTATACTGGTATGGATATACCGACTGTACTGGTATTGATACACCGACTATACCAGTATGGATACACCGACTATACCGGTATGGATATACTGACTGTACCAGTATGGATATACTGACTGTACTGGTATGGATATACTGACTGTACCAGTATGGATATACTGACTGTACTGGTATGGATATACTGACTGTACCGGTATGGATATACTGACTGTACTGGTATGGATATACTGACTGTACCAGTATGGATATACTGACTGTACCGGTATGGATATACTGACTGTACTGGTATGGATACACCGACTATACCAGTATGGATATACTGACTGTACTGGTATGGATACACCGACTATACAGGTATGGATATACTGACTGTACCGGTATGGATATACTGACTATACAGGTATGGATATACTGACTATACAGGTATGGATATACTGACTGTACCAGTATGGATACACCGACTATACAGGTATGGATATACCGACTATACTTGTATGGATATACCGACTGTACTGGTATTGATACACCGACTATACAGGTATGGATATACTGACTGTACCGGTATGGATTTACTGACTATACAGGTATGGATATACTGACTATACCGGTATGGATATACTGACTATACCGGTATGGATATACCGACTATACTGGTATGGATATACCGACTGTACTGGTATTGATACACCGACTATACCGGTATGGATACACCGACTATACCGGTATGGATATACTGACTGTACCAGTATGGATATACTGACTGTACTGGTATGGATATACTGACTGTACCAGTATGGATATACTGACTGTACTGGTATGGATATACTGACTGTACCGGTATGGATATACTGACTGTACTGGTATGGATATACTGACTGTACCAGTATGGATATACTGAATGTACTGGTATGGATATACCGACTGTACCGGTATAGATATACTGACTGTACTGGTATGGATATACTGACTATGCTAGTATGGATATACTGACTATACTGGTATGGATATACTGACTATACTGGTATGGATATACCGACTGTACTGGTATGGATATACTGACTATACTGGTATGGATATACAGACTGTACCAGTATGGATATACTGACTGTACTGGTATGGATATACTGACTGTACTGGTATGGATATACTGACTGTACTGGTATGGATATATTGACTGTACTGGTATGGATATACCGACTATACTGGTATGGATATACTGACTATACAGGTATGGATATACTGACTGTACCAGTATGGACACACCGACTATACAGGTATGGATACACCTACTATACAGGTATGGATATACTGACTGTACCAGTATGGATACACCGACTATACAGGTATGGATATACTGACTATACCGGTATGGATATACTGACTATACCGGTATGGATATACTGACTATACCGGTATGGATATACTGACTATACTGGTATGGATATACCGACTGTACTGGTATTGATACACCGACTATACCAGTATGGATACACCGACTAAACCGGTATGGATATACTGACTGTACCAGTATGGATATACTGACTGTACTGGTATGGATATACTGACTGTACCAGTATGGATATACTGACTGTACTGGTATGGATATACTGACTGTACCGGTATGGATATACTGACTGTACTGGTATGGATATACTGACTGTACCAGTATGGATATACTGACTGTACCGGTATGGATATACTGACTGTACTGGTATGGATACACCGACTATACCAGTATGGATATACCAACTATACCGGTATGGATACACCGACTATACAGGTATGGATATACTGACTGTACCGGTATGGATATACTGACTATACAGGTATGGATATACTGACTATACTGGTATGGATATACTGACTATACAGGTATGGATATACTGACTGTACCAGTATGGATACACCGACTATACAGGTATGGATACACCTACTATACAGGTATGGATATACTGACTATACCGGTATGGATATACCGACTATACTGGTATGGATATACCGACTGTACTGGTATTGATACACCGACTATACCGGTATGGATGCACCGACTATACCGGTATGGATATACTGACTGTACCAGTATGGATATACTGACTGTACTGGTATGGATATACTGACTGTACCAGTATGGATATACTGACTGTACTGGTATGGATATACTGACTGTACCGGTATGGATATACTGACTGTACTGGTATGGATATACTGACTGTACCAGTATGGATATACTGAATGTACTGGTATGGATATACCGACTGTACCGGTATAGATATACTGACTGTACTGGTATGGATATACTGACTATGCTAGTATGGATATACTGACTATACTGGTATGGATATACTGACTATACTGGTATGGATATACCGACTGTACTGTTATGGATATACTGACTATACTGGTAGGTATGGATATACAGACTGTACCAGTATGGATATACTGACTGTACTGGTATGGATATACTGACTGTACTGGTATGGATATACTGACTGTACTGGTATGGATATATTGACTGTACTGGTATGGATATACCGACTATACTGGTATGGATATACTGACTGTACTGGTATGGATATACTGACTGTACTGGTATGGATATACTGACTGTACTGGTATGGATATAATGACTGTACCAGTATGGATATACCTACTATACTTGTATGGATACACTGACTATACCGGTATTGATATACTGACTTTACCGGTATGGATATACTGACTACTTGTATGGATATACTGACTATACCGGTATGTATATACTGACTGTACCGGTATGGATATACTGACTGTACTGGTATGGATATACTGACTGTACCAGTATGGATATACTGACTATACCGGTATGGATATACCTACTATACTTGTATGGATACACCGACTATACCGGTATGGATACACCGACTATACCGGTATGGATATACTGACTGTACCGGTATGGATATACTGACTGTACTGGTATGGATATACTGACTGTACCAGTATGGATATACCGACTATACCGGTATGGATATACTGACTGTACTGGTATGGATATACTGACTATACCGGTATGGATATACCAACTATACCGGTATGGATATACCGACTGTACCAGTATGGATATACCGACTGTACCGGTATGGATATACCGACTGTACCAGTATGAATATACTGACTGTACTGGTATGGATATACCAACTGTACCAGTATGGATATACCGACTGTACCAGTATGGATATACCGACTGTACCGGTATGAATATACTGACTGTACTGGTATGGATATACCGACTATACTGGTATGGATATACTGAATGTACCGGTATGGATATACTGACTATACCTGTATGCTATACCGGTATGGATATACTGACTATACCGGTATGGATATACTGACTATACCGGTATGGATATACTGACTATACCGGTATGGATATACTGACTATACCGGTATGGATATACTGACTATACCGGTATGGATATACTGACTATACTGGTATGGATATACTGACTGTACCGGTATGGATATACTGACTATACCGGTATGGATATACTGACTATACCGGTATGGATATACTGACTATACCGGTATGGATATACTGACTGTACCGGTATGGATATACTGACTATACCGGTATGGATATACTGACTGTACCGGTATGGATATACTGACTATACCGGTATGCATATACTGACTGTACCGGTATGGATATACTGACTATACCGGTATGGATATACTGACTATACCGGTATGGATATACTGACTATACCGGTATGGATATACTGACTGTACCTGTATGGATATACTGACTGTACCGGTATGGATATACTGACTATACCTGTATGGATATACTGACTATACCGGTATGGATATACTGACTGTACCCCGGTATGGATATACTGACTGTACCGGTATGGATATACTGACTGTACCGGTATGGATATACTGACTATACCGGTATGGATATACTGACTATACCGGTATGGATATACTGACTATACCAGTATGGATATACTGACTATACCGGTATGGATATACTGACTGTACCGGTATGGATATACTGACTATACCGGTATGGATATACTGACTGTACCGGTATGGATATACTGACTATACCGGTATGGATATACTGACTGTACCGGTATGGATATACTGACTATACCGGTATGGATATACTGACTATACCGGTATGGATATACTGACTATACCGGTATGGATATACTGACTATACCTGTATGGATATACTGACTGTACCGGTATGGATATACTGACTATACCGGTATGGATATACTGACTATACCGGTATGGATATACTGACTATACCGGTATGGATATACTGACTATACCGGTATGGATATACTGACTATACCTGTATGGATATACTGACTGTACCCCAGTATGGATATACTGACTGTACCGGTATGGATATACTGACTGTACCGGTATGGATATACTGACTGTACCGGTATGGATATACTGACTGTACCGGTATCGATATACTGACTGTACCGGTATGGATATACTGACTATACCTGTATGGATATACTGACTATACCTGTATGGATATACTGACTATACCGGTATGGATATACTGACTATACCTGTATGGATATACTAACTATACCGGTATGGATATACCGACTGTACTGGTATGGATATACTGACTGTACCGGTATGATATCTACCGGTATGGATATACCAACTGTACCGGTATGGATATACATAATTATGTCCATTAAGTAATGTATTCTTCTCCGTATTCAGATTAACATTGAGATGCTGGATCGGTTCAAGTTTTACGAGAGAGCCAAGACGGCGTTTGCAATAGTCCATACTGGGTAGGTTTGTTCAGTATTATTTAATGTTACACGTATACAGTCACGCCTGTCTAAAGCAGCCAGCCAAGGGAGTCGGAGAAAGTGGCTGCTTAGCACAAGTGGCTGCTTGATAGAAGTCAAATGTATAGTAAAACAACATATAGGGAATCTTGAAACTGGCTGTGACCACTGTTGATTTTAAATACATTATTGCATTTTTAAAAGAATCACATCTTTTCCATAAATTGTAAAGTTTTACTGGTTTATATACAGTTTTACAACTGACATTTTTTATTATTTTTACAGCTTGATAAATGTTGCAATTGACCTTTCATCATTGCCATTTTACTACAGTATTTTATCTACATATATTTTTAACTATCTTGTATACGAAAAAAATACATAAAGCCGTATTATTGCAGTTGGCCAACTTTAAATAAATTTGATAAACTTATGATGTCAAGAAATAAAAAGGAAATCTCAAACTTATCAAAATACATATATTTTGCCAGTAAAGTCCGAAAAGAGTTAGATCAAATCAATAATATTCCTTGAACTATAATACTAATGAATACTGAAACAAACTAAGCTTCTCTTTAAAAAAAAAATATGATAATTATGATAATCTTCACTTTGCATAAGATACCACGTGTAGGACTCATGTTTCATGTTGTCATTACATTACATGTTATGTTTATATACTATTTATAATAGACTAGAAGCACTGTAATTTTGCTTAATGTTGAATAAATGTTATTGTTGTTGTATACAATATACTTAACCCGGCGCGATATAGCCTGAACTGTGCTGATGCGCCGTTAAACCAAATACTCACTCACTTGTATACAATATACTTAACCCGGCGCGATATAGCCTGAACTGTGCTGATGCGTCGTTAAACCAAATACTCACTTGTATACAATATACTTAACCCGTCACTTGTCTAGTGATATTAAGGGACAAATTTACCCTCCCGTCATCTCCATAACCCCTTTTCAAGTACCTATACAGCAAGCAGCAGCATGAAGTCTAGTTGATCATAATGTCATCGTGTTTCGCTCGTTTCATATATGACAAGAGTTGTGACCCTTTGATGATTCTGAAGAACAATGTTTGTCGAGGCCTGGTATTTCTAAGCCCCTGGCCAGATTTCACGAATACTTGCAGAGGAATGATAACTGCCAGATCTAATTGTGCATATTAATGCTCAGTTGAATTTTAATGGAGTAAACACATGTTGACAATCAAGTGAACACCTTCGATCTTGGGGCAGTTTCAATATGACAGTGGTTCTGCAGGTGGTATTATATTCCACAGGTGTTGCAGGAGCCTGGGTAGGGATTGACCCAATCCTTGGACCGGCTACTTTCTGTGATACTCTTTGTGGAAAAAACATTAATTTTGACACTTTAGATTGACATCGTTCAAATTATATATTTAACGAAATTTGTATATGAGCTTATTAGCTTGTAAAATGTATGCTATTTTGTTCTATATGTACGAAAATCCCACATAGAGGAGGAAAAGTTTCAGTCAGGAAATGTTTTTGAAAATCAACTGTTTGTGAATATCATATTACAGTGCCTTCCTTTTGTTTGTATGATGAATTGTATCTACAGTCTACATCCGCTTGTATGATGAATTGTATCTACAGTCTACATCCGCTTGTATGATGAATTGTATCTACAGTCTACATCCGCTTGTATGATGAATTGTATCTACAGTCTACATCCGCTTGTATGATAAATTGTATATTCAGTCTACATCCGCTATGTCAAAGTCGGTTATGTCCAATTCTCCTGTTATCTCGAAGTCGGATCAAAGTCCCGTTTCAGACACTACCATTTTACATATAACTGGCTCTGTTTATATCGAATTTCGTTAAGTCAAACTTTGGTTATGTCGTTGTATTTTGTTCGGTCGGACGGAATCGACATATCGGATGTAGACTGTACATGCATTGTGTTTGGACTGTTGCTACACAATGTTGTTTCACTATTCGGTCGGACGGAATCGACATATCGGATGTAGACTGTACATGCATTGTGTTTGGACTGTTGCTACACAATGTTGTTTCACTATTCGGTCGGACGGAATCGACATATCGGATGTAGACTGTACATGTGTTTGGACTGTTGCTACACAATGTTGTTTCACTATTCGGTCGGACGGAATCGACATATCGGATGTAGACTGTACATGCATTGTGTTTGGACTGTTGCTACACAATGTTGTTTCACTATTCGGTCGGACGGAATCGACATATCGGATGTAGACTGTACATGTGTTTGGACTGTTGCTACACAATGTTGTTTCACTATTCATTATCTTATATTATGTATGACCTCTTGGGATTTTTAGCCTAATGGTTTTGAAATAAATCTGTCTGTCTGTCTGTCTGTCTGTCTGTCTGTCTGTCTGTCTGTCTGTCTGTCTGTCTGTCTGTCTGTCTGTCTGTCTGTCTGTCTGTCTGTCTGTCTGTCTGTGACCTTCAGCGATATTTCTACATGTACATGTAGTTACTACTATCTTAAAATAGTGAAATTTGTTTCTTTCATTTCAGAGAGCTTGCTCAATATAGCAATATTATACTGAAGAAAGGCGTGGCATTGTAGCGGACACATACCATGTTCTAGCAGCATTCCAATGGGTCTATCAGGAAATGTTCAATATGTGATATCGAGGATATTATGTGGTTATTGTGTACTATGCATCATAACATATACGATGTTCATCACACCATATGTGGTTATTGTGTACTATACATAACATATACGATGTTCATCACACCATATGTGGTTATTGTGTACTATACATAACATATACGATGTTCATCACTGACACACCATATGTTTCATTGAACAATGACAGAAAACAGCAATAAATTGTCGTCAAATTTACAGTTTCCTTTGATAATCAATGTATAGGTACATGTTTAACCATCAATCCTGAACAATATGTACAAGTTGTTAGGTTAGGCAATATGTACAAGTTGTTAGGTTAGGCAATATGTACAAGTTGTTAGGTTAGGCAATATGTACAAGTTGTTAGGTTAGGCAATATGTACAAGTTGTTAGGTTAGGCAATATGTACAAGTTGTTAGGTTAGGCAATATGTACAAGTTGTTGGGTTAGGCAATATGTACAAGTTGTTGGGTTAGGCAATATGTACAAGTTGTTAGGTTAGGCAATATGTACAAGTTGTTGGGTTAGGCAATATGTACAAGTTGTTAGGTTAGGCAATATGTACAAGTTGTTAGGTTAGGCAATATGTACAAGTTGTTGGGTTAGGCAATATGTACAAGTTGTTAGGTTAGGCAATATGTACAAGTTGTTGGGTTAGGCAATATGTACAAGTTGTTGGGTTAGGCAATATTTGTCATGGTAAGATTACTGGTTTAATCATTTACAACATTATATAATATATATATAGATGGGTTCTAGCTCTTGTACACAATTTAATATTACAGGTTCATTTATACATTATATAATATATATATATATAGATGGGTTCTAGCTCTTGTACACAATTTAATATTACAGGTTCATTTATACATTATATAATATATATATAGATGGGTTCTAGCTCTTGTACACAATTTAATATTACAGGTTCATTTATACATTATATAATATATATATATATAGATGGGTTCTAGCTCTTGTACACAATTTAATATTACAGGTTCATTTATACATTATATAATATATATATATATAGATGGGTTCTAGCTCTTGTACACAATTTAATATTACAGGTTCATTTATACATTATATAATATATATATATATAGATGGGTTCTAGCTCTTGTACACAATTTAATATTACAGGTTCATTTATACATTATATAATATATATATATATAGATGGGTTCTAGCTCTTGTACACAATTTAATATTACAGGTTCATTTATACATTATATAATATATATATATATAGATGGGTTCTAGCTCTTGTACACAATTTAATATTACAGGTTCATTTATACATTATATAATATATATATATATAGATGGGTTCTAGCTCTTGTACACAATTTAATATTACAGGTTCATTTATACATTATATAATATATATATATATAGATGGGTTCTAGCTCTTGTACACAATTTAATATTACAGGTTCATTTATACATTATATAATATATATATATATAGATGGGTTCTAGCTCTTGTACACAATTTAATATTACAGGTTCATTTATACATTATATAATATATATATATAGATGGGTTCTAGCTCTTGTACACAATTTAATATTACAGGTTCATTTATACATTATATAATATATATATATATAGATGGGTTCTAGCTCTTGTACACAATTTAATATTACAGGTTCATTTATACATTATTTATATATATATATATATGGGGTTCTAGCTCTTGTACACAATTTAATATTACAGGTTCATTTATACATTATATAATATATATATATATAGATGGGTTCTAGCTCTTGTACACAATTTAATATTACAGGTTCATTTATACATTATATAATATATATATATATAGATGGGTTCTAGCTCTTGTACACAATTTAATATTACAGGTTCATTTATACATTATATAATATATATATATAGATGGGTTCTAGCTCTTGTACACAATTTAATATTACAGGTTCATTTATACATATATAATATATATTTAGTGGGTTTGTTTGTTTTTTTGGTTTTTTTTTTTTTTTTTAGATGGTTCTAGCTCTTGTACACAATTTAATATTACAGGTTCATTTATACATTATATAATATATATATATATAGATGGGTTCTAGCTCTTGTACACAATTTAATATTACAGGTTCATTTATACATATATAATATATATATATATAGATGGGTTCTAGCTCTTGTACACAATTTAATATTACAGGTTCATTTATACATTATATAATATATATATATATAGATGGGTTCTAGCTCTTGTACACAATTTAATATTACAGGTTCATTTATACATTATATAATATATATATATAGATGGTTCTAGCTCTTGTACACAATTAATATTACAGGTTCATTATACATATATAATATATATATATATAGATGGGTTCTAGCTCTTGTACACAATTTAATATTACAGGTTCATTTATACATTATATAAATATATATATATAGATGGGTTCTAGCTCTTGTACACAATTTAATATTACAGGTTCATTTATACATTATATAATATATATATATATAGATGGGTTCTAGCTCTTGTACACAATTTAATATTACAGGTTCATTTATACATTATATAATATATATATATATAGATGGGATATAAATATATATATATAGATGGGTTCTAGCTCTTGTACACAATTTAATATTACAGGTTCATTTATACATTATATAATATATATATATATAGATGGGTTCTAGCTCTTGTACACAATTTAATATTACAGGTTCATTTATACATTATATAATATATATATATATAGATGGGTTCTAGCTCTTGTACACAATTTAATATTACAGGTTCATTTATCATTATATAATATATATATATATAGATGGGTTCTAGCTCTTGTACACAATTTAATATACAGGTTCATTTATACATAATAATATTTATATATAGATGGGTTCTAGCTCTTGTACACAATTTAATATTACAGGTTCATTTATACATTAATATATATATTATATAGATGGGTTCTAGCTCTTGTACACAATTTAATATTACAGGTTCATTTATACATTATATAATTATATATATATAGATGGGTTCTAGCTCTTGTATTTATGTTTTTATATATATATATATATAGATGGTTTCTAGCTCTTGTACACAATTTAATATTACAGGTTCATTTATACATTATATAATATATTATATATAGATGGGTTCTAGCTCTTGTACCATTTTTTGGTTTTTTTTTTTTATATATATATAGATGGGTTCTAGCTCTTGTACACAATTTAATATTACAGGTTCATTTATACATTATATAATATATATATATATAGATGGGTTCTAGCTCTTGTACACAATTTAATATTACAGGTTCATTTATACATTATATAATTATATATATATAATGGGTTCTAGCTCTTGTACACAATTTATATTCAGGTTCATTTATACATTATATATATATATATATATAGATGGGTTCTAGCTCTTGTACACAATTTAATATTACAGGTTCATTTATACATTATATAATATATATATATAGATGGGTTCTAGCTCTTGTACACAATTTAATATTACAGGTTCATTTATACATTATATAATATTATATATATAGATGGGTTCTAGCTCTTGTACACATTTAATATTACAGGTTCATTTATACATTATATAATATATATATATATAGATGGGTTCTAGCTCTTGTACACAATTTAATATTACAGGTTCATTTATACATTATATAATATATATATATATAGATGGGTTCTAGCTCTTGTACACAATTTAATATTACAGGTTCATTTATACATTATATAATATATATATATTATAGATGGGTTCTAGCTCTTGTATTGTCTTCGTATACAATTTAATATTACAGGTTCATTTATACATTATATAATATATATATATATATATAGATGGGTTCTAGCTCTGGTATTGTCTTCGTATACAATTTAATATTACAGGTTCATTTATACATTATATAATATATATATAGATGGGTTCTAGCTCTGGTATTGTCTTCGTATACAATTTAATATTACAGGTTCATTTATACATCAGATAATATATATATATATAGATGGGTTCTAACTCTTTGTCTTTATTGCATCATTGTAACTAATCTGGGAACAAGCGTTGGTATATTTTGCCTGGTCAGTCATATAAATATATTTTTAACACAAGACCATTGAGCCGTATTGAGTTTCTGATGTAATTTTATTTTTGAGCAAATGGTGGTCATGTCATATATCAAATCGGAGGTATCGATGAGTTGATCGCGCTGATGCAATTGTTATCAAAGTCATACCAGATGGCCGCCCAAAGGTCAAAAGATCGTTCTTTTATTATCGTCCGCCTCCGTGGTTAAGGTCGCTGACTTGTATACCACTGTAACCTATCATCACTGATGGTCACGGGTTTGAGCCCCGTTCAGGTCGTGTCTCATTTATATGAAAAAGTTGGCAGTTTCTTACGGAGGTTGGTGCACCCCAAGTACTGGTTAATCGCTGGATCCTGCCCAGGAAAGGTGTTGTTAAGTAAACTGCCCGCCGGCGATATAGCCCAAAATGGTGCTGATGCAGGCGTAAAACCCGAAATATAACATATAATGTAATTTTGCCAGAAGTAAATTAGTGAAAAATCGACAGACCCATGCTACATTGTAACCAGGTTGTCCTCGTACATTTATAACATTGGGTACTGAGCTTGATCAAGAATAGGAGATGCATCGTGGGATATCCACTTGTATAATCCTCTGCTCTGGTGGATTGAACCCGGACCATGTAATTTGGATATCACAATACAGGATAGTTATAGCGGCATATGCAGTGTTTCGAACTCGCATAGCAATGGTACCATGGTTACCTACTAATACGATGACACTCTACCTCTGAGACACTGCGACACACCTCAAAACTGTATAGCATATAATGGTAATAAAGTGATCTTTAGTGCGATACAGGAATGACAGGTTTATTATAATAACAACTCTTTAGTATTAGCACAGGGAGATATTTCACGTCTATCAAACTGCACTAGTAGAGCTGTTGTGGCTTAAAGCGACACTAGATCGGAAAATGCATTTTTTTTAAAAATACCAAATATTTAAAGCATATAATTTTCCAACAACTGCGGGTTCAAAAATGCTGTTGTGACTTAAAGCGACACTAGATTAGAAAAAGTATTTTTTAAAAATTACCAGATATTTAAAGCATATAATTTCCCAACAACTGCGGTTCAAAAATGCTGTTGTGACTTAAAGCGACACTAGATTAGAAAAATTATGTTCTAAAAAAATACCAGATATATAGCATATAATTTCCAAGAACTACGGTATCAAAAATTCCAAATAGTCGCATAGAATCGGTTAAAATCTAATAAATATAGCGCCGACGTACAAGCAAATTGTTAATCAACAAACATGTAAACCATGCTTACTGCACATACTTGACGCAACAACTGTGTGTGTTTTACATTTATTTATCGTCTCTACCGGTTGCCCATATGAGCGACGCCTCCTGAAGAGATTAGTCATTTTAGATTATTGGAGCAACAACTTGTGTAGAAACAGCTGTTTTATATGTTTGTTCAGAGCAGAACGCATACCGAATGTATGCTGGGTTTGGCAAACCGATTCAGGAAAGTTGTACTTTCACTTTCAGCTTGTTATAGTGACAGAAACTAATTATTCAAATTATAATGAAAGAATGTGTAGTAGCATTGCCCCTTGTACATAAAATGTCAAATCTTATATTATTATTCAATGCAATATTCAAGGTGGTAAAATGTCAAATCTTATATTATTATTCAATGCAATATTCAAGGTGGTAAAATGTCAAATCTTAATTATTATTCAATGCAATATTCAAGGTGGTAAAATGTCAAATCTTAATTATTATTCAATGCAATATTCAAGGTGGTAAAAGGGCACATACTGGCAATAAACATTGAACACTACTTAAACCGCTCAGACCTAAGCGAACAGTTCGGGCTAAACACTAGGACTATATTAAGACAAACATTGTGGAACATTCTGTGAACAACAATAGTCAGTGTTTCCAACAGATATTTGCAAAAACTGAAAACCATAAACAGTCATTCTTTGTTAGAACTGTGCTAGACTAGAACAAACTCAGTGATAGTGACATTCAGCAGGACACGATTAAACAATTCAAGTTGTATGTTCAATCTAAGAGACAATAAACTTTAAACGCGCACTCTCCCCATTGAGTCAAGCCAGCAGTGGTTACTTCAACGTATTGATACAGATACAGACTATAGTGTCGCTTTAAGTATATTGGTATTTCAGAGTTTTGAACCAACTTTGCCATACTAATGTTGATTAGCAATAAAAAATCTGATCTCTCAACAAATGTAAGTGTTTATCAAGTGTATCAGTACATGTGTTCTTCATTTGGAAACCCTCAGCCATTACAGCAAGGTTGATGCATTGTATTAACCCCAAGAGTTTGGATCGATAATTTCCCCCAGAATTGTACTTATCTAGGCATGTGGAGGATTCCTGGCCTGGGCGTTATAAATCACCTCCAGTGTCTAGCTTCCGATTGGTTCAGCCGTGTGTAAATCTCGGACTCAACCAATCAAATTTCTAGAGGTCTAGGCCAGATTCATTAATTAATGTGCAGAGTAAGTCCTCCGGAAACTGATATTCTACCAGGAATCTCCAATTCTTCATAAAAGTGTGAACTTTGACTGGTCGCATATTCTTAGAAAGCCTTCACCCCTCCAATTCAGACTTCTTCCGGACTGGACAAAAAGTCTGGTTTGGAGGCGCTTCCAGATTAGAGGGGTTTTACTGTAAATGCTTTCTAAGAACTACCAATTTTATTATGTGCATAATGAATATAAGTGTTAACTTAACTGTTTTATGCATTCTTAATTTATTGGGTTTATATTTAATTAATTTAGCAAGATTAAACAAACAATAAGACATTGGTAAATAAACTGTTATGTTATATTTCGGGTTTTACGCCTGCATCAGCACCATTTTGGGCTATATAGCCGGCGGGCAGTTTACCTAACAACACCTTTCCTGGGCAGGCTCCAGCGGTTAACCAGTACTTGGGTGCACCAACCTCCGTAAGAAACTGCCAACTTTTTCATATAAATGAGACACGGTCTGAGCGGGGCTCGAACCCGTGACTATCAGTGATGATAGGTTACAGTGGTATACAAGTCAGCGACCTTAACCACTCGACCACGGAGGCGGATGGTAAATAAACTGATGTCTTTGAAATGTTGTGTCAGATTGATTGAACGCAATTTGCCTGGTAGTCGAGAATTGGTTACCTCAGCATGTGTTATCGATCAAAGTTGAAACACACAAGTATTAAACACGCTACAATAAATATATCTCCAGTACACAAACAGAAAATAGGTAAATAATGTCAGAATACGGTCAGTCTACTGAAATAGTTACAAATATTATTCATTGAATACTTGTTTCTTTTCAATACAAATTTTGTACGATATATCGATCGAGAGATGGTACCCGAGGCTAGTACTTCTGAGGCTTATGGTCTCAACTCCCTAGTTTTCATCCTATTATCTCGAGACATCTTCAAAAACAAGTGCACGCACTATAATGCTTACTTTCATACTCTACTGTATTACAATTAACAACACTCCAGATATGTGCATCACAAACACTTTATTTTGTCATGTTTGGGGGGCACATGTCGTACCTTGCAGGCATCATTCTTATACTGCATATATGTTTTTCTGCACAATTACTTTTGATGACCCAATATATTATATCTTTAATAAATATTACATTAGTACCAGTACATACAAATATATATTTGATGTTGTGATTTCTAAAATGCCCATGGAAATATGGGATATGGGTATTTGAGCGATAGTATTTCAGGAGGGCCAATACGACGTCATTCAGACCCAACATCGATCTGTTATAGTGAAGTAAAGTCAAATTCAACAAAACAAACATCAATATTAAACTGATTTTATTTTATGTTTTCCAATGACTTATAGAAACTGATGGAGACAATGACACATCAATTTATTTTAACACTCGCTGCTTTACGTTTAGTGGTTCCCAGTCACTAGAATTTTAAATATTGTTCACGTGAACGCTTTCGGGCTTGATCCGTGAACGCTTCCGGGCTTGATCCGTGAACACTTTCGGGCTTGATCCGTGAACGCTTTCGGGCTTGATCCGTGAACACTTTTGGGCTTGATCCGTGAATGCTTCTGGGCTTGATCTGTGAACACATTCGGGCTTGATCCGTGAATGCATTCGGGCTTGATCCGTGAATGCATTCGGGCTTGATCCGTGAACCCATTCAGGCTTGATCCGTGAACCCATTCGGGCTTGATCCGTGAATGCATTCGGGCTTGATCAATGAATGCATTCGGGCTTGATCCGTGAACGCATCTAAACTATTACATAATGTTACCATGATGTCCCATACCAAGGTTCATCAATTGACCAAGTGATTTGGGAGGTTGAATTGGAATATATTATCAAGACAACAGTCATTTTGGTTATTGGATTAGATCAATTTCATTCGATTTTGATCTACTAAAATGTTACAAATTGATACTAGAATAAAAAAAAATTAAAAATCGGCAACACTATTTACGTAAAATTTGGAGAGGTACTTCTTCAAAAACTTGTCGTCGAGTTTAATTATATACCTTATAATCAATGAAATAAGCCGTATTTGAGGTTTCTACGCAAATTCATTTGGTAGGTCAATTTGACATCCTGTTGTTTATGTCAACTCATGTGTTCAGTTTTCCGGTGTATACATATGCAAGTACAAAATCGTCAACTCATGTGTTCAGAATTCCGTTGTATATACAAGTACAAAATCATCGACGCTTGTGTTCAGAATTCCGTTGTATATACAAGTACAAATCGTCAACTCATGTGTTCAGAATTCCGTTGTATATGCAAGTACAAATTGTCAACTCATGTGTTCAGAATTCCTTTGTATATGCAAGTACAAAATCATCAACCCTTGTGTTCAGCTGTCCGGGTGTATATGCAAGTACAAATCATAAACCCTTGTGTTCAGCTGTCCGGGTGTATATGCAAGTACAAATCATCAACCCTTGTGTTCAGCTGTCTGGGTGTATATGCAAGTACAAATCATAAACCCTTGTGTTCAGCTGTCCGGGTGTATATGCAAGTACAAATCATCAACCCTTGTGTTCAGCTGTCTGGGTGTATATGCAAGTACAAATCATCAACCCTTGTGTTCAGCTGTCCGGGTGTATATGCAAGTACAAATCATCAACCCGTGTGTTCAGCTGTCCGGGTGTATATGCAAGTACAAATCATCAACCCTTGTGTTCAGCTGTCTGGGTGTATATGCAAGTACAAATCATCAACCCTTGTGTTCAGCTGTCTGGGTGTATATGCAAGTACAAATCATCAACCCTTGTGTTCAGCTGTCTGGGTGTATATGCAAGTACAAATCATCAACCCTTGTGTTCAGCTGTCTGGGTGTATATGCAAGTACAAATCATCAACCCTTGTGTTCAGCTGTCCGGGTGTATATGCAAGTACAAATCATCAACCCTTGTGTTCAGCTGTCTGGGTGTATATGCAAGTACAAATCATCAACCCTTGTGTTCAGCTGTCTGGGTGTATATGCAAGTACAAATCATCAACCCTTGTGTTCAGCTGTCCGGGTGTTCAAAGTTCATGTAATGTGATAAGTCATGTTCTCAGGTGTTCAGCTTACTACTGTCCAAAACCGATCCTGATAGAAGCGTTCTTAGGTTGGAGGGTGACTGTTCCAAAACACCTGAAATAAAAATGTAAAATGATACAGAAATAGCTATGCATGTATCCATTTAAAAAATAATTGAAATTGTACCGCAACATACTGAATACATGTATTTAGTTATTTTGGCTCGATTGCAAAACATTAGATTAATCGCTCTCGATACCTTATTCCTGACGGAATCTATCGCCATGAGGGAGAGAAGAGGCAATGTGGATTTAGTACATCTCCACCATGGTTCTAACTGGCTCAAATCCATATATTTCTGGGCTACAAGGCGGTTGCGAGTTTATTCAATTATGTCTATTTTTCTCTTTCCCATAGTCATCTTGTTTGCCATAGCAATCTTGTTCCCCATAGTCATCTTGTTTCCCATAGTCATCATGTTTCCCATAGTCATATTGTTTCCCATAGTCATCATGTTTCCCATAGTCATATTGTTCCCCATAGTCATCTTGTTTCCCATAGTCATCATGTTTCCCATAGTCATATTGTTTCCCATAGTCATATTGTTTCCCATAGTCATATTGTTTCCCATAGTCATCTTGTGTCCCCATAGTCATATTGTTTCCCATAGTCATATTGTTTCCCATAGTCATCTTGTGTCCCATAGTCATCTTGTGTCCCCATAGTCATCTTGTGTCCCCATAGTCATCTTGTTTCCCATAGTCATCTTGTTTCCCATAGTCATCTTGTGTCCCCAGTCATATTGTTTCCCATAGTCATCTTGTTTCCCATAGCAATCTTGTGTCCCCATAGTCATCTTGTTTCCCATAGTCATCTTGTTTCCCATAGTCATCTTGTGTCCCATAGTCATATTGTTTCCCATAGTCATCTTGTTTCCCATAGTCATCTTGTTTCCCATAGTCATCTTGTTTCCCATAGTCATATTGTTTCCCATAGTCATCTTGTTTCCCATAGTCATCTTGTTTCCCATAGCAATCTTGTTTCCCATAGCAATCTTGTGTCCCATAGTCATCTGTGTCCCCATAGTCATCTTGTTTCCCATAGTCATCTTGTTTCCCATAGTCATCTTGTGTCCCCAGTCATATTGTTTCCCATAGTCATCTTGTTTCCCATAGCAATCTTGTGTCCCATAGTCATCTTGTTTCCCATAGTCATCTTGTTTCCCATAGTCATCTTGTTTCCCATAGTCATCTTGTGTCCCCATAGTCATATTGTTTCCCATAGTCATCTTGTTTCCCATAGCAATCTTGTGTCCCATAGTCATCTTGTTTCCCATAGTCATATTGTTTCCCATAGTCATCTTGTTTCCCATAGTCATCTTGTTTCCCATAGCAATCTTGTTTCCCATAGCAATCTTGTGTCCCCATAGTCATGTGTGTCCCCATAGTCATCTTGTTTCCCATAGTCATCTTGTTTCCCATAGTCATCTTGTGTCCCCATTGTTTCATAGTCATCTTGTTTCCCATAGTCATCTTGTGTCCCATAGTCATATTGTTTCCCATAGTCATCTTGTTTCCCATAGCAATCTTGTTCCCCATAGTCATCTTGTTTCCCATAGTCATCTTGTTTCCCATAGTCATCTTGTTTCCCATAGCAATCTTGTGTCCCATAGTCATTTGTTTCCCATAGTCATTTTTTCCCATAGTCATCTTGTTTCCCATAGTCATCTTGTTTCCCATAGTCATCTTGTGTCCCATAGTCATCTTGTTTCCCATAGTCATCTTGTTTCCCATAGTCATCTTGTTCCAGTCATTGTTTCCCATAGTCATCTTGTTTCCCATAGCAATCTTGTGTCCCCATAGTCATCTTGTTTCCCATAGTCATCTTGTTTCCCATAGTCATCTTGTGTCCCATAGTCATATTGTTTCCCATAGTCATCTTGTTTCCCATAGCAATCTTGTTTCCCATAGTCATCTTGTTTCCCATAGTCATATTGTTTCCCATAGTCATCTTGTTTCCCATAGCATCTTGTTTCCCATAGCAATCTTGTCATAGTCTTGTTTCCCATAGTCATCTTGTTTCCCATAGCATTGTGTTTCCCATAGTATCTTGTTTCCCATAGCAATCTTGTTTCCCATAGTCATCTTGTTTCCCATAGTCATCTTGTTTCCCATAGTCATCTTGTTTCCCATAGTCATATTGTTTCCCATAGTCATCTTGTTTCCCATAGTCATCTTGTTTCCCATAGTCATCTTGTTTCCCATAGTCATCTTGTTTCCCATAGTCATCTTGTTTCCCATAGCAATCTTGTTTCCCATAGCAATCTTGTGTCCCATAGTCATCTTGTTTCCCATAGTCATCTTGTTTCCCATAGTCATCTTGTTTCCCATAGTCATCTTGTGTCCCCAGTCATATTGTTTCCCATAGTCATCTTGTTTCCCATAGCAATCTTGTGTCCCCATAGTCATCTTGTTTCCCATAGTCATCTTGTTTCCCATAGTCATCTTGTTTCCCATAGTCATCTTGTGTCCCATAGTCATATTGTTTCCCATAGTCATCTTGTTTCCCATAGCAATCTTGTGTCCCATAGTCATCTTGTTTCCCATAGTCATATTGTTCCCCATAGTCATCTTGTTTCCCATAGTCATCTTGTTTCCCATAGCAATCTTGTTTCCCATAGCAATCTTGTTCCCATAGTCATGTTCCCATGTCATCTTGTTTCCCATAGTCATCTTGTTTCCCATAGTCATCTTGTGTCCCATAGTCATATTGTTTCCCATAGTCATCTTGTTTCCCATAGCAATCTTGTGTCCCATAGTCATCTTGTTTCCATAGTCATATTGTTTCCCATAGTCATCTTGTTTATCTTGTTCCCATAGTCATCTTGTTTCCATAGCAATCTTGTTTCCCATAGCAATCTTGTGTCCCCATAGTCATCTTGTTTCCCATAGTCATCTTGTTTCCCATAGTCATCTTGTTTCCCATAGTCATCTTGTGTCCCCATAGTCATATTGTTTCCCATAGTCATCTTGTTTCCCATAGCAATCTTGTGTCCCCATAGTCATCTTGTTTCCCATAGTCATATTGTTTCCCATAGTCATCTTGTTTCCCATAGTCATCTTGTTCCCATAGCAATCTTGTGTGTTTGTTTCCCATAGCAATCTTGTGTCCCCATAGTCATTGTGTGTCCCCATAGTCATCTTGTTTCCCATAGTCATCTTGTTTCCCATAGTCATCTTGTGTCCCCATAGTCATATTGTTTCCCATAGTCATCTTGTTTCCCATAGCAATCTTGTGTCCCCATAGTCATCTTGTTTCCCATAGTCATATTGTTTCCCATAGTCATCTTGTTTCCCATAGCAATCTTGTTTCCCATAGTCATCTTGTTTCCCCATGGTCATCTTGTTTCCCATTGTCATCTTGTTTCCCATAATCATCTTGTTTCCCATAGTCATCTTGTTTCCCATAGTCATCTTGTTTCCCATAGCAATCTTGTTTCCCATAGCAATCTTGTGTCCCATAGCAATCTTGTGTCCCATAGTCATCTTGTTTCCCATAGCAATCTTGTTTCCCATAGCAATCTTGTTTCCCATAGCAATCGTGTTTCCCATAGTCATCTTGTTTCCCATAGCAATCTTGTTTCCCATAGCAATCTTGTTTCCCATAGTCATCTTGTTTCCCATAGCAATATTGTGTCCCATAGCAATCTTGTTTCCCATAGCAATCTTGTTTCCCATAGCAATCTTGTTTCCCATAGTCATCTTGTTTCCCATAGTCATCTTGTTTCCCATAGCAATCGTGTGTCCCATAGCAATCTTGTGTCCCATAGTCATCTTGTTTCCCATAGTCACCTTGTTTCCCATAGTCATATTGTTTCCCATAGTCATCTTGTTTCCCATAGTCATCTTGTTTCCCATAGTCATATTGTTTCACATAGTCATCTTGTTTCCCATAGTCATATTGTTTCTCATAGCAATCTTGTTTCCCATAGTCATCTTGTTTCCCATAGTAATCTTGTGTCCCATAGCAATCTTGTGTCCCATAGTCATCTTGTTTCCCATAGCAATCTTGTTTCCCATAGCAATCTTGTTTCCCATAGCAATCTTGTTTCCCATAGTCATCTTGTTTCGCATAGTCATCTTGTTTCCCATAGCAATCTTGTTTCCCATAGCAATATTGTGTCCCATAGCAATCTTGTGTCCCATAGTCATCTTGTTTCCCATAGTCATCTTGTTTCGCATAGTCATCTTGTTTCCCATATTCATCTTGTTTCCCATAGTCATCTTGTTTCCCATAGTCATCTTGTTTCCCATAGTCATCTTGTTTCCCATAGTCATATTGTTTCACATAGTCATCTTGTTTCCCATAGTCATCTTGTTTCACATAGTCATCTTGTTTCACATAGTCATATTGTTTCACATAGTCATCTTGTTTCACATAGTCATATTGTTTCCCCATAGTCATCTTGTTTCCCATAGCAATCTTGTTCCCCATAGTCATCTTGTTTCCCATAGTCATCTTGTTTCCCATAGTCATATTGTTTCACATAGTCATCTTGTTTCCCATAGTCATCTTGTTTCCCATAGTCATCTTGTTTCCCATAGTCATCTTGTTTCACATAGTCATATTGTTTCCCCATAGTCATCTTGTTTCCCATAGTCATCTTGTTTCCCATAGTCATCTTGTTTCACATAGTCATCTTGTTTCCCATAGTCATCTTGTTTCTCATAGCAATCTTGTTTCCCATAGTCATCTTGTTTCCCATAGCAATCTTGTATCCCATAGCAATCCTGTGTCCCATAGTCATCTTGTTTCCCATAGCAATCTTGTTTCCCATAGCAATCTTGTTTCCCATAGTCATCATGTTTCCCATAGTCATCTTGTTTCCCATAGCAATCTTGTTTCCCATAGTCATCTTGTTTCCCATAGCAATCGTGTTGCACATAGCAATCTTGTTTCCCATAGCAATCTTGTTTCCCATAGTCATCTTGTTTCCCATAGTCATCTTGTTTCCCATAGTCATCTTGTTTCCCATAGTCATCTTGTTTCCCATAGTCATATTGTTTCACATAGTCATCTTGTTTCCCATAGTCATCTTGTTTCTCATAGCAATCTTGTTTCCCATAGTCATCTTGTTTCCCATAGCAATCTTGTATCCCATAGCAATCTTGTGTCCCATAGTCATCTTGTTTCCCATAGCAATCTTGTTTCCCATAGCAATCTTGTTTCCCATAGTCATCTTGTTTCCCATAGTCATCTTGTTTCCCATAGCAATCTTGTTTCCCATAGTCATCTTGTTTCCCATAGCAATCGTGTTGCACATAGCAATCTTGTTTCCCATAGCAATCTTGTTTCCCATAGTCATCTTGTTTCCCATAGCAATCTTGTTTCCCATAATCATCTTGTTTCCCCATAATCATCTTGTTTCCCATAGTCATCTTGTTCCCCATAGTCATCTTGTTTCCCATAGTCATCTTGTTTCCCATAGTCATATTGTTTCACATAGTCATCTTGTTTCCCATAGTCATATTGTTTCTCATAGCAATCTTGTTTCCCATAGTCATCTTGTTTCCCATAGTAATCTTGTGTCCCATAGCAATCTTGTGTCCCATAGTCATCTTGTTTCCCAAGCAATCTTGTTTCCCATAGCAATCTTGTTTCCCATAGCAATCTTGTTTCCCATAGTCATCTTGTTTCGCATAGTCATCTTGTTTCCCATAGCAATCTTGTTTCCCATAGCAATATTGTGTCCCATAGCAATCTTGTGTCCCATAGTCATCTTGTTTCCCATAGTCATCTTGTTTCGCATAGTCATCTTGTTTCCCATATTCATCTTGTTTCCCATAGTCATCTTGTTTCCCATAGTCATCTTGTTTCCCATAGTCATCTTGTTTCCCATAGTCATATTGTTTCACATAGTCATCTTGTTTCCCATAGTCATCTTGTTTCACATAGTCATCTTGTTTCACATAGTCATATTGTTTCACATAGTCATCTTGTTTCACATAGTCATATTGTTTCCCCATAGTCATCTTGTTTCCCATAGCAATCTTGTTCCCCATAGTCATCTTGTTTCCCATAGTCATCTTGTTTCCCATAGTCATATTGTTTCACATAGTCATCTTGTTTCCCATAGTCATCTTGTTTCCCATAGTCATCTTGTTTCCCATAGTCATCTTGTTTCACATAGTCATATTGTTTCCCCATAGTCATCTTGTTTCCCATAGTCATCTTGTTTCACATAGTCATCTTGTTTCCCATAGTCATCTTGTTTCTCATAGCAATCTTGTTTCCCATAGTCATCTTGTTTCCCATAGCAATCTTGTATCCCATAGCAATCCTGTGTCCCATAGTCATCTTGTTTCCCATAGCAATCTTGTTTCCCATAGCAATCTTGTTTCCCATAGTCATCATGTTTCCCATAGTCATCTTGTTTCCCATAGCAATCTTGTTTCCCATAGTCATCTTGTTTCCCATAGCAATCGTGTTGCACATAGCAATCTTGTTTCCCATAGCAATCTTGTTTCCCATAGTCATCTTGTTTCCCATAGTCATCTTGTTTCCCATAGTCATCTTGTTTCCCATAGTCATCTTGTTTCCCATAGTCATATTGTTTCACATAGTCATCTTGTTTCCCATAGTCATCTTGTTTCTCATAGCAATCTTGTTTCCCATAGTCATCTTGTTTCCCATAGCAATCTTGTATCCCATAGCAATCTTGTGTCCCATAGTCATCTTGTTTCCCATAGCAATCTTGTTTCCCATAGCAATCTTGTTTCCCATAGTCATCTTGTTTCCCATAGTCATCTTGTTTCCCATAGCAATCTTGTTTCCCATAGTCATCTTGTTTCCCATAGCAATCGTGTTGCACATAGCAATCTTGTTTCCCATAGCAATCTTGTTTCCCATAGTCATCTTGTTTCCCATAGCAATCTTGTTTCCCATAATCATCTTGTTTCCCCATAATCATCTTGTTTCCCATAGTCATCTTGTTCCCCATAGTCATCTTGTTCCCCATAGCAATCTTGTTTCCCATAGTTATCTTGTTCCCCATAGTTATCTTGTTTCCCCATAATCATCTTGTTTCCCATAATCATCTTGTTTGGCTGCTTAAGACAGGCTGCAATACCAGTACTTGACTGAACTGATCATCTGTAGTTAACAAACTTTACAGAAGTGTTCATTAGCAAATAATTACAAGCATGTATCTTGGATTTAGCTTGTTTATCCTCGAATAATTGAAATATGTTATTAACTAAGATTTTGTAATTTGGTTTTTTTCTTTTTTAATTTAGTTTTATCGTAGGACTTCATTAAACTTTAAAACGAAAGGCAGCCCTGGATGAGGTATAGACACCCATCTATGGTACCAAGTAACACCAACAACCAAGCGATATCAGGACAGAGTGTTCAAACAGCTGTGACTATATAAATACTGTTAACGGCCAAGGGAGCTAATTTTGTTAAATTCATGACTTATTGGATTTTGATAATAATAATACAAAGCCATTTGACATAATGTGTAAACCGAGGGATAATTGTGCTAAACCTTGGTAAAGTATCCAGGTTATTGCGTACATTGCTTTAATATAAACCAAAGAGACATTATTCTACTAAACTGTATGAGTGAGTTATGTAACTTGACTTAAACATCTCAGCATTCTGTGACTGGTTCATGTTTCTTTCTTTGTTTTTGGGGGTTTAAAGTCGCACCAACAGCTTAGGTCATACTGCAATGAAGACCCCAGGCGCCCCTTCGAGCTGTATTTAATGCACGGGCAGCACTCGGCTAGAACCACTGACCTTCTGCAAACCATTTAGATAGCTTCCTCACTTGAAAGAAATTAGACGCCCCGAATGTGATTCAAACCTGCAGTGGTGAGGGGCAAGTGATTTGGAGTCAAATGACCGTAACCACTCAGCCACGAGTGGTTTATGAGATATATAACACCATTGCCATAAAACTATACACACATGGTAATGCCGACACTAGCCATCCTAATCCCCCCAATAGTTATACTAAAACCTTGGTTACAGGTTTAACATCATAAACATTGCTAATTTTCTGTGCAAGGTCCATAACTCTGGTGTTCCAAGTTATATCAAACTTGATCTAGACATTTTCCCCATAAATACTGTGACAAGTTTCAAAAACATCGTATAATGCTGGTTTGAGTAATAGTTTAGAGCATGAATAAGTTTGTTAAATTGTCAGCAATTCAAGGGTCGCAACTTCACTGCCACCTGTACTGTATAGCTAAGGAAACAAATCTAATCTAGACATGCAAACTTATAGATACTACGATCGAGTTTCAAAAACATTGGATTATATTTGTTTGGGTAAGAAGAGAGTGGACATTTTGTGAAATATTTAGCAATTCAAGGGCCGTAATTCCGGTTATACTAAAGCACTATGGCTGATTTAAGAGTAACAATATTTTATTGCCTATATATACATGTACATGCAAATACAAAAATATAGTTACACAATAATAATACAACATAACACAAGCAAATGGGTTGAGCAACAAGTTCTAACAACATTACATTAAGCCCTTCCCATGGCTGGTTAGCAAACAATGTGCTCATAAATATCATTAGTGGATGCCGCCCACCTTTGATAGGCATGCATAAATAATAGACTATGGTGTAAGGCGGGAAGAGTTTGTTTGTTTTATTTGTTTTGGGGGGTTTAAAGTTGTTATGTTATATTTCGGGTTTTACGCCGGCATCAGCACCATTTTGGGCTATATTGCCTGCGGGCAGTTTACCTAACAACACCTTTCCTGGGCAGGCTCCAGCGGTTAACCAGTACTTGGGTGCACCAACCTCTGTAAGAAACTGCCAACATTTTCATATAAATGAGACACGGCCTGAGCGGGGCTCGAACCCGTGACCATCAGTGATGATAGGTTACAGTGGTATACAAGTCAGCGACCTTAACCACGGAGGCGGACTTTAAAGTTGTACCAACAGCTTAGGTCATATGGCGACTCACTAGCTAGTATTGGCAGATGAAGACACGCGGGTGCCTCTCCAAGCCATATTTCAGGGAACTCGTATAGAACCACCAACCTACCGTGAGCCAGCTGGATAGCTTCATCACATCACATGAAAACAGTGACACCCCAGTGCAATTCTAACCTACAGTTGTGAGGGGCAAGTGATTAGAAGTCAACGGCCGTAACCACTCGGACACGGATGCAACACATCTCAAGGTTATATACTGGATAAATGGTGCATTGCATCAAAGGGGAATAAATCTTTCATAATGATTATATCTAAATCCTAGTACGGTTCAGTTCTGTTTCCGATTTCGTTGAATCTAGACACCTACATAAATTTGGAAATCGTGCAAAATGAAAAATATTTAATCTACGATTAAAAAAGTACAAAATGACACATACTTTCAAAATAAAAATCAATTAGCGATTAATTATGAGAACATAGAGATGGTGTTGAGAACGAGTGGCTTGAGTGCGTAGGTGTTGACATATTGGACATCACTATAAATACTAGGGTTTTTTCCAGATTTACTCTGGTAATCCAGGGATCGCAGGTTCGATCCCCCGTCTTACCCTAATAAAATTAACAGTCTTTCAGATCGGACATTAACCTGTGGTCTCGTGTCGGTGCTGTACACCGTGCACGTAAAAGAACCAGAGGAGACGAGACTCTGGAATGGGTCTCTGTCTGTATCATTGCACTATCCTCCAAATTCTAAAATGATCTCTTCAGGAGGCATCGCTCATATGGGCAACCGGTAGCAACGATAAATAAACGTACAACACACAAAAAGATTTACTCAGTGCTGACACATTCCACACGCACTTGTTTTAGTAGTCTTATACCCACAAGTCTTTGTCACGATTCATAAAAATGTCCCGTAATTTTTTTTCTTTGCTCTTAAATAAGATACGTTTATAAATGAAAAAAAGCCATTTTCCCCACTTTAAGTTCTCTTCTTTTTTTTTAAACTACTCCCTAGCAACCTAATATAAAGGCTTATGCTAATAATATTAGTTTAGTGTAGTCTATACACAATTTTTTTTATTTAGCTCGATTGCGAAACAAGTTCTTTCAACTTATATTAATCACTCTCGAGACTTCATTCCTGATGGAATCCATCGCCATGAAGGAGAGAGAAGAATCAATCTGGAATTTAAATGTCTTGCCTAAGGGCACAATCGTAACGGCTCCAGCGGGGCTCGAATTCCGGACCTTTCACACATGAAGCGAACGCGCTTCCACTGCGCTATCACGACTTCCACAATAATATTCAATGATACCTGCTAGCTTTAACTTGAGCGCTGAATGATTGATGGTGGCATCCTCTGACATCGCAGGCATATTCTCCATAGTTAGGTTCTTGTTCACTTCAAATTTCACCCACTTGTAACCATTGCACTTTTTGGCCCCAAGGCAACTCTGTATTAAGTTCTGAACGACCGGGTGTGATAGACCGAAGAAATCGGGACCCTTGCCGGTCGTTTCCACGAGCTTCATCCCTCTGTAAGACAACCACAACATGTTTATTACAGATTGAACGTTTGTCTCAGTTGCTTGTACCTTGGGATTAACCCTTTACTCCACATAAACATGGTCTAGTGGTTAAGGCGTCCGCCTACAGAGCGAGAGGTCAAAGGTTCGAACCTCGTCAGGGGTTTGTTCTGATATGGCTGGTTGGTGAGTCGCTAGTTAAATAATGGTTACCGATTGCCTACCAGCCTGGCGCCAGGCATACACGCATAGGATTCGGGAAGTATGATGTTCATAAAAAGAGGTGTCTCATAAGTCAGAAATGGCTAGCCCTTTAAATAGGGGCGACACTATAATAAACTAAACACTAAACATCATTATCGCTTCCCACACTCTATGTATAGCCACCATTCCACAACATAACTACAGTCAAACCTGTCTTAAGCAGCCAGCCAAGGGAGTCAGAGAAGGTGGCTGCTTAGCACAGGTGGCTGCTTAATAGAGGTCAAATATATAATAAAACGCCCGATTGGGAATCTGGCTGCTTAATACAGGTTGGCTGCTTAATAGAGGTTACTACTAACACAGGTTTGACTGTATTCCCATATAGATAATTATTATGGAGTACATAGGTTAGTATGCCTACTGCTTATCAGCAGTATGGAGATAAAAATGAGTATTTTGTCTCTACTGTTGTGGAGTAAAGGGTTGAAGGTCATTGGCAATTCTCCAGCAATTATTGGTGGCAAACGACCTCCGAGCAGAATTTCAGGAGCAGACGGGCACCTGGGTTGCTGGATAGCTTGGTCTATATCACTGTGACATATGCCTACTGGAAATCGCAGCTATCTCTCTCACTCACTCATTCGCTCTGTCTTCAATGTCTCTCTATTCCTCTCTCTCACTCTCAAGTTCACCTTTTTCACTCTCCCTCCAAACTCTTTCTCCCACGTAATTATATATCTATGAACACATTTGTAAAACATAATGTATGAACATGTACGTATCCCAAACTATGTATAATCAATGTAAAAACAACAAAATATTGAACCACTGGGTTGCTGGATAGCAATTGAGAGACACACCCAGTCGGGTTGGAATCTACACCGGTGAGGGGCAATAACTAGGACAAGACATTTTCAGTGATAGTTAATTCAGTTTTAGTTAATTCTATAAATCATTACAGTCAAACCTGTGTTAGTGGTCACCTCCATTAAGCAGCCAACCTGTATTAAGCAGCCAGTTTCCAGATTCCCAATCGGTTGTTTTATTATAGATTTGACCTCTATTAAGCAGCCACCTGTGCTAGGCAGCCACTTTCTCTGACTCCCTTGGCTGGCTGCTTAAGACAGGTTTGACTGGATATATGAAAATGTAACATGGGAAGAAATTCTCAAAATTGGACTATCTAAATATGCAAATTTTGTTTAAATATGTCATTTTTAAAACTGGAAAGCGCAGCAAAATTTCATATACAGACGGATATGTAGTCCAGTGGTAACACGCTGGCCTGGTAATCCAGGGATCGCAGGTTCGATCCCCCATCTGACCCTAATAAAATTAACAAGTCTTTCAGATGGGACGTTAAACCGAGGTTTTGTGTCGGTGCTTTACACCGTGCACGTAAAAAAACCAGAGGAGATTCTGGAATGGGTCTCTGTCTGTATCATGCACTATCCTCCAAAATCTATAATAACTAATCTCTTCAGGAGGCGTCGCTCATATGGGCAACCGGTAGCGACGATAAATAAACGTAAAAAAGCATGCATGAGAATTTATATACACAGTTGAATTTAACCAAGTCCCTGTAGGATACTGTTGAATATTTGTTTACAACATGATATGCTTTTATGATATATTGTATATAGATGAGACTATAATAAAGAATAACAACCAGGTTGATGTGTTTAATATTGTTAAAAAATCATATACAATTATAGGGTTAAAATGCACAGTACAACCATTAAATACGACATTTGAATAGAAGGAGTGCTTTATAATGGGCCAGTGTATCTTACTAGACACAATTTTGTTTGAAAATCGTAAAAACCAAAAAGGGAGAAGTGGGGCCCCCAGAGGGCGAAGTCAGGGTCCCTATGGCGACAATTTCGCCCACATCGCCCTCTAGAATGATCCCTGATATTGTTTAAACTAAGCAATCTAATACCTGTATATATCTAGTATATTGTTTAAACTAAGCAATCTAATACCTGTATATATCTAGTATATTGTTTAAACTAAGCAATCTAATACCTGTATATATCTAGTATATTGTTTAAACTAAGCAATCTAATACATGTATATATCTAGTATATTGTTTAAACTAAGCAATCTAATACATGTATATATCTAGTATATTGTTTAAACTAAGCAATCTAATACCTGTATATATCTAGTATATTGTTTAAACTAAGCAATCTAATACCTGTATATATCTAGTATATTGTTTAAACTAAGCAATCTAATACATGTATATATCTAGTATATTGTTTAAACTAAGCAATCTAATACCTGTATATATCTAGTATATTGTTTAAACTAAGCAATCTAATACCTGTATATATCTAGTATATTGTTTAAACTAAGCAATCTAATACTTGTATATATCTAGTATATTGTTTAAACTAAGCAATCTAATACCTGTATATATCTAGTATATTGTTTAAACTAAGCAATGTAATACCTCTATATATCTAGTATATTGTTTAAACTAAGCAATCTAATACCTGTATATATCTAGTATATTGTTTAAACTAATCGATCTAATACCTGTATATATCTAGTATATTGTTTAAACTAATCGATCTAATACCTGTATATATCTAGTATATTGTTTAAACTAAGCAATCTAATACCTGTATATATCTAGTATATTGTTTAAACTAAGCAATCTAATACCTGTATATATCTAGTATACTGTTTAAACTAAGCAATCTAATACCTGTATATATCTAGTATATTGTTTAAACTAAGCAATGTAATACCTCTATATATCTAGTATATTGTTTAAACTAATCGATCTAATACCTGTATATATCTAGTATATTGTTTAAACTAATCGATCTAATACCTGTATATATCTAGTATATTGTTTAAACTATTTGATCTAATACCTGTATATATCTAGTATATTGTTTAAACTAATCGATCTAATACCTGTATATATATTTAGTATATTGTTTAAACTAAGCAATCTAATACCTGTATATATCTAGTATATTGTTTAAACTAATCGATCTAATACCTGTATATATCTAGTATATTGTTTAAACTAAGCAATCTAATACCTGTATATATCGTATATTGTTAAAAAGCAATCTAATACCTGTATATTTAGTATATTGTTTAAACTAAGCAATCTAATACCTGTATATATCTAGTATATTGTTTAAACTAATCATCTAATACTTGTATATACTAGTATTGTTAAACTAAGCAATCTAATACTGTATATATCTAGTATATTGTTTAAACTAAGCAATCTAATACTTGTATATATCTAGTATATTGTTTAAACTAAGCAATCTAATACCTGTATATATCTAGTATATTGTTTAAACTAAGCAATCTAATACTTGTATATATCTAGTATATTGTTTAAACTAATCGATCTAATACCTGTATATATCTAGTATATTGTTTAAACTAAGCGATCTAATACCTGTATATATCTAGTATATTGTTTAAACTAAGCAATCTAATACCTGTATATATCTAGTATATTGTTTAAACTAAGCGATCTAATACCTGTATATATCTAGTATATTGTTTAAACTAAGCAATCTAATACATGTATATATCTAGTATATTGTTTAAACTAAGCAATCTAATACCTGTATATATCTAGTATATTGTTTAAACTAAGCAATCTAATATTCGAAATAGTTCAAGATTTATAAAGGCACTGTTTGTCCATTCCTCTAAGTAATATAACGACTTATTTTAACTCTACTTGTAGTAGTATAAAACAACAAATTTTATTAACCCATTCCTTCATACAGATTTAGGTTAATATACTATTATATCTCCATACAAACGTCACCCATTTAGCTATCATACAGTGGATAAGTAGTCGCTATATCTATCCCACCTCCATAGATGTTACTGGGACTACATGAGATTTAGGTTAATATACTATTATATCTCCATACAAACGACAGCCATTTAGCTATCATGTAGTGGATAAGTAGTCACCATATCTATCCCACCTCCATAGATATTACTGGGACTACATAGAGATTTAAGTTAATATACTATTATATCTCCATACAAACGACACCCATTTAGCTATCATGCAGTGGATAAGTAGTCGCCATATCTATCCCACCTCCATAGATAGTATTAGCACTACATGAGATTCTGGCCTATATTATGAACATTGGTTTGGCTACTACATTGTCAATGCATGTCATATTGGTAATGGCGTCAGGAGGTGCTTCTATGAGGGAAATGGTTAAAACAACGAATGATAAACTGGTTCACTAAGGCTCTGAATCAGTTCTCTAAGCTAATTCATTACGCTCAGATGTCTTACTTGACTCAGATGTCTAGACTGGTTCCTTACTTGACTCAGATGTCTAGACTGGTTCCTTACTTGACTCAGATCTCTAGACTGGTTCCTTACTTGACTCAGATCTCTAGACTGGTTCCTTACTTGACTCAGATCTCTAGACTGGTTCCTTACTTGACTCAGATCTCTAGACTGGTTCCTTACTTGACTCAGATCTCTAGACTGGTTCCTTACTTGACTCAGATCTCTAGACTGGTTCCTTACTTGACTCAGATCTCTAGACTGGTTCCTTACTTGACTCAGATCTCTAGACTGGTTCCTTACTTGACTCAGATCTCTAGACTGGTTCCTTACTTGACTCAGATCTCTAGACTGGTTCCTTACTTGACTCAGATCTCTAGACTGGTTCCTTACTTGACTCAGATGTCTAGACTGGTTCCTTACTTGACTCAGATCTTTAGACTGGTTCCTTACTTGACTCAGATCTCTAGACTGGTTTGCTATTGCTCTGACTAAGACATATGCCGAGTTTTAAAATATTATTATACATCGCGGATACATAACTTTTAAAAATAAACATTGCAATAATGAACTGAAAATTAGGGCATGCATATCGTGAATAGACAAGATTTGCAAAGACAGATCTGACAAATTCTTTCTGCTACAAGAAGTGAAAATTTAACCGACCTGGACTGGTTTAAAGCACGCAGCAATTGACTATGACATTCGGACAAAAACCTGCTCTTGAAACTCCTTGCGTCATCTTCTGGGACTATCTCAAACTGGAAAATAAATATGACCTCAAGTGTAACACTGAACAGTTTGGTTTAAACAGATTTATTTATCAGGATACATGTAATATACATGGAGATTTATCACGATACATTTATATCCTGATATGTGCATTGAACTGAAAGCTAAAGGCTTAAGGACATTCTTTCCACTTTGTTTTTGGGGTCTAAAGTCGCACCAACAGCTTAGGTCAAACAGCGACTCTCCAGCTATTATTGGTGGATGAAGACCCTGGATGCTCCTATGAGCAGTTTTGCAGGCACCATGATAGAACCAGCGACCTACCACAAGCCAGCTGGATAGATTCTTCATTAGAAATAATTGGACAACCCAGTGGGATTCGAACCGATGGCAGTGAGGGGCAAGTGATTTAATGTGAATGACCTTAAATAACACCAACAGCTTTTAGCTGAATTATTTTTGACTTTACATGTGATTCTTTACTAACCTCATATCAATTCTACTGACCTAATATAGGATATATGGAGTCTCCACAAATATAGGATATATGGGGTCTCCACAAATACAGGATATATGGGGTCTCCACAAATACAGGATATATGGGGTCTCCACAAATACAGGATATATGGAGTCTCCACAAATACACTATATATGGGGTCTCCACAAATACACGATATATGGGGTCTCCACAAATACACGATATATGGGGTCTCCACAAATACACGATATATGGGGTCTCCACAAATACAAGATATATGGGGTCTCCACAAATACACGATATATGGGGTCTCCACAAATACACGATATATGGGGTCTCCACAAATACACGATATATGGGGTCTCCACAAATACACGATATATGGGATCTCCACAAATACAGGATATATGGGGTCTCCACAAATACACGATATATGGGGTCTCCACAAACACACGATATATGGGGTCTCCACAAACACACGATATATGGGGTACATGTCTTGAGTGAAATAAAACATTTATATTGTATTGGTGTCTCCACATGGTGACACTCGTCCAATGAATGGTGTAAATTTAGTGGGAGGTAAGATATAATTTTTGTACATTGTTAAAACAAAGAAATATAAAATGATGCATGATATACAAGTTCAAAATGTAATGAATGAATGCGAACAAATAAAGCAAGGCACATTGTAACCCACCATTGGACCATTTCCTCCGTCTGATATTTTACACGTATACAAGCACTGTTTTTCTGGATTCTGTACGTTAGCATATACTCTGGTACTGCAGTAGCCTACGGGAAATATACTGTTGGATGTATGAAACCCTGGTCTATCTGGCACAATCTGAAATACGCACATTTAAACATAGTATAATTATATATATATACATGTATATATATATATAGATTAGTTTAAACAATATTTGTTTCTTTGAATAAACATAGTCAAGTATAAATATTATGTACATACATGTAGGATTGTGGAGAAAGCAACCTGCTTGTATGGTTACTTCTTTCCTATGTACATACATGTAGGATTGAGGAGAAAGCAATCGGCTTGTATGGTTACCTCTTTCCTATGTACATACATGTAGGATTGAGGAGAAAGCAATCGGCTTGTATGGTTACCTCTTTCCTATGTACATACATGTAGGATTGAGGAGAAAGCAATCGGCTTGTATGGTTACCTCTTTCCTATGTACATACATGTAGGATTGAGGAGAAAGCAATCTACTTGTATGGTTACCTCTTTCCTACATATATAGATTGTCAAAGACCTGTTGCTATGGCTTTTAGCAGAGCCTCTCATTTTGAAAATCACATACTGCCCTCAATAAAATGTCAAAATTGGCATGGTAATTTTCACAAAACGATTTTTTTACAGAGACAGCATCATGTGAGCAAACATAAAGGACATTTCCAATTAGTGGGGTGTACATTAGCAGTAACATACATGTGACACACAACAATTAGTGGGGTGTACATTAGCAGTAACATACATGTGACACACAACAATTAGTGGGGGTGTACATTAGCAGTAACATACATGTGACACACAACAATTAGTGGGGGTGTACATTAGCAGTAACATACATGTGACACACAACAATTAGTGGGTGTGTACATTAGCAGTAACATACATGTGACACACAACCTTAGCACCTACTCTAATTACCGGTGTGTGTTTTACGATTATTTATCGTCACTACCGGTTGCCCATATGAGCGACGCCTCCTGAAGAGATTAGTCATTTTAGATTTTTGGAGGATAGTGCAATGATACAGACAGAGACCCATTCCAGAATCTCCTCTGGTTCTTTTACATGCACGGTGTAAAGCACAGACACGAGACCTTGGTTTAAAGTCCCATCTGAAAGACTGTTCATTACAAACGATTCCATCAGGAATGAGGTATCGAGAACGATTTATCTAATGTTGTAAGAACTTGTTTCGCAATTGAGAATAGATATATAGAATACACAAACTAATTGAAATGGATTGTAAAACAAGCCGAGCGCTTTTGTAAATTCCTTTCCATGTTGATGTTGCCAAATATAATTGCTAGCATTAATAACGGTTGCTGTTCGATTCGCGCAGTGGTTGGCACGCTCTCTTCTCACCAATGCAAGTATGCGAGATTGTAAGGTGGTCGCCAGACAGGACAGGTGAGTTTTCTCCGGGTACTCTGGTTTCCTCCCCCACGAATGACCACATTTACATTTTCATCCACGCCAACAAGAGTGATTAATATAAGTTGTTAAAGCTTGTTTCGCAATTGTTGTAAAATGAACAAAGTTTTAACTAATAGCAGTTAGTGTGACCTGACAGGCAGTGTTCTATAATGTACTTACCTCTCCTATACTGTATAAAGTGAGCTCTCCCATTACAAGAGGAAACATTGGTCTCCCAGTGTTATCCAGAGGTATAGATGGAACAATATGCTTCCCTCCAGCAATTTTACTTTTCTTTGCTTTGCTTTTAACTCCCAGCACTGCAATAATATTAAGGTTTAACCCATTCAACACCAAGTAACTCACATGGACTGGTCCATGATATTCATAAACCAATAAATGAATCAGAAAATCACATTTGGACAAGTTCATTTATCAAAATGGGTAATTATGTCTAAAAATAGTCATATCACTGGCAAAAAGTGCAGATCCTGATGAGACGGCTCGTCACGAGCCGGCTCATCTGGATCTACACTTTTTGTAAGCCTATTTAGAGGTCTGTGGTGTTGAAAGGGTTAAGCAATTTTAATACAATATTTATATCATGTTGAGCCTCAATGGTGAAATAGAAACAGTGTTTACTGGTGTAATCATGAGGTTGCGAGATTGAACCCCGCCAGAATCACGGTGGAGATGTCTTAGGGCAAGACAATAAATCCACATTGTCTCCTCTCTCTCCCTCACGAGGTCTCAAGAGAGATCAAACTAATACAGTGAAACCTGCTTGAAAGACCACATCTGTTAAGAGACCACTTGTATAACGAGCTCACAATTTATTTACTCCGTCACATCGGCGCCGATGTCACCCTATAGTGACTACAAGACAGATCACTGGTGTCGCACACGGCAACTATTACGTGGTATCCGCATAATACACCTAATTTTACGACATCGCATCACCAATTTTGTTATAGATGTCTTGGATCGGATAATGCATGATTTAGATGTCAGAATTTGAAATGTCGGACGAATATCTGCATTTTCATTTGGAAAAAAACAACTTTACGAGGTATTTACATGATATTTACATGTAGTACAGGTGAAATATAGATAAATATAGAATCAGTATCACCTGTATGTCGGGTAAATTGCTCTCATTGACTATAAATAACTTCAACGGCCTGTGTCATGACCCACAGTGGGCAGTTTATTGACTAAATATATGTTGTCAATTGTTTAATAATAATAATTTTACAGATGCTTATGTACATACATGTATATATATATAGAGTTATTAATGAATTGGGGAAATATATTTGCGCTGAGAGAAGCATTTTGTCAGATATTTGGCGTCGAAAGAGTTAAGGAACAAATTAGCCTGTATTAAAAGAGTCAGTAATATAGTACTGTAATATAATGTTCAATTATGCATATACAGTCAAACCTGTATTAGTGGTCACATCTATTAAGCAGCCAAACTGTATTAAGCAGTCAGTATCAAAATTCCTACACCACAATTAAGCAGCCACCTGTACTAAGCAGCCACTTTCTGTGATTCCCTTGTCTGGCTGCTTAAGACAGGTTTTACTGTTACAAAATACAGAACAGACAAATAATTACACTCCAACATATCCCTAGTCTGCTTGGCTTTATCTCCTGGCAATGGATTGGCTTTCTTCTTTGACTTGGATTTACCTCCACCTAATAACTCTTCAACTGCAGGACTCTTCAACATGGAGGGGGATATGTGTTTGCTGGCCATCAGTGGTGTTTCTGCTGCAGTCTGATAGTGAAGATATTTTCGTAGAAGAAATCTGAAATTTACATTCATATACAAACTGTAATTATATGCTATTCACATAGCTCTGTATTGTAGCCACAATATTGCAATGTCCGGACAGTTAAAAAAAAAAAAAAAAAAAAAAAAAAGAAGGTTACGTGTTCAAAGTACTGATATTTATAAAAAGTATTTTCATTTCCCGATGAGCACCCAGGTAGAACCACCTAAGCTACACAAACAAACTAGACAGCTTCCACACATCTTTAACTTGTGTGTTACATTTATTTATCGTCGCTATCGGTTGCCCATATGAGCGACGCCTCCTGGAGAGATTCGTCATATTAGATGTTTGCAGGATAGTGCAATGATACAGACAGAGACCAGTTACAGAGTCTCCTCTTGTTCTTTTACGTGAACGGTGTAAAGCACCGACACGAGACCTCGGTTTAAAGTCCCATCTAAAAAACTATTAATTTTATTAGGGTCAGATGGGGGATCGAACCTGGATTACCATTCCATCGTGTTAACAAGCGGACTACAGATCCGCCTGTAACAATTGACCTTTCTGCCGATTTTGATTGACAGCTGGCGTTAGCCAATCGCATCGCACCATTCGCGCACACCCCCGGCAACGGTTTATCGCCGCCATCTTGTTAGACAAACAATGCATATTAGACACACTAGTAACGAGTAGACAAATTTGAAAAGGCGTGAATTTGATCGAAAATACGGGTTTAAAATTGTTTTAATGATGTTGAAAATGTGTAGCTTTGGTGTGTGGGTTAGTTATAGTACAAAATTAGTCGATATCCTGGTGATCGACGTTAAATTCAACCCATTTCAAAATCCTTGGACAAATCTAAAAGTGTGTATATGAACCACAAAATACCAGACAGCTGCTTTAAAAACAATGCATCTATAAAAACACCGACTGACCCCATATAGTCATTCTTTTCTCACAAACACAGCAATCAAATTTAAGCGTGTCACACTGTTTATTGGGAGCAATCAACAACTTACCCACTAACGGTACATCACAGAGACCGCCGAGTTATAATACCCGATAGGGGCCACTGCTATCAAGATCAAAGTATTTCACATCGGAATTTAGCACTGATTGTGCTAATTGGTCAATTATAAAATGTGTGCACATAATTATATAATTGATTACTACACCGAGTCATTGTTTTATCGTTCTGTTAGATAAATGAGTTATGTAGTAACATTTTAATCAAATCTGATAACGAGTGATCGTGATCTGAAATTATTTTTTGAAAAATATTTAAAATTAATTAATACTGTCTGTCATTGACAATGGTGAAAAGATGTAGTTACGGGCTGTGTGACAGTGATGTAGATATCCAGATCGATTGATAGGTGACGTTAAATTCGTGCCATTTTCAAAACCTAAGACAAATCTGGAAAACATGTCTAAGGTGGATTAAGTTGTGTGAACGACCAAACGACCAGCTGAATACATCCAAAATTAATGCAAACAGATATATTTGCACACAAGTAAGTTGAAATTAATTTATTTATGCATAATAAAATATTTCGAAAAAATATATTCTGCATTAATAGATCTACCGTTCACAAGAGATATGTGAGTATAGTGGTGATTATACATGTGGTTCATACATATTGTCGTGGATGGTGGACTAGGGATCAGATAGTAGTAATAGTACACATGCATGTGCAGAGCTGTGGGATTCCCATATTAGCTCAGTGAACGTACTGGTGTTCAGTTTTTGGGCCTAATGTTCGAGTCTTCTAGGAGGCATAGGGTCGAGTCTCTCAAGACGGTGGCATATTTCATTTCTTTTGATGTCAAAGTTGACACGATGTGGTTGTTCACTCTTCCGTTGACTGCGCAAGCATTTACCACGAACACTTAACACGTCCTCATCCGTATATCTGTTCTTTAGAGAAATAACCTTCACACCTACGTCTATTATGAGATGGGCTGTTGACAAATTAATCAATTACTGGAGAATATATATTATTCTTCACACCTTGATTGGTCGGCTCAAACATTTGTGATGCTGACTTGTATGCCCATGTTTTATCAGCTTTAGAGCTGAGCCGTGCCATATGTCCAAGCCCTTGAATCATGTATAAATATCATGCTCTTCACATCAATTTCATTACAACCATGGTGTCTATTTTTCCATGCGTTTTTTGCTCTCGTCACGTTTCCAGCCGTATGCATGCTCTTAGCTGTGATAAGTGCCACCGTTGGAATCATCGAAAATGCGGAATGATTTATTTATTCTCCCCTATTCACTTTAATTAATCTTGATTAGTGGCATGAAACCTAGATAGATAATCACTCCTGGTATGGCAAACACACGGCTACATAGTCCCATTCATAATTGTGTCTACTTACCTAAATAGCTAATAATACTTTTTAATAGCATTATTATAATGGGCCTGTATAGTGCAGTACTATATATATATAAAATACGAACCTGTGATTATACGAATGCACTAGTATACGAAACTACCATTAGACGAACAGGGAATTATACGAAATCACCTGAATTCACCTAAAACCCTTGCTTTCAACGAGATATTCTTATCTGGGTGAAATAAAACCGAGAAATTCGACGGAATTTTATCTAGATTAACTCGATGCAGGTCTGCGTTAGACGCCATTTTGTTAGATAGCTTGTCTCGCGTGGTTACAGCGAGCACCTGTAACTATGGGGGGCGTGCCTAAGTAGCGTTTGCAGAAAGGTCAATTGTCTACACCCGGAAGTTTCCTTTTAACAACAATTAACTAAATAAGCAAACATACTACATTATGGACATCTGGTCCAGGAAAATAATACAAAGACATACCCAGGCGTAATAGTAATACATTTAATAACTGCAATGGCATAATGGCATTATAATATTTGAATTACAGTGCTTTGTTTATTATGATGTAAAACTATGATGACTAGTTTGGCCCCTGGGAAATATTGTTTGTTAATGAAATAGATCAAATGTTAGCCTATTTTTTGGCCGTTATTTGCCTTATACAATACTGTGTAGCACCCAGGTTGATACGCTGTGTTTTCCAGTCTGATATTACGCTTGCTGGTTTGATACGGTCACGAGCCCGTATCAAACCAGAAAAAAACCTAGTTCCTGAGGAGAAAATAATAAATGTGCACTCGGTGCTAGTTTGTTTACTTCCTGTAGCATCTCAGTGAATCAAATTTGACAGATAACAGATGTTTGTAGTTTCGTGGTAATATTTCAATTTCAAATCTATTCCTGATAAATGGATAACGGAGAGCATGATTTCGATTATTAAATGTTCAAATTCATATCAAAGTAATAAGACGTTATTATGCGACTAATTTCATATCAGCATAGGTATCGACCCCAGGTAACTTTGGTCTCAGGCTGATATCAAGTTATACCTCTGGTCGATATACCTGATATGAAACTAGCAATGTAATAACCTCTAATGATCTGTATTGGTAGAAGGTCACCTGGTTATCAGCTAGGTGGAAGCATTTCAGATTCTGACAGTTGGTTTTGAAGACAAGATAAACATTTTGTCACATAGTGATGACTGATATCTGGCCAAGTTCCTAACGGTGATTACACTGTTAGCTGCTACTATCTTGGTAGGTCATTTCCAGATAGACCTACGAATGTGAAGTAAAAGGGAAGAATTTCTCAGAATGAAAAGTTTGAAAATCACTTATTAAAGTCTACAAATATTAATATTAATTGGCTGAACGTATTAAATCTTACTGGAATGTAATTGATTCAAGCAGGCTTGTTTAAGGTCTCACTAGTATCGTGCATGTCTGTGTCTGAAACAATGCTCAGTGGGGCATCTACATACTTGTCTAACAGTTAAAAACTGGAGAGTCAACTAACAGTTAAAACTGGAGAGTCAACTAACCATTAAAACTGGAGAGTCAACTAACCATTAAAACTGGAGAGTCAACTAACCGTTAAAACTGGAGAGTCAACTAACAGTTAAAACTGGAGAGTCAACTAACAGTTAAAACTGGAGAGTCAACTAACAGTTAAAACTGGAGAGTCAACTAACAGTTAAAACTGGAGAGTCAACTAACCATTAAAACTGGAGAGTCAACTAACCATTAAAACTGGAGAGTCAACTAACCGTTAAAACTGGAGAGTCAACTCCATTAAAACTGGAGAGTCAACTAACAGTTAAAACTGGAGAGTCAACTAACCATTAAACTGGAGAGTCAACTAACCATTAAAACTGGAGAGTCAACTAACGTTAAAACTGGAGAGTCAACTAACCATTAAAACTGGAGAGTCAACTAACCATTAAAACTGGAGAGTCAACTAACCATTAAAACTGGAGAGTCAACTAACCATTAAAACTGGAGAGTCAACTAACCGTTAAAACTGGAGAGTCAACTAACCATTAAAACTGGAGAGTCAACTAACCGTTAAAACTGGAGAGTCAACTAACCATTAAAACTGGAGAGTCAACTAACCATTAAAACTGGAGAGTCAACTAACCATTAAAACTGGAGAGTCAACTAACCATTAAAACTGGAGAGTCAACTAACCATTAAAACTGGAGAGTCAACTAACCATTAAAACTGGAGAGTCAACTAACCATTAAAACTGGAGAGTCAACTAACAGTTAAAACTGGAGAGTCAACTAACCATTAAAACTGGAGAGTCAACTAACCATTAAAACTGGAGAGTCAACTAACCATTAAAACTGGAGAGTCAACTAACCATTAAAACTGGAGAGTCAACTAACCATTAAAACGGAGAGTCAACTAACAGTTAAAACTGGAGAGTCAACTAACCATTAAAACTGGAGAGTCAACTAACCATTAAAACTGGAGAGTCAACTAACCGTTAAAACTGGAGAGTCAACTAACCATTAAAACTGGAGAGTCAACTAACCATTAAAACTGGAGAGTCAACTAACAGTTAAAACTGGAGAGTCAACTAACCATTAAAACTGGAGAGTCAACTAACCATTAAAACTGGAGAGTCAACTAACCATTAAAACTGGAGAGTCAACTAACAGTTAAAACTGGAGAGTCAACTAACCATTAAAACTGGAGAGTCAACTAACCATTAAAACTGGAGAGTCAACTAACCATTAAAACTGGAGAGTCAACTAACAGTTAAAACTGGAGAGTCAACTAACCATTAAAACTGGAGAGTCAACTAACCATTAAAACTGGAGAGTCAACTAACAGTTAAAACTGGAGAGTCAACTAACAGTTAAAACTGGAGAGTCAACTAACCATTAAAACTGGAGAGTCAACTAACCATTAAAACTGGAGAGTCAACTAACCATTAAAACTGGAGAGTCAACAGTTAAAACTGGAGAGTCAACTAACCATTAAAACTGGAGAGTCAACTAACCGTTAAAACTGGAGAGTCAACTAACCATTAAAACTGGAGAGTCAACTAACCATTAAAACTGGAGAGTCAACTAACAGTTAAAACTGGAGTCAACTACATTAAAACTGGAGAGTCAACTAACCATTAAAACTGGAGAGTCAACTAACAGTTAAAACTGGAGAGTCAACTAACCATTAAAACTGGAGAGTCAACTAACCATTAAAACTGGAGAGTCAACTAACCTTAAAACTGGAGAGTCAACTAACCATTAAAACTGGAGAGTCAACTAACCATTAAAACTGGAGAGTCAACTAACAGTTAAAACTGGAGAGTCAACTAACCATTAAAACTGGAGAGTCAACTAACCATTAAAACTGGAGAGTCAACTAACCATTAAAACTGGAGAGTCAACTAACCATTAAAACTGGAGAGTCAACTAACCATTAAAACTGGAGAGTCAACTAACAGTTAAAACTGGAGAGTCAACTAACCATTAAAACTGGAGAGTCAACTAACCATTAAAACTGGAGAGTCAACTAACCATTAAAACTGGAGAGTCAACTAACAGTTAAAACTGGAGAGTCAACTAACAGTTAAAACTGGAGAGTCAACTAACCATTAAAACTGGAGAGTCAACTAACAGTTAAAACTGGAGAGTCAACTAACAGTTAAAACTGGAGAGTCAACTAACCATTAAAACTGGAGAGTCAACTAACCATTAAAACTGGAGAGTCAACTAACCGTTAAAACTGGAGAGTCAACTAACAGTTAAAACTGGAGAGTCAACTAACCATTAAAACTGGAGAGTCAACTAACCATTAAAACTGGAGAGTCAACTAACCATTAAAACTGGAGAGTCAACTAACCATTAAAACTGGAGAGTCAACTAACAGTTAAAACTGGAGAGTCAACTAACCATTAAAACTGGAGAGTCAACTAACCATTAAAACTGGAGAGTCAACTAACCATTAAAACTGGAGAGTCAACTAACCATTAAAACTGGAGAGTCAACTAACCATTAAAACTGGAGAGTCAACTAACCATTAAAACTGGAGAGTCAACTAACCATTAAAACTGGAGAGTCAACTAACCATTAAAACTGGAGAGTCAACTAACCATTAAAACTGGAGAGTCAACTAACCATTAAAACTGGAGAGTCAACTAACCATTAAAACTGGAGAGTCAACTAACCATTAAAACTGGAGAGTCAACTAACCATTAAAACTGGAGAGTCAACTAACCATTAAAACTGGAGAGTCAACTAACCATTAAAACTGGAGAGTCAACTAACCATTAAAACTGGAGAGTCAACTAACCATTAAAACTGGAGAGTCAACTAACAGTTAAAACTGGAGAGTCAACTAACCATTAAAACTGGAGAGTCAACTAACCATTAAAACTGGAGAGTCAACTAACCATTAAAACTGGAGAGTCAACTAACCATTAAAACTGGAGAGTCAACTAACCATTAAAACTGGAGAGTCAACTAACCATTAAAACTGGAGAGTCAACTAACCATTAAAACTGGAGAGTCAACTAACCATTAAAACTGGAGAGTCAACTAACCATTAAAACTGGAGAGTCAACTAACCATTAAAACTGGAGAGTCAACTAACCATTAAAACTGGAGAGTCAACTAACCATTAAAACTGGAGAGTCAACTAACCATTAAAACTGGAGAGTCAACTAACCATTAAAACTGGAGAGTCAACTAACCATTAAAACTGGAGAGTCAACTAACCATTAAAACTGGAGAGTCAACTAACAGTTAAAACTGGAGAGTCAACTAACCATTAAAACTGGAGAGTCAACTAACCATTAAAACTGGAGAGTCAACTAACCATTAAAACTGGAGAGTCAACTAACCATTAAAACTGGAGAGTCAACTAACCATTAAAACTGGAGAGTCAACTAACAGTTAAAACTGGAGAGTCAACTAACCATTAAAACTGGAGAGTCAACTAACCATTAAAACTGGAGAGTCAACTAACAGTTAAAACTGGAGAGTCAACTAACCATTAAAACTGGAGAGTCAACTAACCATTAAAACTGGAGAGTCAACTAACCATTAAAACTGGAGAGTCAACTAACCATTAAAACTGGAGAGTCAACTAACCATTAAAACTGGAGAGTCAACTAACCATTAAAACTGAAGAGTCAATATATGTCCCATTCTTGGTTTGAATCGAAATGCAATTTATTTATATTTCGGGTTTTACGCCTGCATCAGCACCATTTCGGGCTATATCGCCGGCGGGCAGTTTACCTAATCAACACCTTTCCTGGGCAGGCTCCAGCGCTTAACCAGTACTTGGGTGCACCAACCTCCGTAAGAAACTGCCAACTTTTTCATATAAATGAGACACGGCCTGAGCGTGGCTCGAACCCGTGACCATCAGTGATGATAGGTTACAGTGGTATACAAGTCAGCGACCTTAACCACTTGACCACGGAGGCGGACCAGAATCGAAATGCAATACATGAACATACCTCCTTTCTTCCCTGACTTTAGCCACTTTCTCTTCCTGCCTCACCACTTCATCACAAATAACTGCATTCATCTACAGTAATAAATAGAAAGGACATTGTCACTTGAAGTTGGACTGGGGAAAATTACAATTTCAAACTTGAACTGGGGGGAAATGTACAGGTGAACCAACACATCAGAGGGCTATGCATTACAGTTTCAAACTTGGACTGGGGGAAATGTACAGGTGAACCAACACATCAGAGGGCTATGCATTACAATTTCAAACTTGAACTGGGGGGAAATGTACAGGTGAACAAACATTTTTATCAACATAACCAGAAAATTGGTAGATACTCCCCAATTGCCAAAATGTAGCATTAATTCAACACGAGTATAAATGTAGTGCAAGAGACATATATATCCTGTTGATATTTGGACCCTAAATAATATACTTTGGCTAATATAATATTTGTTTTCAAATTTTATTCATTTTAACTGCCCTGTCTAGAGCCTCATTGCACTACATGACACAACCGCACAACCACTTATGTTAGTGTCAACGTCCGTAATAAGAAATACGGTAGTTCCTGTATAATTTTCAAGATAGCTTGCGTTTGCTGCCAAAATTAAAAACTACAGACAAAACAAATTCAGTACAATATATTATTTAATATAATAACTTGGTTTAACTCTGCAAGCTAGTGTTGAATAACAGTCAAATATCTCCTGCAGTTTCATTAGAATTATCTCATATTCACACAATTCTACTAACGAAATTCCACGACGTATTTCAGTCTTCCGTTACAAATGTGATTAATAGCATTTATTTTACCCAGCATGCAAAGAGTTAATATCTCCAAAGGTCCCGTACTCTATGAGAACACATCAAAGCACAATGCAAAGATGATACGGTCAACTAGATATGATATTGATCAATATTTGCAAGTTACGGTACGTATATTGATGAAATCCGACCAGTAGTTTACTAATGCTCATGGAAAATATTTTTAATAGACAAGACTTGTGCTCTCTGAAAATGGACATGCCCCTGATTTAAAGTTGACATGGCCCTATATAAACATGTTGTTATATTCAATTGCAGAGTATCTTTTGTTAAATGCGTCGCCCTCATTTCTCCATAAATTTGATGCAAGTACAATGTACTGAGTGACATAAGCCTTGTGCGAGCTGTTTGCTTGGTGTGCCGTTATTGGGTCTAAATGGAATCAATCCGTACCTGTGGCCAAGATATTCTTGGATGTATGATCGATTGATTTAGTCATATGAGGCCCTGGATTTTTTGTCGTCTCCGAGATCGGAAATAACGCAAAAATATCTTTTCACCAGGCCCGACATTTTTTTAGACACAGGCCAGTAAGCTTTACAAACTTAATGATAGACAGGCAAGACATGGATTTTGAAGGCCCCGGGCTATCCTATTTTTCGAGCACTCTAATCGGTAGTTGAGCAGAAATAATCTATACAAACCTTCCTCTTCAATATCTTCAAAGGGCCATAACTTGGTCACAATTCAGCAAAAGCAGAAGTTGATATGCCTAGCATTTATAGAAGGCTACTATCCAAATGTTAACGACGCCTGACAAAAGTGTTTCCAAGAAATAAGTCTGCACATACTTTCTTCATTACCGGTAATATATTTTACCGATTTTTTCTATTCAATTTCAAAATGAAAGTTACTTACAAACACCATATTTTTAACATATTTCTTCAGGTGTTTCCATTTGTGAAAGTATGGGTCTCTGCCAGATCCACCAGGGTGCCGCTGCCCTCCTCGATTACTGCTTGCCAGTTTCTTCCTGTATCCCATAATGCTGCTCTCCTTCCTAAAAATTAATTATACCCGGTAGTGGTTTAAGCCACAGGGATTCGGCACGTTTGGGGGTACTAGTATATATATTTAAGTACAGGGATTCTACTCTGTGGGATGTCAGATTTCGCATCGATCAGTAAAATGGCCCTATCTGAAACAATGTTATACAAATCTGTCCAAATATAACGCCTATCCCGAGTCTTTATATTGTTCTTCAAATAAAACACAACTTTAAGCTGCATGCATGTATACTTTGCAAACAATTGCCACATACATTGGCCATAGCAGGTCACATTTCCATACTAGGACACGGGTTCTGTCAGCAACAAAAAAAAATCTTCGACGGGAGAGACTGTGAATAACATTATCAATAAAATGTGTTTACACTAACGTGTAGGTTTATTCGGCAATAATGTACGTCAAAAAGAGATTTCGTAGCATTTTCAATTTGTTTTGAAAATTTCTATAGCGGCGCAATTCGCGTTGAAACAAGCATTCTGATTGGATTATTAGAATGTAACAAGATGTTTTTTTATATAGGAAGAATAATCATAATCCAATCAGAACGCTCGTTTCAACGCTCGTTTCAATGCGAATTGCGCCGCTTTAGAAATTTTCAAAACAAATTCTGAGGTCTCGAGCGTGATTAATATAGTTGTAAGAACTTGAAATTTGAATAAACTAAAACTAGATTAAATCAAAGTTTCAATTTCCCAAAACACAATTCAATTGCTTGTTATCCTTTAGTGAACATTCTTTACTATCCCCTCCATCATAAACAGGTGTAGGGACAATCAAATTGGTCTCTTTAGTTCTATTCTGTTCTATTTGCCATTAGTTTACACAAAGTTATTTTAGCTCGATTGCGAAACAAGTTTTTACAACTTATATTAATCACTCTTGAGACCTCATTCCTGATGGAATCCATCGCCACGAGGGAGAGAGAAGAGGCAACGTGGAATTTAAATGTCTTGCCTAAGGGCACAATCGTAATGGCTCCAGCGGGGCTTGAACTCCTGAACTTTCGCACCTGAAGCAAACACGCATCCACTGCGCAATCATTTGCCATTAGAAAGGAGGCCTTAATCTCAGCATATTGCTTTAGCCAATTTCAATTATTCTTTATTAACTCAGATCATTTACATGACATATGGGTATACATGTAATTAGTTAACAGATGTTGTGACACGGGTTAATATATAAATAATAAAGAGTACAGTAGAGAAAAGAGTCAAGTTTGGAGATGGGAAAAGAGTAGGGCTTAGCCATTGTCACAGATATAACGTACAGACAAAGGTGCATCTATATTGGACTGCTGCCTCTTCTAAATTGGGACCACAAAATCTGTAAGCTTGTTCAGTGATAAATAAAATGAGGACATACCCTTGTCGTTTATGCAGTATGCTCACTACACCCGGACGTGCAACACTGCCATGGGACTGAAAATTAATAAATCAAACTTGCTACTTATGTACATGTACATTGTATCTATTGAAAATGATTACAAATGAACATGAGTCTGTGTGAATTCAGTTTATGCTTATATTTGCATGTCAGGTGATTTTGTAAAGCAAATAACACTTATTGGACAACTGTGGGAAATGTGTAATTATCAGAGCTCTAGATAAGGTGTGTATACACGTAATTACACATAGGTTTTTCTAAAAAACGTATTAAAATACATAGTTGTGCATAAAATAGTTTACTTGAGTTGTCATTAAATTTTCAGGATACCCTTTAAGTTTAATATTTAGGAGTAAATTACCATTTGCCAAAAGTCAAGGGGTAAAATACTCTTTACACCAAAACTTATCTAGATTTATGGAATTGAAAGTGAAATTTTGCAAAATCAAACTGGCCAAAACTAAATTTCCCCCCCCCCCCCCCCCTCCCGTCACATTTGGACAATCCTGTATGTGAAACATCTAGTATGCATTGGTACACATTGGTACAGCAGCTATTCGCATACATGTGTAACACAGGTATACATGTAGCACTGCCTAAAGCCATACAATATGTATTTTCCCCCCCCCCCCCCCCTCCCGTCACATGTTGGACAATCCTGTATGTGAAACATCTAGTATGCATTGGTACACATTGGTACAGCAGCTATTCGCATACAATGTGTAACACAGGTATCATGTAGCACTGCCTAAAGCCATACAATATGTATTTCCCCCCCCCCCCTCCCTCACATGTTGGACAATCCTGTATGTGAAACATCTAGTATGCATTGGTACACATTGGTACAGCAGCTATTCGCATACAATTGTGTACACAGGTATACATGTAGCACTGCCTAACGCCAAACAATATGTATTTCCCCCCCCCCCTCCCGTCACATGTTGGACAATCCTGTATGTGAAACATCTAGTATGCATTGGTACACATTGGTACAGCAGCTATTCGCATACAATGTGTAACACAGGTATACATGTAGCACTGCCTAAAGCCATACAATATGTATTTCCCCCCCCCCCCCTCCCGTCACATGTTGGACAATCCTGTATGTGAAACATCTAGTATGGCATTGGTACACATTGGTACAGCAGCTATTCGCATACAATGTGTAACACAGGTATACATGTAGCACTGCCTAAAGCCATACAATATGTATTTCCCCCCCCCCCCCTCCCGTCACATGTTGGACAATCCTGTATTGAAACATCTAGTATGCATTGGTACACATTGGTACAGCAGCTATTCGCATACAATGTGTAACACAGGTATACATGTAGCACTGCCTAAAGCCATACAATATGTATTTCCCCCCCCCCCTCCCGTCACATGTTGGACAATCCTGTATGTGAAACTCTATGCATTGGTACACATTGGTACAGCAGCTATTCGCATACAATGTGTAACACAGGTATACATGTAGCACTGCCTAAAGCCATACAATATGTATTTCCCCCCCCCCCCCTCCCGTCACATGTTGGACAATCCTGTATGTGAAACATCTAGTATGCATTGGTACACATTGGTACAGCAGCTATTCGCATACAATGTGTAACACAGGTATACTGTAGCACTGCCTAAAGCCATACATATGTTTTCCCCCCCCCCCTCCCGTCACATGTTGGACAATCCTGTATGTGAAACATCTATATGCATTGGTACATTGGTACAGCAGCTATTCGCATACAATGTGTAACACAGGTATACATGTAGCACTGCCTAAAGCCATACAATTGTATTTTCCCCCCCCCCCCTCCCGTCACATGTTGGACAATCCTGTATGTGAAACATCTAGTATGCATTGGTACACATTGGTACAGCAGCTATTCGCATACAATGTGTACACAGGTATACATGTAGCACTGCCTAAAGCCATACAATATGTTTTCCCCCCCCCTCCCTCACATGGGACATCCGTATGTGAAACATCTATATGCATTGGTACACATTGGTACGCAGCTTCGCATACTGTGTAACACAGGTAACATGTAGGAAAGCATACAATATGTATTCCCCCCCCCCCTCCCGTCACATGTTGGACATCCTGATGTGAACATCTAGTATGCCTTGGTACACATTGGTACAGCAGCTATTCGCATACAATGTGTAACACAGGTATACATGTACACTGCCTAAAGCCATGTATTTCCCCCCCCCCTCCCGTCACATGTTGGACAATCCTGTATGTGAAACATCTAGTATGCATTGGTACACATTGGTACAGCAGCTATTCGCATACAATGTGTAACACAGGTATACATGTAGCACTGCCTAAAGCCATACAATGTGTAACACAGGTATACATGTAGCACTGCCTAAAGCCATACAATGTGTAACACAGGTATACATGTAGCACTGCCTAAAGCCATACAATGTGTATTTCGTGATACTATTACTTACAGAGTTAAGACAAATTCTATACGCTACAAAATTCCAAAGCTTATAAATTCCTACAGAACAGTTTCATATTCCGAGCAGCTTCTCATTACATGTACCTTAAAAAGTTTTAACTTTATTTATTTTACAACAATTGCGAAGCGAGTTCTAACAACTTATATTAATCACTCTCGTTGGCGCAGATGAAAGCGTAAATGTGGTCATTCGTGTGGGAGGAAACCGGAGTACCCGGATAAGACCCACCTGTCCGATCTGGCGACCACAGTACCATCACACATACTTCCCGGTCAGAGGATCGAACCTGGGTTGCATTGGTGAGAATCGAGCGCGCTAACCACCGCGCTAATCGGACAGCCCGATGTACAAGTACATTGTCACTGTGAGTGTGATATATGTGAAAGCATGCGCAGCTGCTTATGAAGTACACTATCTCCCCCCCCCTCACCCCTTTGTATGGGTACAAATTGAGCACCTGTTTATTTGTTGGTGTTTCTGTGCTAGGGGTTCCATTAGATTGAATGATTTTCACTGTTTGTCTAATCTGTGACTGATTAGCAACAGACAAAATATTTGGTTGGCTAGAACTGTCCAATGGTGTCTCAGCTGTATTTAATTCAGCCAATGAAATGTTGTTTCCCGTTCTCAATAGACTCTGGTATACTCTGTGCAGGTAATCTGTGTTATATCCTCCCTCGGCATTGTCTGCTTCCATTGTGAAGGCTGTACGTTTGTATATCTGAAAATAAGAAAGACCGAGATTACTTCTCCAGGGATGTCAATGGATCACCGGGCTCCCTGGCCAATTGGTTATGGTTAGTGACTGCAAATCACCTGACTAGTGGTTCTATTGGTGACCATTTGTGTCTGAAACAATGTTTGTGTGTGTTTTACGTTTATTTATCGTCGCTACCGGTTGCCCATATGAGTGACGCCTCCTGAAGAGATTAGTAATTTTAGATTTTTGGAGGAAAGTGCAATGATACAGAGAGATACTCACTCCAGAGTCTTCTCTGGTTCTTTTACGTGCACGGTGTAAGCACCGACACAAGACCTCGGTTTAACGTCCCATCTGAAAGACTTAATTTGATTAGGGCAAGACACGAGATCGAATAAGTCATATATATAAGACCTCTACATAATTTTTTTTTGATCTGTTATTTAATATGTCACAGGGGTCACTTTATTATAAAAATCCTGACGTATGTTCATATATCTTTATTTCCTATTACAGTTGGCCACAGCGTCTGCTGTATTTCTATATACACTGTATAATTATACATGTATCAGAGTAATCTGAATATTTCAAGTTACTATACAAAACGTCTATCTCGTAAGAGAATTCTGTCCTCACTCCCTGGAAAGATATTCCAAATACCCATCAGTGAAAGGATTATTATTAAACAACCAATGCACGCTATTCTTTCATACTATAATCCATTCATACACATAAAACAGACACAACGATTGGACATATACAGAACAACTCTAACTTTAATATGTGATCCCGGACAATTTGCTCGAAATTGCATGGGTAGCATCGGCTATTTCCGTCATTGACGTACATTGACGAATGTCTTCCATACAATTACTAACACCAGAACACACATAACAACCAGATTAATGAAATTAATATGAACGTAACCGATGTTTGACGCATGCGCGATGTTAACGCATTTGTTTGATTTACGACACCTTAAGAACGTATGTTAAGACCTATGTATAAATTACAAACTGTAATAATATGCCTTGATAGTAAAATATTAGAGTGGTGGACCCTATGCTCGGCGTATTTTTTCCATTTACATCCGTATTTAAAATATTTAAATAGTTTTAATAACCTATTTTCGCTGACAGAGGTGAAGCATGGTTCAATAACATTCCATTGTGCGTACCGGTAGCCTAATGCAACTGTCTCCTGACTGGTTCAGTACCGAGTAGCCGAATAAAAACAGACAATTTGTTGGGATTTTTTCCCCACCGAAATGTGCGGTTTATGAGCATTTCAGGTGGCTATCTGAATTGGAAAAAAATGTACAAATTACCAGAAAAAAGTTTCAACTTGTTTATGAGTTGTAATATTGTTAGTTATTGATGTTACTAAGTCAAAATAATATATTCAACATTTACCCATGCATAAATAAAAAAATTCATGAATGCCGTGCATAGGTGCCCTAAAGTATCTAATTCTCCATGGAAACAGGTGCCGTTACGATAGCTGTATTTAGGCGCATGGTTACGTCATGAAGCTAAAATTTTCAACAACAATTTTATGAAAAAAGTTGTGTTCACGACTTAAGAAAATAATAATATACGACAAGTGCATTTAAGTTTTTTTATAAGCCATGATATTATGTAGGATTTACGCCGAGCATAGGTTCCACCACTCTACATTTTTCAAGTCTAAATATTTGGACTAGGGGATCGAACGTGCGATCCCTGGATTACCAATCCAGCGTGTTAACCACTAGACTACAGATCGGTCTGTTTTGGTGTTTGACAGTTTTAGCAGCATCTACTATATAATCAAAGTACCTGCTACCGACAGCGATGACGTCATTTGCAAACAAAGTCGACAACTGGTGGTGTCCGGAAATAGGGCAATTGACGATACTATCCGACTTCCGACAACCCCTCACTAATTCAATGTAGAAAATATCACGTGAAATAAAGAGAGTGCAAACCGAAATAATTTATATTATATAAATGTAACTGTATGCCAAAGATACAGGTACAACATACTGAAAACGTGAATTTTACTTACGAACAATTACATGGGCGCTGTCATTTTGAACACTGATTTATGGGTATAAGAGGTCAGAAGCCACCAAATAATTTACTTCTTCTGATTTACACTGGTACATCTTACCAATACCTGAAGAGCCCCGCTCAGATGATGTCTGACCATTTGACAGTTTCTTACGGAGGCTGGCGCCTGCCAGGAAGGGTATTGTTAGATAAACTGTCCGTCGTGTGGCATCCGTGGTCCAATGGTAGAGCGTCGGATTTGGAATCGAACGGTCCGGGTTCGATACTCAGTCAGGCCACGTATGTAGTGTCATTGAGCAAGGCACCTCACACACATTGCTTAGTACTGGTTAACCGCTATGGTCGGCTAAGCATGCCCAGGAAAACATGTCTAGGTCCCCGCAAGGGGTTTGACATTAATGGTACATACATGAAATGGACAACCAGTAGCGACGTTAAATAAACTTAAAATAATAATAGGCCTATATAAAGAGTTAATGAGTGTCTAATTAAAAAAAAATGCATATACATGTCTACATTTGTGAATGTACTTTTGATAACGTTAGTATCGATATTTGAATAGTTTTTGTGAAATTAAAGTATATTTAAATACTGACCATCTATAGTGTGCCACAACGTTAGTACAGGACAAGACAGCGCATCCATATGTTCAAAGATAGATTGAGAATCTTAAAGCAGAACTATATCGTATGAAATAAAACATATTTTAAAATTTCAAATGTTACATATAGGTAGCAATGCTGCTATACATTTTACATTATAATTTATATAGTTATTTTCATTTAGCAAACAGTGTTTTTTTGCGATAAAACAAACTCGAAACCGAGAGTAGGACTTTCCGAGTCGGTCGGTCACGCACTTGCTTTACATTCGGAATGCATCATACTCTTTCGGCAATGATGAAAACAAACATGGCGTCTTGTCGTGAATAATCCAGCCATATTGAAGTATGAACGATTACAGTAAGTTGAAACGGCCTCAATTATTATTACCAATGTACCATGTATCTCAAATGATGTAAATGTGATTGGATTTTAATTGGAATGCATGCAAAATGTTTCATATGCCGAATAAGTTTTTAATAAATTAACTATATCGTATGGAATAATAATAATATAAAATTTTGAAATTGTACCTACAAGTAGCAATGCTATGTATAACACATTCTTCAGTTATAAATATTGATATAATAGATGTTAACAGTTTTTAGCCTCTAAAATTATGATAACATTTATCGTTATACTGTTCGTTGGGAAAGTCACGGGGCAGCAAAGAAGGCCTTTTCACACTGGATAGTTGCATGGTTTCTTTCTACCTCCTCCTCCTCCTCCACAAAAAAGAAATAATAGAAAAAGATGAGAGATTATATTATATATAATATAATTAGGGGAGTGGGTTGGGGCAGCCGGCACTACAGTTTCGTATGTACGTGGCTGTCTTATATCGAGGTGTATACTTTAACACAGAGTATGGTGTACTTTACATCATAGACTGGTTTTATTTTATTTTATTTTGTGAGGTTTTTAAGAATTAAATATTCGCACAGAGTTAATAGTATGGTCGCAGGTTTAAACTTGAAGAGAATGCTTATACATGTATATAATAATAATTATTAACATGGTAATGCAAATGACCCATCCTAAATCTTGTTTGTGATTCTCCCCCCCCCCCCTAGAATACTTATTTATGGTATAAATGATTTATTTACGTTTGAGCGGAGCGAATTAGGGAATAATTATGAGGAATATGTTTCGCGATTTTCCAAATATTACATGGTCCATCTAAGTAAAGCATTGTATTGTATGGGAATGTATAATAATACCCTAGTCTCTCAGTTTGACTTTCTAAAACAACATGTTGCTTAACTAAATATGAACAGACGGTTTTACTTGGGAATAGGTGATCTATTAAATTATGCTTTGTTAACAATCTACACCTATATATATATCTCGCGGTGTTACTTGTTTCCGACGATGTAGTACATAACGGATTTTGAATGTGCATGCATTGCAAACAATTTCAAGTGACCGAATAAACAACATTTTACCTTTCATTCATAAAAATCTCGACTACATTCGATTGTTTACTTTTTTTAGAAAAGTCGATAACATGGAGGCACCGCGCTCCCAGTAATCCGGAATGATGTCACCAGTTTTCACCTAACTGTGGAAATTGCCTACAGCACGAGAATTAGTATATAACAGTTCTTTTTAACAAAACAATATAAATAAGGAACACTTACTTTAAGAGCAGGCTTAATGTATCATTTTCACTCAAAATTCAGTATGAGACCCTCATGGCTGAACTTAGTGCGGAAAATCCGGCTGCATTTAAGAACTTTGTAAGAATAGACCCACATATGTTTCAAGAACTGCTACATACTGTTGGTCCGAGGATTACGAAGAACACCACCTGGTACAGACAGTCAATCGATCCTGGATTGAGGCTAGCAATCGCCCTGCGATACTTGGCTACGGAGGACAGCTACCGCACGTTGATGTATGGTTTCCGGGTGGCGCACAATACCATATGTGGTATTATGCGGGACGTATGTGAGGCCATAGTTTCAGCGTATGCTGAGGATGTAATCCAGACTCCTACTGAGCCTGAATAGTGGCAGGCTATAGCTGAACAGTTTACAGCGAAATGGCAGTTCCCCCATGCGCTGGGTGCTCTACATGTAGCCATACGGTGTCCTAGGAGGATCCCTATACTACAACTATAAAATATATCACTCAATGGTACTGATGGCCCTTGTCGACGCCGATTACAAATTCCGATATTGGTGCACAAGGTGGATGTTCTGACGGATTTGGAACCAGAGTGAGTTGAAAAAGGCCATTGAAAGGGGATTAATAGGCATGCCAACAGCAACCCCCCTTCCCGGTGATGACAAACCAATGGGCTATTATATCATCGCAGACGACGCATTTGGTATGAAAACCTGGCTCCTGAAGCCTTTTTCCAGACGGGGTCTTGACAATGGCGAGAGGATTTTCTACTAGCGCTTATCGAGGGCCAGATGAGGTGTAGAAACTGCCCGTTTGGTATTCTTGCAAATAGATTCAGATGTTTGCTCTCAGTCATGAACCCAACGCCAGATACAATGCACGACATAGTCCTCGTCTGTGTTTGCCTTCACAACATCATGAGGATCAGATAACAAAACCCTCTATTGGACCAAGAAGACGACGACCACGAAGTTATTCCCGGAGCATGGAGAGATGGTGTCAGCATGGACGATGTGCAGATCCCCATGGGCGGTAACGTGGACACCTTCGACGCAAAACAGCAGAGGTTATACCTAAAACATTACCTAAATTCTCCTATCGGATCTGTGCCATGGCAGAATAAAACGGTATAAAGGGTCGTCCTTCAGAACTGTCGATTTTTGTTGGATATTACCGATTGTGTCTTATTAGATATTACTCTGTGTATGCAGTCCGCCTCCGTGGTCGAGTGGTTAAGGTCGCTGACTTGTATACCACTGTAACCTATCATCACTGATGGTCACGGGTTCGAGCCCCGCTCAGGCCGTGTCTCATTTATATGAAAAAGTTGGCAGTTTCTTACGGAGGTTGGTGCACCCAAGTACTGGTTAACCGCTGGAGCCTGCCCAGGAAAGGTGTTGTTAAGTAAACTGCCCGCCGGCGATATAGCCCAAAATGGTGCTGATGCAGGCGTAAAACCCGAAATATAACATAACATAACTCTGTGTATGCCGTATTGCAGAAGCAATTCCGATCGAAGGATTGGTTGTGCCCATCCGTCTGTTTGTCTTACCTTGGTATTGTCGATTTATACAGTCAAGTTGCCATAGTCAGGTCTAATATTGGAATAAAATAATTAAAAAGGATTATTAAAGCCTAACTCTTATACTCAAAGTGAAAAGGGTGATTTTTAAAATTATGTGATTTTATACAAATGTTTTTTCATTTCAACGTAACAGTTTAACTTTAACATTTTCAAATATTTTTCTTTCAAATTTGTGTTTGTAATGATATCCTTTGGAAGTACAGAAGCCGACCAAAAATACAGCAAAAACACGTCTTACCATGCTAAACGGTAACTGGCGTCTTGTCTGTGTGAGTTTGTATTCTTGAACAATAAAACTTGAAATAAAATAGTTGGAAACGATTGAAGCTGAACTCTAAAGATCGAAGTGAAAATAAAGTATATGTAATTTTATATTTTCACTTCAACTTTTAACTTGAATACTGTTCAAATATAGTTCTAGTTTTGTTGCTAGATAAATACATAATTGGAATATGCACAATATAACATGCACTTGGTAGAATTTATAGCTATAATCAAATTCCAAATATCAATGATAAACAAGTACTATAATGTCAATGATTTGCAAATTACAACATGTTTTATGATCCACAACTAAATGCGAAAATATTAAATTAATGATTTAATAAAACAAAAAAATCACCGATTCACTGCCATAAAGAAATGATAAATCACAAGCATAATTAGAAATTATTGAAGGCTTTAAAAATTTCAACAAAATTCAAATTGTCCTAAATTCAAAATGTCAATGACTCATATGTACTAAAATGGCATCGATTCAAAAGAACCAAAATGACTTTGATCAACTAAAAATGCCAAGGGTTAACTGTTTTAATTCAATTATAATGTGAATATCTATACATTTAATTACACTTCATCAACATTACTATCACAAGATGCATCCATGGCAATTCCAGAATAGTTCATTAGTTCCCGTAAAGATTCCGTTTGACCACCAGTACTTACCTCTGTACGCGTAGCCTGGACAGTGCCGTACATAGGGCCAGCAGTGTCCATGACAGAAGATGTGACACTGCATGCGTTTACGAGTGTTGCCGATGTTGCTGTCGCGGACAATGGTGCTGAATACGACCTGCCCAGGGTAGCAGCTGAAGGAAGAAGCATGGCATGTGGAGGAGGCTGATATACCTGGTACTGCTGCTGTCATGTTGGTAAATACCCCCAAGGACTTGAGGAGTAGTTGAGAGTCTGGAGACGTCTCACTGCATCGTAATCCGCACGCTCCTGTTGAACTGGCTGTACAGTAGCTGGCTGCACACGTTTGGAGCGGGCCTTGAAGGTGTTAACCAATCGTAGGTATTCCGACTGGAACTCGGACCATAGAGATTCGTCAATCTCTGGAATTTCAGCACCAAACCACTCTGCCCACTGCTGTCGTTCTGCTACCCTTGGGTCTGTTGGCACTGACATTTGATCAAACAGCTTCTCCTGCATTTGACTAGATTTTTGTATGCATTCTTCCAAGCGCTGAAGGAAGGCAGTAGATTCGTCTCTGCTTGTTTTCTTCTTCTTATGGGCGGCAGCTGATGTGTCTGTATCCCCACCGGCAGTTGACAAAGCAGGTGATGTGGACGGAAGTTTGTCTTCTCCATGTTCTTCCTCCTCGTCACTTTCCTGGAAGTTTCTCACGAAATGTTGGACATAAGCTGGAAGCAGAAGAATACAGAATGGGAAATGGGATGGCTTTTATTCCACAGATGTTTGTTTTGGTGTTTAATTTTAAATTTGCGACGGTATCTCACATTAATATGAGTCATTTAATAATAAAATGTAAAGCGCGCATGTCAATTTACCTTAAACTAAACTATTACTAAAGGTGATTACAAATACCCCCACAAACGACACATTGACTCAGCAAAACGGAATGTTTGAACTCTTCGCGTGCTAAGAAAGTTTGCACATGCGCAAACTCTCGTCTGCCTACTTTTTAAAGTTGAACGAAATCGCTTAATATTTGGTAGAAATGTCGACATAGTGTCAAACAGCTTGGAGCCGGATGAGACGCCGAGTATTGGAGCCGGATGAGACGCCGAGTTACTCGGTAAAATGTATTTCTAATTTACATTGCCGGTAACTGGAGCGTGACATATCACGTGAACTAACTCTCGCGACTTGCTATTACCTAAGTTAGGTGAAAACACGTTCTGGCTGAAAACTCTTCACGTCGGGATACCGTATTAGACGATTTATAAATAATTGTTTAGACATATATTTCGCTGGCAGTCTACACACTTGTCCAAAGAGTTTTTTCAAGTTTATTTCAGTTTCAATAGGGTACGCATTTAATGCCCATAAGGAAATTAAAGTAGATGTGTAGGTTGACAGACGTTGTATATATTTAACACACATTAAGCAGATAGTCAACGTTAAATACATGTACACAACTTGTATTAAACTGATATAACGCCTGTTAATATTTGTTATGTACATACCATTTTATATACATGAACTATCATTTTGAGTATACTTTCAGATACCTATGACAATTCTTCGATACTACCATTGTGCAAAACCCCAATTTGCACGAAATGTTTATTATTGTTATATATAAATAGTAATGTATTATATAAATACATTAAACTGTTTCTATATATGGCCAAATGTTTACCATGTAATATATATATATTTGTTTTATGCATAATCGTCTGCTATTATTTTCGCGCCTAAAATTATCAATCTCGCTTCGCGCGGGAAATGACTTAAGATGTTAGGCCTAATCTCAGTTTATCAAGGCCGTGGTTGCAGGTGTCCAGTTATGTAATACAAAGGCACCGAACTGGTTTGATGGTGTAATATTAGATAACAGGCCGTGGTTGCAGGTGTCCAGTTATGTAATATAAAGGCACCGAACTGGTTTGATGGTGTAATATTAGATAACATAACAGATGTTTAGGAATAACAGATGTTTTAGGAATTGTTATATCATATATACACTGATTCAATCATGTATATAAGAAATGGATTTTATTAACATAAATCAGACACACTAGAGCCTAACTCCAGGAGCGAGAAAGGTCGTGATCTCAATCTAGTATATAGAACATATAAACTGTATTTATGATACTTAGATATTATGGACATTATAAGAAATATAACTTATAAAGATTTGTCGAATAATTAAATTGTTCAGCCATAGAAGAAACAGAGAGTTTCGGCGAACCATATGAGGTGATTAAAAGTTAATCTAATCAGAAACAGTGATTAGATTATAGTGATATTGAGTAATGACGGATTAGAAAGATTGGATGTTAAATATACTGTGTAAGCGCATAGTCGGCTCACACAAATGGATTGTTAAATAAGCTTTTAATGATACGATGTATATATATATAGATCACTGATTATATATATATGGATATTTCTGATGCCAATTTAAACAAGATATTATATAGAAGAAATGTAATACTGTGTTGAGTTATCATTAATACATATAATAACGAAGAAACCCCCTAGACAACTCCAGCGAGTCTACAATAGGATAGACCCTGGTAAGAGCCGTAGCAACCGAGACATATTATTACGAGAAGAAAAAGGAGAGTTTGCGACACCATCCGTAACAGTTCATGTTTTTAATGTCCAATATTAAACACACCAACTTGGCTGTTATTCTTTATTATAGTCTCATCTATATACAATATATCATAAAAGCATATCATGTTGTAAACAAATATTCAACAGTATCCTACAGGGACTTGGTTAAATTCAACTGTGTATATAAATTCTCATACATGCTTCTTTTACGTTTATTTATCGTCGCTACCGGTTGCCCATATGAGCGACGCCTCCTGAAGAGATTAGTTATTTTAGATTTTGGAGGATAGTGCATGATACAGACAGAGACCCATTCCAGAATCTCCTCTGGTTCTTTTACGTGCACGGTGTAAAGCACCGACACGAGGCCTCGGTTTAACGTTCCATCTGAAAGACTGTTAATTTTATTAGGGTCAGACGGGGGGACTCATACATGTCTTATTTTCAGGAGGAGTACACACCCATTGTGATGCAATAACTCATTTACATTTCTCATAGTCAACATATTATCGCCTTAAATGCACATAGCTCGCACCCAGCTATAGCCGTTACGATTGTGTCAGACACGGCACTTAAATTCTACATTGCCTCTTCTCTCTCCCTCATAGCGATGGATTCCATCAGGAATGAGGTCTCGAGAGTGATTAATATGTTGTAATAAATATGTTTCACAATCGAGCTAAATTAAATGTGCATAAAAAGCGCTTAGTAATATATAACCGTCTGTTAAAAAGTAATCTCGCATTTTTACTTTTAAACAGATTCATAAATGTTTACATAGTAACTCCATGGAAGAAAACATGGGAATGTAACTTTTCGTAAATCGTTGCATAAAATGAAATTCATCTCCCAGAATATTACAAATACAAATACAAATACATAACATTTATATAGCGCAAAAATTAAATATTATTCTATTGCGCTTCACAATTACAGATGCAAGTTTAAACATTTACCCATGACAATAATATATGGAAATATAAATAAAAATGTATACATATATAGATATAACTAGGATTCTAGTAATTGGATAAGAACATATTTTATCATGATATCTACACCATTACAGTATATAAGTGAGTAATTGGATTAACGATAAAAGTGGCAATATGAACCATACAATATAATATCCTTTCATTTACCTCAACTCTATTGCTTGACACTCTGTCTGTTTCTATTTATAATCGATGTATATAATACACGCAATTTAGAAAATGATTGTCGTACACATTTAAAACGAATATTCTTTAAACACTATGGCCATGATGGCATTGTATCGCTCCTCTGACTCCGTATTTACCCCGGGGGCAGCATTTTAACAACCTTGAAAGATTATTGTACATTGATCATTCCTACCAAATGTTGCCAAAATCCGACAGGTGGTTCGTGAGATGATGTTTTGAAGAATTTGTGTTATTTTTAGAATATTTTTATTCACGACAACGTACATTTTAACAAATTTGAAAAGACAACACTCATGGACTATCATTGTGAATGTGGCTATCATTGTGAATGTGGCTACCATTGGCTAATCGGTTTGGGTGTAGATGTATTTTGAAAACAATAATAAAAGAACGATTTGTTTACCTTTCGGCAGCCATATTGGATGACTAAATCATCTGATATCTTCGATTTGATATATGAAAAGACCATATTTGCTCAAACGTAGAATTGGACCCCTACTTGACCTCCCGAGTCACGTCCATTTCTGTTCCCGGGTCACAATTTGAACAACTTTGAAGGAGTATTGTACATTGATATAAGAATCGTCAAAACCCGACTGGCGGTTCGTGAGAAGACGATTCTTTTAGAATGTATGCTATTTTTAGACGAGTGGTCATCTTGGATTTAGGGGGAACTTTATTTTAACAACTTTGGAAAGGCTTCACCTAAGGATTATAAAGACGTTTGAAATATCTCATAAAATGTTGACCTTTCTATGGCCATCTTGGATGACATTATCATCTAGTTATAGTGTGATCGCCTCGTCGATACCTTCGATTTGATATATAACATGACCATATTCGCTCAAAAATAATATTGGACACCTACTTGACCACCCGGACCACGCCCATTTTTGATCCCGGGCTCACCATTTCAACAACTTTGAAAGAGCATTGTACAACGATCATTCTTACTATACTAAGATTTATCAAAATCAGGCTGGTGGTTTTTTAAGACAGCGGCCATTTTGGATTACGTAATGATGTGATTTTAACAATTATGTAATCTCCCACCTACCCCAAATACCATTACCATAAATGGTGGCTCTAGACGCAAATGGTTACTGAGAAGACGTTTGAAAATGTTCACGGACGATAGACGACTTTGTTCAGGTAGGCTAATACGATTGAATCTCAAAAGTATATAGACATATTTAATATTATATTCCATTCTTGAACAAATACATGTATTGTCCAAATTTGCAATTATGACCGACATCCTCATTCAAGTTATAAACACAGCACATTACTTTATATGCAAGCAGTAAAAACACCCCATACTATATATGCAGGCCATAATGCACGTGTTATGGTATCGGTGGTAGGTTGTTTTTTAATGTGCCTATAAAGTGCTGTACTGTGTTTACAACCTAAATTGAGATCTATACCGACAGCAAATACAATTTGATTTAATTTGATGTCCAACCTGTTACACAATTTAAACATTCCAATAAGCTAAATGGCATATATGCTAACGAACCATTTCCCAAGTGGCTATGCTATGGATGCAGTATGCATGATAGTGCAATGGTACAGACAGTGACCAATTCCAGAATCTCGTCTGGTTCTTTTACGTGCACGTTGTAAAGCACCGACACGAGACCTCGGTTTAACGTCCCATCTGAAAGACTGTTAATTTTATTATGGTCAGACGGGGGATCGAACCTGCGATCCCTGGATTACGAGTCCAGCGTGTTACAACTGGACTACAGATCCGTCTGTCTGTGTGTGCAGGTATATGACTAACACGGGGATCGAACCTGCGATCCCTGGATTACCAGTCCAGCGTGTTACAACTGGACTACAGATCCGTATGTCTGTGGGTGCAGGTGTATGACTAACACGGGGATCGAACCTGCGATCCCTGGATTACCAGTCCAGCGTGTTACAACTGGACTACAGATCCGTATGTCTGTGGGTGCAGGTGTATGACTAACACGGGGATCGAACCTGCGATCCCTGGATTACCAGTCCAGCGTGTTACAACTGGACTACAGATCCGTCTGTCTGTGGGTGCAGGTGTATGACTAACACATTTATATGACCACACATGATAAAAAGCAAAATTGCTTTCCAAAACGTCGACTTTTTATTGCTCAATGTTGTGTTCGTGGTCTCTATAATATCATTTTTACATACTTTATGTCAGTTGTTCACTTTTAAGCCCAGTATATTTGTTTCCATTTAATATCACGTAGCCGTATTCGATTTATAAGTAAAGATTCTATTGTCAACTACTTGCATTAAACTATATATTTGTTGAAATGGGTGGATACATGAGAGGCATCAACGCTTTTTAAATACCGTGTAAGTATATTTCTGTAGTCCATATATTTTGCCTGGTCAGTCAAATAAATATATTTTAACACCGAGACTATTAATTGGGCCGTATTGAGTTTCCGAACATAATGTCATTTGGCTAAAAGTTAAAAAGTGAAAAATCGACAGACTGGAACCCAATCTGACACAAGCGTACATCATAAAAGTGTCGGTGATCAACTTGTCACAAAGATATCATCATGTGCATTCTGGGTCCATGAAGATTCAAAATTCACACATTGGCTGCCAAATCTTGGTAGATGTGTGTTCGAACTGCGCATGTGCAGATCCATCTAGTGCTAGTTGAAATACCCCAAGATTATGGATGCAGTGTGCTTCATCCAGAATCTGAAACAGATTGAATAAATAAAAATTAAACTTTTCGTAATATTTAAATTGTGAATTGGATCTTTTAATTATAGGTAAGAGTCTCTAATATTATTTTATGTTGAACAAACCGATCGGGTCTTCTGATATAACAAGAGAGGTAAAATTATCTAATAGAGAACTATTTTACTAAAATGGCATTTGCAACAATTAGCATATAGATGCATGAAACAGCACACAACTGTCTATGTTAATTTAACCGAGACCGGCGAATAATAACTAGAATATTCACAATACACATAATGAATATACTGACCAAGCAATAATACGTTTGTAGTTGACATTAGATAAGTTCCGTCATTGCAAAATAGATGTTTCTTACGTCTAGTATATTTCATATGGGTTCACTTACGAGTGTATGTTGAATAGCACGTGCGATGGGTTCTAATGCATGTATGAGTAGTTGGCAAAAATGGAAGAAAACAGCTTTCTTTACTGACTTCCACAATCCAGGTCATAAACCATTCAAAATGATTTATCGTGTCTAGAATAGCATTGACTTTCTTTTCGCCATTTTATCTAGGTACTATTAAGCTACTGTTTCAATATTTCTATTAAATAATTGTATAAAGACGACATGCGTCGTATATTGCTCGTATCATTGTTAATCCCTTTTATTTATACATAAATAGATCTGCATTATAAGCAGGCAACATTTCTGGATATATATGTGTTAAATATACGTACATTTACTATGCACCGCCGTATTATTATAAATATAAGCGCTGCAGTATAGATTTTTACACATTCGTGAATTGAATTATATGATTACATATATATACATGGTATAACTATACGACATCTTGAATATACGAACACATCTATTGAACTATATCAGTACATATTGTTGTACATATTATCTTGAATATACGAGATAATCTATTGAACTATATCAGTACATATTGTTGTACATATTATCTTGAATATACGAACACATCTATTGAACTATATCAGTACATATTGTTGTACATATTATCTTGAATATACGAGATAATCTATTGAACTATATCAGTACATATTGTTGTACATATTATCTTGAATATACGAGATAATCTATTGAACTATATCAGTACATATTGTTGTACATATTATCTTGAATATACGAGATAATCTATTGAACTATATCAGTACATATTGTTGTACATATTATCTTGAATATACGAGATAATCTATTGAACTATATCAGTACATATTGTTGTACATATTATCTTGAATATACGAAACATCTATTGAACTATATCAGTACATATTGTTGTACATATTATCTTGAATATACGAAAACATCTATTGAACTATATCAGTACATATTGTTGTACATATTATCTTGAATATACGAACACATCTATTGAATTATATGATTACATATTGGTATACGTGTCATCTTGAATATACGAGATACTCTATTGAACTATATCATTACATATTGTTGTACATATTACCGTGAATATGCGAGATAATCTATTGAACTATATCATTACTATGTTGTACATATTATCTTGAATATACGAGATAATCTATTGAACTATATCATTACTATTGTTGTACATATTATCTTGAATATGCGAGATAATCTATTGAACTATATCATTACATATGTTGTACATATTATCTTGAATATACGAGATAATCTATTGAACTATATCATTACATATTGTTGTACATATAATCTTGAATATACGAGATAATCTATTGAACTATATCATTACATATTGTTGTACGTGTCATCTTGAATATACGAGGTAATCTATTGAACTATATCATTACATATTGGTATACGTGTCATCTTGAATATACGAGATAATCTATTGAACTATATCATTACATATTGTTGTACATATAACTTGAATATACGAGATAATCTATTGAACTATATCATTACATATTGGTATACGTGTCATCTTGAATATACGAGGTAATCTATTGAACTATATCATTACATATTGGTATACGTGTCATCTTGAATATACGAGATAATCTATTGAACTATATCATTACATATTGTTGTACATATAACTTGAATATACGAGATAATCTATTGAACTATATCATTACATATTGGTATACGTGTCATCTTGAATATACGAGGTAATCTATTGAACTATATCATTACATATTGTTGTACATATTATCTTGAATATACGAGATAATCTATTGAACTATATCATTACATATTGTTGTACATATTATCTTGAATATACGAGATATCTATTGAACTATATCAGTACATATTGTTGTACATATTATCTTGAATATACGAGATAATCTATTGAACTATATCATTACATATTGTTGTACATATTATCTTGAATATACGAGATAATCTATTGAACTATATCAGTACATATTTTGTACATATTATCTTGAATATACGAGATATCTATTGAACTATATCAGTACTATTGTTGTACATATTATCTTGAATACGAGATAATCTATTGAACTATATCATTACATATTGTTACATATTATCTTGAATATACGAAAACATCTATTGAACTATATCATTACATATTGTTGTACATATTATCTTGAATATGCGAGATAATCTATTGAACTATATCATTACATATTGTTGTACATATTATCTTGAATATACGAATAATCTATTGAACTATATCATTACATATTGTTGTACATATTCTTGAATATACGAGATAATCTATTGAACTATATCATTACATATTGTGTACATATTATCTTGAATATACGAGATAATCTATTGAACTATATCATTACATATTGTTGTACATATTATCTTGAATATACGAGATAATCTATTGAACTATATCATTACATATTGTTGTACATATTATCTTGAATATACGAGATAATCTATTGAACTATATCATTACATATTGTTGTACATATTATCTTGAATATACGAGATAATCTATTGAACTATATCAGTACATATTGTTGTACATATTATCTTGAATATACGAGATAATCTATTGAACTATATCAGTACATATTGTTGTACATATTATCTTGAATATACGAGATAATCTATTGAACTATATCAGTACATATTGTTGTACATATTATCTTGAATATACGAGATAATCTATTGAACTATATCAGTACATATTGTTGTACATATTATCTTGAATATACGAAAACATCTATTGAACTATATCAGTACATATTGTTGTACATATTATCTTGAATATACGAGATAATCTATTGAACTATATCAGTACATATTATTGTACATATTATCTTGAATATACGAGATAATCTATTGAACTATATCAGTACATATTGTTGTACATATTATCTTGAATATACGAAAACATCTATTGAACTATATCAGTACATATTGTTGTACATATTATCTTGAATATACGAGATAATCTATTGAACTATATCAGTACATATTATTGTACATATTATCTTGAATATACGAGATAATCTATTGAACTATATCAGTACATATTGTTGTACATATTATCTTGAATATACGAGATAATCTATTGAACTATATCAGTACATATTGTTGTACATATTATCTTGAATATACGAGATAATCTATTGAACTATATCAGTACATATTGTTGTACATATTATCTTGAATATACGAAAACATCTATTGAACTATATCAGTACATATTGTTGTACATATTATCTTGAATATACGAGATAATCTATTGAACTATATCAGTACATATTGTTGTACATATTATCTTGAATATACGAAATAATCTATTTATTTTATATGATTACATATTATAATTATCTTGGAAATAGGAAACGTATCCATTGATGGTATTGTGCTTGTGGCGCTATATAATAATGATGGCTACTCCAGGTACCAGCAACTTTATTGCATTCCATATTAGTATACGTAGTCTACATAGAAATGCATTGTCTACAAAGGCTAGTTGTTGCAAACTGTTCCATCACATGTAATGCATCAATGTGACCAACATTATATATACTATGGGAATGTTTGATCTATGTACGAATGATTAACATTGGAATAATTATATATCATGTTAAAGACATTGTACGACTAGATAAATCCCGCATGTAAGTAGTATAATATGGAATTAATGCGGACATATCGTACGTTCTTTGTAACCAGTGATGTGTTCCGTAATATATATATATGTGTGTGTGATACATATGCATAATATATCCACACTAGTATCAGGGGCATACCCAGGATTTTCTGAGGGGGGTGCCGAGATTGGCTGGCCGAGCTAAAACAGCGTGGGTGTACACATTACTAGAAATGACCAGTTAAACTTTATTTTGATATACATGTATTGTAATTTTTGTTTAAAATCTATTATACATAAAATACTCTAATTTTACTTAAGTTAACTATCACAAGAGATATCAAGTCTGTCTTGCACTATAATATTATGTCTAGTATAGAGACTCTAGACACTATTCCGGTTTAGCACAACTTTGCATAAAGTTCACACAGGTCCACAAGGTTGTATTTAGTCTCTTAGCACTCAGTCAGGATGTTCTTCAGCTCTAGTTTCCTGGGGTGTCTCCTAGCGTGGTGGGATGTAGCGGTTAGTCAGCATCTTGAACCTCTTTTCACTAGTCAGTGTGCGCCTTTCATTATATGAAGCATAAGTAGCAATGTCACAGTCTTTAGGTTCACTTGTCTCAACTGTAGGAACAGGGTCACACCTGACAGATGAGAACTCCTGAGAGTAATCAGGAAACTGACTGGTAGAAGGCCTGGTAGAAGGCCTTTGCATAAACTTGAACATGGATGACTGTCGCAGAGCCATGGTGGTGGCTAGTGTGATTTGAACTGTGTGTGTTTTACGTTTATTTATCGTCGCTACCGGTTACCCATATGAGCGACGCCTCCTGAAGAGATTAGTCATTTTAGATTTTTGGAGGATAGTGCAATGATACAGACAGAGACCCATTCCAGAGTCTCCTCTGGTTCTTTTACGTGCACGGTGTAAAGCACCGACACGAGACCTCGGGTTAACGTCCCATCTGAAAGACTGTTAATTTGATTAGGGTCAGACGGGGGATCGAACCTGCGATCCCTGGATTACCAGTCCAGCGTGTTAACCACTGGACTACAGATCCGACTTGAACTGAGATTGACTCATATTTATAGGGCCTTCTCACTCACAAGGTGTGAAAACTGATAATCCAATCAGAATGATTCATGCAAAGTAAGTGTCTAATCACAAGGTGTTACTCCACAGGGTGAGTGTGAAAACACATTCCAGAGGTGAGAAAAGTTCTAAAGGAAAGGTGTGAATGATGCACAATAGGCAATAACACACCTTTCACACATGTGAAAAAGTTCTGAAGCACACATGTAAAGATGAGAAACAAGGACAATAGGAGCTGTGTTTGATTATTATACACCTCTGAAAGGTGACAAATTTTCAAAGAGTCATTTACAATAGGGTTTAGCATGATTTTTACACCTCTCAAAGGATGAGAAAACTTCAACAGGTTATTACAATGGGATCTATATAGCATTATTCAAAACTTGTTATGATAAATTTAGTCCAAGGTTGTTGAAGTTCAATCTTTACCGGTGCAAGTTTGGTTTGGGGGGGGGCAAGGCCCCCTTCGGCCCCCCCGGGTACGCCCATGCTATTATGACTCATCATGTACGTGCTTATTGTGTGTTTAGGCTTTCGTTATGCAGTGTGCTTCATCCAGAATCTGAAACAGATTAAATAAATAAAATTAGACTTTTCGTAAAATTTAAACTGTGAATTGGATCTTTTAATTATAGCCCGACCCGCTCCGGTACCTCATAGCAAGCGAGTTCCCCCTACAACTGCATACAACCAACATAACATACGTATATGGGCACAAAAAGAAAGATAGGTCGAAACACCATGTCCACATCTGGACAGTATTTCAAGCATGAGCTTGTACTTATGTTACCTACATACGGATCTGAAGTCCAGTGGTAACACGCTGGACTGGTAATCCAGGGATCGCAGGTTCGATCCCCCGTCTGACCTAATAAAATAAACAGTCTTTCAGATGGGACGTTAAACCGAGGTCTCGTGTCGGTGCTTTACACCGTGCATGTAAAAGAACCAGAGGAGACTCTGGCATGGGTCTCTGTCTGTATCATGCACGATCCTCCAAAATCTAAAATGACTAATCTCTTCAGGAGGCGTCGCTCATATGGTCAACCGGTAGCGACGATAAATAAACATAAAACACACACTATGTCGCATTATGTGCATTCAAATGTACAGGTATCGTCTAGATTTCGAACATACTTGACGTGGAAGGGGATAGTGCAACGATACAGACAGAGACGCATTCCAGAGTCGCATCTGGTTATTTTACGTATACGGTGTAAAGCACCGACACGAGACCTCGGTTTAATGTCACATCTGAAAGAATGTCATTTAAAGTGATTTGCCTAAGCGATGTACTGTGTTAATAGCCTGAAATGAGATACCGACAGCAAATAAAATTTTATTTAATTTTGTGTCTGTCGATCCTGTTACAAAATGTAAACATTCCAAAAATATAAAAAGCTAACTGGCACATATGCTAATGAACCATGGTCGTTGGCTATTACTAACGCATTCACCAAGTGGTTTGGGGCGATTACTAACACATTCATATGACCACATTATGGTAAAAACCATAATTGACTTTTTATGGCTCAATTTTAGTTAGTGGGTTGGTCTCCACAATACTTACCATTTTTATATACAATATTTACATACTTTTGCGTCAGTAATAATAACTTTTATTTCCTCCTATAGGAGAGCATAAGCATACAACAAGTACAAAGGCACTAAGGTATGACACCACTGCAGTGTTTTAACTAACAACAAGTACAAAGGTATGACTAGTATTGATTTCAGTCTGTCGATTTTTAACTTTTCAACTTCTGGCAAATGACAGCCTGGGGAAACTGGATTTCCGATCGTAGCGCCGTCTACTTACACCCACTTTTATGTGGGTGTGGATTTGAAGAACGACAATTATTCTCTACAAGATAATATCGCTAAATATAGAAACGGAAATCTATCGGAAATCGCCGAACATGCACGATTATACACGATCATTTCCGAATATACACGAATGCTCCCGTAGACTCATTTACATTGCAAACAAATAATGTCCCGTTTCTGTGTTATATCGACGAGATGGCGGATTTTAAATATTACATTTAGATGTTAATGGATCGATTCGGCGTAATTGAACTAAGGGCGACTTAAATATTGAGTAAATATGTCAAATCAGACGCACATTGTACTTTTTAAAACTATTTATCGTTCCGTTGACCCGTAAACAATGGCTGCCAATTATAAAGTTGTATCAACATTGCAGTGCCTCGCTTTCGATTCCAGTACGCAATTAATTAAGTCACGTGCAAATAGTCCTAGTAATAGGATTAATGTGAATCAATAATTCCACGGACAATCCCCCACTTTTCCCCGGCGTTGATATGATAAGAAACTCAATACGGCCCAATTAATAGTCTCGGTGTTAAAATATATTTATTTTTATGGCTAACCTTCACCTTGCAATGGCCTGAATTCTTATACCACATCTTGTCTACACATCAACTAGTCTGAAGTCTTCTCAAGTCACATAATTTCTCAAAAAACACAAAAACTATACACTTCCTGTCATGAAAATGCTTTTCTACCAAAAAGAAAAGTTTACTATATTATTATATTAGTTATTGGGATTACAATGTATATATATCATACAACATATAACAAAAATAAAACATGTGATATGTAATTATTTCTTGCTTTTCATGTAATATAATCTTTAACAAACTACCATAACAATGTTGAGCCATGTGGAACCAGTATTTTCAACAGAAACAATGATTTTAAGAAGTCACTAAAACCACGTCGGTCAGTGTAAAAGGTGACATTTTTTTAAAATTTGGCCAGTGTGTAATTTTGATCCCATTTTCCAAAATGCGGCATTTGTCAACACTGAACTGGCCTGCTGTATGCGTATGTGTATGTTATTAAATAATAAATGCTTCTCAATAATAAAACACCCTTTATAAAAAGAAATGTGCATTGCATATATATGCAACAAATGGAGAAATGGCGTATTTTTGGGGCAAAAATGCATTTGTTTCATTATTTTCCTGATATGTTCAGGGTTCACTATAATTATTTGCTGTTTGCCATGTAATATAATCAATAAGAAACTAGCATGACAAATTTGAGCCATGTGTGAGTAGAATTTACCAACAAAATTAAGTTTTTAAGAAGTCACTAAATGAGCATCGCCCAATCTACTTTTTTTGTACTTTTCTGACCGTGTGTAATTTTGATCCCATGTTCCAAAATGCGGCATTTGTCAACACTGAACTGGCCTGGCTGTATGCGTATGTGTATGTTATTGAATAATAAATGCTTCTCATTAACAAAACTCCACATATAAAACAAATTTGCATTGCATATATTTACAAAAGATGGTATTGAAGTATTTTCAACCGCGGATGCACTTCTGCCTATTTACGTATATACAACCTATATCATAAGTAAACATGTGCTATGTAATTATTTCTTGCTTTTCATGTAACACATGTATAATATATAACAAACTACCATAACAATGTTGATACTCTGGCATTGAAACAACTATGAAATAGAAAACAATTCACAGGGAAAACCCCTGACCCCCTGGATGGAGGGACATCCTCCCAAAACCTCATTCTGTGTTATTAGAATGTCACTCTGGCTATGCACATGACTATGTAATAATATATATTTAGTATAATATAGCTAATATCATTATATAGACATGAATCTGTGATTGGGACATGCCCATGGGGGTTCGCACACGGCACTATGCCACCTTAGCCCACAGGGATTTGGGGTCCTAGTGGATTAACAATTAGGAATATAGCTGTGCACCCTTCAAAATGATACCATATAACTTTAAGATAAATTATGCAGTCATGCTGTAGATGGTCTGTGGTACGGCTTGCGATCATAACATCATGGCAAGGTTGACACTGTAAGTGGGAGGATGAACACTGGGGTATTGACTAAACAAGCGGTCTAGTGGTTCAGATATTGGAGCTCCCGTCTAGTGGTTCAGATATTGGAGCTCCCGTCTAGTGGTTCAGATATTGGAGCTCCCGTCTAGTGGTTCAGATATTGGAGCTCCCGTCTAGTGGTTCAGATATTGGAGCTCCCGTCTAGTGGTTCTGATATTGGAGCTCCCGTCTAGTGGTTCAGATATTGGAGCTCCCGTCTAGTGGTTCAGATATTGGAGCTCCCGTCTAGTGGTTCGGATATTGGAGCTCCCGTCTAGTGGTTTAGATATTGGAGCTCCCGTCTAGTGGTTTAGATATTGGAGCTCCCGTCTAGTGGTTTAGATATTGGAGCTCCCGTCTAGTGGTTCGGATATTGGAGCTCCCGTCTAGTGGTTCAGATAGTGGAGCTCCCGTCTAGTGGTTCAGATATTGGAGCTCCCGTCTAGTGGCTCAGATATTGGAGGTCCCGGATAGTGGTTCAGATATTTGAGGTCCCGTCTAGTGGTTCAGATATTGGAGGTCCCGGATAGTGGTTCAGATATTGGAGCTCCTGTCTAGTGGCTCAGATATTGGAGCTCCCGTCTAGCGGTTCAGATATTGGAGGTCCCGTCTAGTGGTTCAGATATTGGAGGTCCCGTCTAGTGGTTCAGATATTGGAGGTCCCGGATAGTGGTTCAGATATTGGAGCTCCCGTCTAGTGGGTCAGATATTGGAGGTCCCGTCTAGTGGGTCAGATATTGGAGGTCCCGGATAGTGGGTCAGATATTGGAGCTCCCGGATAGTGGGTCAGATATTGGAGGTCCCGTCTAGTGGGTCAGATATTGGAGCTCCCGGATAGTGGGTCAGATATCGGAGGTCCCGGATAGTGGGTCAGATATTGGAGGTCCCGTCTAGTGGGTCAGATATTGGAGCTCCCGTCTAGTGGGTCAGATATTGGAGGTCCCGGATAGTGGGTCAGATATTGGAGCTCCCGGATAGTGGTTCAGATAGTGGAGCTCCCGGATAGTGGGTCAGATATTGGAGGTCCCGGATAGTGGGTCAGATATTGGAGGTCCCGGATAGTGGTTCAGATAGTGGAGCTACCGGATAGTGGTTCAGATATTGGAGCTCCCGGATAGTGGTTCAGATATTGGAGCTCCCGGATAGTGGTTTAGATACTGGAGCTCCCGGATAGTGGTTCAGATATTGGAGCTCCCGTCTAGTGGTTCAGATAGTGGAGCTCCCGGATAGTGGTTCAGATATTGGAGTTCCCGGATAGTGGTTCAGATATTGGAGGTCCCGGATAGTGGTTCAGATATTGGAGTTCCCGGATAGTGGTTCAGATATTGGAGGTCCCGGATAGTGGTTCAGATATTGGAGCTCCTGTCTAGTGGTTCAGATATTGGAGGTCCCGGATAGTGGTTCAGATAGTGGAGCTCCCGTCTTGTGGTTCAGATATTGGAGGTCCCGGATAGTGGTTCAGATATTGGAGCTCCTGTCTAGTGGTTCAGATATTGGAGGTCCCGGATAGTGGTTCAGATAGTGGAGCTACCGGATAGTGGTTCAGATATTGGAGCTCCCGGATAGTGGTTCAGATATTGGAGCTCCCGGATAGTGGTTCAGATACTGGAGCTCCCGGATAGTGGTTCAGATATTGGAGCTCCCGTCTAGTGGTTCAGATAGTGGAGCTCCCGGATAGTGGTTCAGATATTGGAGTTCCCGGATAGTGGTTCAGATATTGGAGGTCCCGGATAGTGGTTCAGATATTGGAGTTCCCGGATAGTGGTTCAGATATTGGAGGTCCCGGATAGTGGTTCAGATATTGGAGCTCCTGTCTAGTGGTTCAGATATTGGAGGTCCCGGATAGTGGTTCAGATAGTGGAGCTCCCGTCTTGTGGTTCAGATATTGGAGGTCCCGGATAGTGGTTCAGATATTGGAGCTCCTGTCTAGTGGTTCAGATATTGGAGCTCCCGGATAGTGGTTCAGATAGTGGAGCTCCCGGATAGTGGGTCAGATAGTGGAGCTCCCGGATAGTGGTTCAGATAGTGGAGCTACCGGATAGTGGTTCAGATATTGGAGCTCCCGGATAGTGGTTCAGATATTGGAGCTCCCGGATAGTGGTTCAGATATTGGAGCTCCCGGATAGTGGTTCAGATACTGGAGCTCCCGGATAGTGGTTCAGATATTGGAGCTCCCGTCTAGTGGTTCAGATAGTGGAGCTCCCGGATAGTGGTTCAGATATTGGAGTTCCCGGATAGTGGTTCAGATATTGGAGGTCCCGGATAGTGGTTCAGATATTGGAGTTCCCGGATAGTGGTTCAGATATTGGAGGTCCCGGATAGTGGTTCAGATATTGGAGCTCCTGTCTAGTGGTTCAGATATTGGAGGTCCCGGATAGTGGTTCAGATAGTGGAGCTCCCGTCTAGTGGTTCAGATATTGGAGGTCCCGGATAGTGGTTCAGATATTGGAGCTCCTGTCTAGTGGTTCAGATATTGGAGCTCCCGGATAGTGGTTCAGATAGTGGAGCTCCCGGATAGTGGGTCAGATAGTGGAGCTCCCGTCTAGTGGGTCAGATATTGGAGGTCCCGTCTAGTGGGTCAGATATTGGAGGTCCCGGATAGTGGGTCAGATATTGGAGGTCCCGGATAGTGGTTCAGATATTGGAGCTCCCGGATAGTGGTTCAGATATTGGAGCTCCCGGATAGTGGTTCAGATAGTGGAGCTCCCGGATAGTGGTTCAGATAGTGGAGCTCCCGGATAGATCAGATGGTAGTGTCCGTCTAGAATGTTGAAAATAGTTCAAGCCGGTGTGTAACAGTAGCATAATCATTAAAATTTCTTAACCTGTAGGTATTAGTTTCTAACACAGTATTAGGAAACTGATCAGATAGATAACTTGGTAATTCTCCGTGGTTATATTTGTAAACTAAGGTTAGTTTTTGCATATGTCTTCTCTCCGATAAGGAAACCCAACCAATTTCATGAAGTAATCGTTCTATTGATACAGATCTGGTTAAACCGGTTACAATTCTTGCTGCATCATACCGTATTTTGTATAATAACTCTTTTTCCTATAGGGTGCAACTATCCCAAACTACCGATGCATATATGTTTTTGTAAGTTTATTTAACGTCGGTTAAGTTTATTTTGACGTATACATAAGTACATAGTCATTAATAGAAATATACATACATGCATATAGATATATATATATACATAATTATACATAAAATATATATATATCCACACATAAAAACATAATTATATATCACAATCAATCAATGTAATAGCCATTATATACAAGTGCTACGAATTCTGTCATGTAGCATGGAGGATAAACTCTAATATCATATTTAAATCTAAGAAGTCAAGGTATTTAATATATTATTTCGTTTGTTTAAAGCATGTTTAATGTAAAGAGCCAAATTATACAGGTCACTTCTGTTATCAGAGCTTAACCCGCGGTTTCCCATTTGAGCGACGGGCAGGTTGCCTAACAACACCTGTCCTAGACAGGCTCCAGCGGTTAACCAGTACTTGGTGCACCAACCTCCAAAAGAAAATGCCAACTTTTTTATATATAGATACACGTTCTGAGCAATGCTCGAACCCGTGAACATCAGTGATGATAGGTTACAGTGGTATGCAAGTCAGCGACCTTAACCACTCGACCACGGAGGCGCGGACGCCGCGAATATCGTAAAATGACCGGTTTATAGAGCAATAATTACGTTGCACAACGGGGTCGGTGAACTATTAATAATTCAATTAAATCTTCTATTATATTATTGCAAGCTACTGACCTTAAATAGAATAGAAGAAGAATACATTTTATTTTCCAATTTGAACTTTAGTTAAATAACCTAGTTGTGTGAATGGGAGACGCATCAACGCTTTTACTGTGTTAACGCTCACCTGTAGCATATTGCACATATGATCTAATAATAATTGCGATAAATGCATGCAGTATTAATAACGAGTGCTAAGCAAAGCGAAGCGATCTTAACGAGAATTGAGCTGAAATTGTCGATATGTCATCTAATTTTAAATCTTCCTACGAAGATTGACATAGAAGTTGAATTGTGGGGAATATTTAATAGGTATTTTCCCCATAAGCCCACATTCTTTTACCGGATATAATACATTGTAACTTCTGGATATAATACATTGTAACTTCCTGATATAATACATTTTAACTTCCGAATATAATATATTGTAACTTCCGACTACAATACATTGTAACTTCCGGGTATAATACAGTGTAACTTCCTGATATAATACATTGTAACTTCCGAATATAATATATTGTAACTTCCGATTACAATACATTGTAACTTCCGGGTATAATACATTGTAACTTCCGACTACAATACATTGTAACTTCCGTGTATAATACAGTTAACTTCCGGATATAATACATTGTAACTTCCGACTACAATACATTGTAACTTCCGTGTATAATACAGTTAACTCCCGGATATAATACATTGTAACTTCTGGATATACTACATTGTAACTTCCAGATATAATACATTGTAACTTCCGGATATAATACATTGTAACTTCCGGGTATAATACATTGTAACTTCTGGACATAATACATTGTAACTTCCGGGTATAATACATTGTAACTTCCGGGTATAATACATTCTAACTTCCGGGTATAATACATTGTAACTTCCGGATATACTACATTCTAACTTCCGGGTATAATACATTGTAACTTCCGGATATACTACATTGTAACTTCCGGGTATAATACATTGTATCTTCCGGATATACTACATTGTAACTTCCGGGTATAATACATTGTAACTTCCGGATATACTACATTGTAACTTCCGGGTATAATACATTGTATCTTCCGGATATACTACATTGTAACTTCCGGGTATAATACATTGTAACTTCCGGGTATAATACATTGTAACTTATGGATATAATACATTGTAACTTCTAGATATAATACATTGTAACTTCCGGGTATAATACATTGTAACTTCCGGATATAATACATTGTAACTTCCGGGTATAATACATTGCAACTTCTGGACATAATACATTGTAACTTCTGGATATAACACATTGTAACTTCTGGACATAATACATTGTAACTTCTGGATATAATACATTGTAACTTCTGGATATAATACATTGTAACTTCTGGATATAATACATTGTAACTTCCGGATATAATACATTGTAACTTCTGGATATAATACATTGTAACTTCCGGATATAATACATTGTAACTTCCGGGTATAATACATTGCAACTTCTGGACATAATACATTGTAACTTCTGGATATAACACATTGTAACTTCTGGACATAATACATTGTAACTTCTGGATATAATACATTGTAACTTCTGGATATAATACATTGTAACTTCTGGATATAATACATTGTAACTTCTGGATATAATACATTGTAACTTCCGGATGTAATACATTGTAACTTCCGGATATAATACAGTGTAACTTCTGGACATAATACATTGTAACTTCCGGATATAATACATTGTAACTTTGGATATAATACATTGTAACTTCTGTATATAATACATTGTAACTTATGGATATAATACAGTGTAACTTCCGGATGTAATACATTGTAACTTCCGGATATAATACAGTGTAACTTCCGGATATAATACATTGTAACTTCCGGATATAATACATTGTAACTTTGGATATAATACATTGTAACTTCTGGATATAATACATTGTAACTTTGGATATAATACATTGTAACTTTGGATATAATACATTGTAACTTTGGATATAATACAGTGTAACTTCTGTATATAATACATTGTAACTTCCGGATATAATACATTGTAACTTCTGTATATAATACATTGTAACTTCCGGATATAATACATTGTAACTTCTGTATATAATACATTGCAACTTCTGGATATAATACATTGTAACTTATGGATATAATACATTGTAACTTCCGGATATAATACATTGTAACTTCTGGATATAATACATTGTAACTTCTGGATATAATACATTGTATCTTCCGGGTATAATACATTGCAACTTCTGGATATAATACATTGTAGCTTCCGGATGTAATACATTGTATATTCCGGATATAATACATTGTAACTTCCGGGTATAATACATTGTATCTTCCGGGTATAATACATTGTAACTTCTGGATATAATACATTGTAACTTCTGGATATAATACATTGTAACTTCCGGGTATAATACAGTGTAACTTCTGGATATAATACATTGTATATTCCGGATATAATACAGTGTAACTTCTGGATATAATACATTGTAACTTATGGATATAATACATTGTATCTTCCGGGTATAATACATTGCAACTTCTGGATATAATACATTGTAACTTCTGTATATAATACAGTGTAACTTCCGGATATAATACATTGTAACTTCTGGATATAATACATTGTAACTTCTGTATATAATACATTGCAACTTCTGGATATAATACATTGTAACTTATGGATATAATACATTGCAACTTCTGGATATAATACATTGTAACTTCTGTATATAATACATTGTAACTTCTGGATATAATACATTGTAACTTCTGTATATAATACATTGCAACTTCTGGATATAATACATTGTAACTTATGGATATAATACATTGTAACTTCCGGATATAATACATTGTAACTTCTGGATATAATACATTGTAACTTCTGGATATAATACATTGTATCTTCCGGGTATAATACATTGCAACTTCTGGATATAATACATTGTAACTTCCGGATGTAATACATTGTATATTCCGGATATAATACAGTGTAACTTCTGGATATAATACAGTGTAACTTCTGGATATAATACATTGTATATTCCGGATATAATACATTGTAACTTCCGGGTATAATACATTGTATCTTCCGGGTATAATACATTGTAACTTCTGGATATAATACATTGTATCTTCCGGGTATAATACAGTGTAACTTCTGGATATAATACATTGTAACTTCTGGATATAATACATTGTAACTTCTGGACATAATACATTGTAACTTCCGGGTATAATACAGTGTAACTTCTGGATATAATACATTGTATATTCCGGATATAATACAGTGTAACTTCTGGATATAATACATTGTAACTTATGGATATAATACATTGTATCTTCCGGGTATAATACATTGCAACTTCTGGATATAATACATTGTAACTTCTGGATATAATACATTGTATATTCCGGATATAATACAGTGTAACTTCTGGATATAATACATTGTAACTTCGGATATAATACAGTGTAACTTCTGGATATAATACATTGTAACTTCTGGATATAATACATTGTAACTTCTGGATATAATACATTGTAACTTCTGGATATAATACATTGTAACTTCTGGATATAATACATTGTAACTTCTGGATATAATACATTGTAACTTCCGGGTATAATACAGTGTAACTTCTGGATATAATACATTGTAACTTCTGGATATAATACATTGTAAATTCCGGGTATAATACAGTGTAACTTCTGGATATAATACATTGTATATTCCGGATATAATACATTGTATCTTCCGGGTATAATACAGTGTAACTTATGGATATAATACATTGTAACTTCTGGATATAATACATTGTAACTTCCGACTACAATACATTGTATCTTCCGGGTATAATACAGTGTAACTTCTAGATATAATACATTGTAACTTATGGATATAATACATTGTAACTTCTAGATATAATACATTGTAACTTCTGGATATAATACATTGTAACTTCCGGATATAATACATTGTAACTTCTGGATATAATACATTGTAACTTCTGGATATAATACATTGTATCTTCCGGGTATAATACAGTGTAACTTCTGGATATAATACATTGTAACTTCTGGATATAATACATTGTAACTTCTGGATATAATACATTGTAACTTCTGGATATAATACATTGTATCTTCCGGGTATAATACAGTGTAACTTCTGGATATAATACATTGTAACTTCTGGATATAATACTGTGTAACTTCTGGATATAATACATTGTAACTTCCGGGTATAATACAGTGTAACTTCTGGATATAATACATTGTAACTTCCGGGTATAATACAGTGTAACTTCTGGATATAATACATTGTAACTTCCGGGTATAATACAGTGTAACTTCTGGATATAATACATTGTAACTTCTGGATATAATACATTGTAACTTCCGGGTATAATACAGTGTAACTTCTGGATATACTACATTGTAACTTATGGATATAATACATTGTAACTTCCGGGTATAATACAGTGTAACTTCTGGATATACTACATTGTAACTTCTGGATATAATACATTGTAACTTCCGGATATAATACATTGTATCTTCCGGGTATAATACATTGTAACTTATGGATATAATACATTGTAACTTCTGGATATAATACTGTGTAACTTCTGGATATAATACATTGTAACTTCCGGGTATAATACATTGTATCTTCCGGATATACTACATTGTAACTTCCGGATATAATACATTGTAACTTATGGATATAATACATTGTAACTTCTGGATATAATACATTGTAACTTATGGATATAATACATTGTATCTTCCGGGTATAATACATTGTAACTTATGGATATAATACATTGCAACTTCTGGATATAATACATTGTAACTTCTGTATATAATACATTGTAACTTCTGTATATAATACAGTGTAACTTCTGGATATAATACATTGTAACTTCTGGATAATAACAACAACAACAACAACAACAACACGTGTGCACTGATCCGAATCATTGTGTTCTTATCACAGGCCATATTGAAATCAAATATCACAACTAAACACAGTTTAGTTTTTTTTTAAATGCATTCATCAATATTTACATCATGTTGTAACATTAATATACAAGAACAGATGGATTAAATCGGAAGCTAGTAGCTTATTTAGATTTTCTCCATCAACACAGTTTCTTGTCAGCAATTTGGTAAATTTAGGTGAGCGACTATGGCCCATTTACGTTTACAATGAATATAATGTATTGAGGGTATAGTGTGAATGGTAGAATACCGTAATGTGTATTATATTGTATATGCATATCTTTAAATTGAACTTTCTTAAGGAAATCCAATATTGTTATTTTCATACAGGTTGACTTTGGAAATATGTTCTCAATTGCAGGTTAGTTATTATTGTTCTTGTTCGGATACATTTTTAAAACTATTGTAACACCATACAATGTCGCACGTGCACTGTTTATATTATTAATAGTATAGTAAACATTGAGGTATTATAAAGCATGCCCAGCTGTCCGATTAGCGCAGTGGTTAGCGCGCTCGCTTATCACCAATGCAACAGTGTTCGATCCTCAGATCGGGAATTATATTTATTTATTTATGTCTCATCAATGTACAACAATAACAGAACAACATTAAAATAATACATGGTATAGTACATTGCCACTCATACATTGCCACTCATACGGTATGTATCAAAGTATAAAACACATCACATTATGCAGTTGTAATAATATAGTATGACATAACACATGTATATACATACATGTATTTGTAAACAACACATGATTTATGTGAGATGGTTCTCTCCTCCCATACGGATGACCATATTTACACTTTCATCCGCGCCAACAATAGTGATTAATATAAGTTGGTAAAACTTGCTTCGCAATCGTTGTAAAATAAATAAAGTTTAAACTAATACCCAGCATAGATCAAATTGTCGATGGGTTTTATTCATTATGTTAAAGCTAAAGCGTAAATGTTGTGTGCTTGACGCGCAACTACCCAGCTTTCACGCCAATTCAGCTGGCTTATTGATGCGGTTTATCTCCCTTGAAAATGACCCGAAAATCAATATTGATTGTCTTATCGGCACATTTTTGAGCAATAGTTTATATAGGGAAATTATTTTCAATCGTTTATTTAGAAGACATTTTAATTTTTATCAATTTTAACTCCTATGGCGATAAAGTTTAATATGTTCTCTTTAATGTGATATAAAAATGGTTGTTCTATGAGTAAAACTTACTGCTTCCCTATTAGATTTAAATGTATCACTGATACTACTTATATTTGTATACAGTGAAATGTCAAATCGTTAATATTGTGATTTTTAGAGGCACATAATTCATCTTTCCCATAAACTGAGAACTTTTTAACTCCTATCATGGTAAAGTATATGTTACTGACACTATTGTGTAGTTTTCATATTTAACATTAAATAATATCTTTTTGCTTCCCTGTGATGCTTAAGTTAGGCAAGTTAAAGAAATCACATATTTTGTTCATCCTTAGTTAAATTACATTACATCAGGAACCTAGATAGATACGTCAATCACAAAGATCCTGATTGCATTTACTTTTTACGGGGATCTATATGTCTTTGATAATTAAATGTACTTATACTAATTTGATGTCAGTTTTTTAAACAAGACATGATTATAACAATTAAAGGTTAATATAGCATGTTGTTAATTATAATATTATCTCGCGTTCTTTCATTTTTCTTTTAAGGTTTGTTTTCATTAATAGTCATTATGCTAAATGCCTTTGTTGATTAGCTTTGTGTGAGAAGTTTACAAGTTTTTATTTTTTAATTCATCTAGGCTAAAAAGCCCACGAGGACACTATATGCATGATATTGTTGTTATTTTCGTCTTCAGGCAGTTTCTCAAATGCGAAAAAGCAACTAGTTAGCCAAGCCAATAAAGCTATGCATATTTTATATTCTAGAATATATAATCTTGATTTACCTATAGATATACAACTAAAGCATTTTGACCAGACAATACTACCTATTTTAACATACAATTGTGAGGTTTGGGGGTTCGAAAATAATGATATTATAGAACGAGTACATTCAGATTTTCTACGAAATATTACAAAAAGCAAGAGAAGTACCCCACTTTACATGCTATACGGAAAATTAGGGAGATACCCAATAGATATTATTATTAAATCACGACTGATAAAATATTGGGCAAAACTATTAGCTGGTAGCGAAACAAAGTTATCAAGAGTTTGTTATGAGAACATGTTATGTTCAGCAATTGATTACAAATGGCTCAATTTTGTCAAACATATTTTAAATTCAACAGGAAACACTTTTGTTTGGGTAGCCCAGAAAACCATTGATTTAAAAAATATCCACATAATAGTAAAACGAAATTTAACAGATCAGTTTTTACAAAATTGGAACGGCAATCTAAACAATTCATCTAAAGGTATCAATTATAGATTATACAAGGAAGACGCTGTCCTGGAAACATATTTAACGTTGCTTTCAATAAATTTACGTTTATCTCTATTCCATTTTAGGACTGGAAATCACAGGTTACCGGTAGAAACCTGACGTTGGTCACAGTCTTTTATACCACTTGAAAATCGGACATGTAGGTTATGCCCCCTTAATGACATAGGCGATGAATTTCACTACCTCTTAAAATGCCCGTTCTTTTCAACTTCAAGAAAAGTCTATATCGCACGTCGTTATTATTGTAACCCCAATACGCTGAAATATAAAGATTTACTATGTACAAAATCAGTTAGGACTCTAACTCGACTCGCTATATTTGCGAAAATCATATTGACTCAATTTAAACGTGAATAGCTATATTTTGCGGCGCATATCAATTATCCTACCACTCCAGTACATACATAATTATATAACGAAAACAACTTAGCACAACTCGAAATTATTAATCGAACAGTTTCAAGTTAAAGCAACCCGCATATTGCGCATAATATTATGTACGAACCCGTATCTATAGACAGAACATTCTAACTTGCATAATTGTGAATTACAAAGGCGCGATTATTTCATTGCCCACCACTTTCCGACTTGTGTATGTGACGTAAATGTTTTCCATACAAATATAAACCCATGTAAAACTACTATAATTATATAGGTTTGATTCATATCAACTAAATCCCGTGCACAACGAATATGACCGTGTGACAATGTTCTCACGGTATTTTTCTAAACAGTCTTATCGCCGTATGTAGTAGCATATTAGTGATTAATTGATTTGGTCAATGTTTATATATCTTTCACAGACACCGATATTCATATGAGCATGTATACGTATTTAGAAATAAATCACATAAATATGTCCATACATTCACCTGGATGTATATTTTGATGCTTGTTTGTGTAACTTATATTACATGTTTGTAATTGTCTATAGGACATATCGTACAATTGCTGTCCCTCCATGCATGTATACCCAATGTTTATATTTTGTACAACATATTCAAGTCATGTTGTTACATAACCTGTAACCTGACGTTAAATAAAAAGTTGTTGTTGTTGTTGTTGTTGTTGTTGTTGATATAGACGAACATTGATTAAACTCAATAGAGAAGCTTACAGAATTAACTTGAAGTGTCTTAATGTACACTGAGTATAAATTCATGCAATATGACTTTGAGAAACATGCATACATAACGGCAAAAGAATGAGTTTAATTTGACATGTTACTTTGTACATTGATGTCACTTTCATGCAAATTGACAATGTTTTAATGATGTATATTAAAATTTCACAAGTGTTGGTCGATATTTCCGGGGGGGCTGGCGGGGGGGCGGTCCCGCCACTATATTTGTTGTTTAATGTGTTTGATATTTGCATATATGGTTATAACATGTACATTGACGAATCTACTGTTGATCAATAGTTCTTTTATTTAAAAATGAACTATATTCTCAGAAATAATGAAGTTCGTACGTCTCCTATTCCGTGGTTACACTTTGGGCAAATGCGTAAATGCGTAGATTTACCGGGACTCTGTTCCAATTTCTCAGTTGGGAATCTCTAATTCCTACTTTTAAATTTAATAATATATTTTAAATAATTAGGAGGCATATATTTTATGTAATTTCAAAATTCAAAATTGTGTCGTTACCTACATGTACTTGCTATAGACATTGTATGAATGTTTAATGCAATAAAGGTATTGTTGTTGTTTAAATAATCAACAGTTCTGGCAATTACTATAATTGTCAATGTCATGTTTTATTTCGTGTGTTTCCCAACTGTAACTAATTGCATATCATGTTATTTATATTTCTATTGTGTACACAAATTGTCATTTATTCCACTTCTACTTACCTATAATTGATTTGTTTATATCAAGTGCACAGTACTGTTGAACATTTTTATTACTGGTCATTAAATAATATGACCCAGGCTGTGCGATGCATCATATCTTAATAGCTGATGTCTTTACATCGAAATATTTTACTTATCAAATATTGGATTAAATTGATAACATTAGAAAATAAAACCATACTATTTAAATCATATAATATGCTAAGATCCGATGCCGATAATGGGCTAACGTACAACGGTTCAAATTGGGCATTCAATGTGAAACAAATATTGAATGAAATAGGTTTATCATGTATGTGGGAAAACCAAAATAACACGTTGATAAGTTTTGAAATTATAAAACAAAGATTGCTTGACATATACCATCAACATTGGTATGCATCTATTAACAATTCCCCCCGTCTTGAATCATATAGTATGTATAAACATTCGTTCAAACTAGAAACATATCTTCATATAATTAAGGAACCAAGGTACAGAAATGCTCTCTCACGTTTTAGAACATCGTCACATGACTAGGATTGAACGAATATGTGCAAATTACAACTCATTGATTGAAAATGAATATCATTTCCTTCTCATATGTCCAAAATATTCAACATTGCGATCTAAATACATAAAACGCTATTATTATACCTGGCCAACAAAACAAAAATGTGCCAATCTTATGTCAACAAACTCCAAAATTACTTTGAATAATCTTTGCAAATTCATTTACCATGCTGTTAAGAAATGTAACGTCGTAAAAACTGCTGTTACATGCCAATAACATTGAAATATCCGCATGAATTATATGCTCTTTGTTAAAAATCCATGTCTTTGTATTGAAATGTTTGTAATTGCTATAATATATCAGTCATAACGGTGATCTATTAGTGGACAAACGCCGCATGTACCGTTGTGCTAAGCGAAAAGCCCGTGGTATTTTTAAGGCCAAACAAAGAAATAATATGCATAGCTTAGCTTCGTCACAACCACATCAATTTTGGAAAGAAATAAGAAAATTAAAATCAAATAAGAAAAAAGGAAGCACTATAAGTTCAGATAACTTTCTTAAACATTTTAAGAATGTTTTTTCAGATAATACTGATTTCTCTAATAATGATGTTGACAATGATTTGTTAAATAATAATTTAATTACCGTCGATCAACTTGATAATTTGTTTACCGTTGATGAAATTTATAAAGCAATATCTGCACTAAAGCAAGGTAAAAGTGGAGGTATTGATTGCTTAACTCCTGAAATGTTTATTGAATGCAAAGATACACTGGCGCCATTATTATGTAAGCTTTTTAACCACATGTATATAAATTGTATGTATCCAGTTAGTTGGACCAGAGGTGTCATTGTTCCTGTTCCTAAGAAAGGAGATCTAAATAATGTAAATAATTATAGGGGTATTACGCTTACCAGTATTTTTTCGAAAATATTTTCAATTGTGCTGGATACACGTCTTCGAAAATGGGCTGAGGCAAATGAACTCTTATCAGATTTTCAGTTTGGTTTTCGTAAAGACAAAAGCACTGTAGATTGTATTTTTGTTTTAACCTCGATTATAGACAAAGTTATTTGTCTAGAAAAGAAGAAACTTTATTGTGCTTTCGTTGATTTTCGTAAAGCTTTCGATGTAGTGTACAGAAACGGTATTTGGTTTAAAGGCCTGCAGTTTGGTTTGACCCCGTCCAATTGTAAAGATTTATACTTTACTACCTGTTCCATGTGATTAGTGGCTTGTATCAACAATGTAGCAGTACATTCAGTATAATTTGGCGTATGTAGGTATTTTCTAACGGTTAATATGCACGATCACTCTGTGAGCTGAGAATTAGTCAAAATGAGGCCCTGACAATTTAAGTAAACGTATATTATTGATTGTAAAGAAAATTGATAGTTATGAGTATTCAAACTACATAATCCAGATCAGCCCAGGGACATAGATTACATGTTATGTAGGTGCCTCATCAGCCGTAGCGTAATCACTGAGACTGATAATTTGTATGCATGTATAATGTGCGCTATGATTGTGATCTGTGCAATCTAATTCAAAATTCAGTTCATGTGTTGACCTAATCAAATATGTATGTATATAATATGTATGTATTTATATGAATAAACTATATGTGTTCGTTATATGGTAACCTTCATACTTCATTTAATTATATATCTACAGTATTATTCGCAAGTTTTCTGTTATATTTTAAATATTTCTCTGTGTCAGTGTGTGTTTACCGATATTTATGCTACATAATAATCACAGTGAATGCTATGAGTACATGTATAATATTATAATTATAATCTCTTGAACATACGAGTATTACACATATTCTGCCGATTTCTACAAGATGCCATTGAGTAAAATAACAATGTATGTAACTGATGAGCAGAGAAAAGAATTGCTGACTTTCTTGCAAAATAAGAACTGGGACGTAGAGATGGAAATAGAAGAAACAGCCACCGCCATGCCCGTTGCAGAGGCTGCTTACGTACCTCCCCCTATGCCTCAGCATGCTGAAGGTGTTGCTGAGTGTCCACTGTGCTTGTGTTCCCCTTGCATAATAAATGAACAGAACAAACAACTTTGGTGGCCTGCTAATAATCGTCCATCGCATAATCTAAATTCACATGAGAGAAAGCTTCTATACAGGAGGTTTTGGGCAATGCTATATAATTGTGGCGCATGGAAAGATGTCAGATATATAGAGAGAAAAGTAGCGGCTAGAAGAGGAGACTGTACTTGGCATAAGAGGGAACTGATGCCTGAATGTGTGGTACAGCAATGCAGGAACTGGCTGCCTAACCCGCGCAACCAGCCTTATTTGGGCCATAAGTGGAGTTGAATTGTTTATACCAGTTGTAAGTACTATAAAAATACAGAACTTCAATTTCAGCAATTTATAACCTCTGATATGTACGTGGGTCATAATAGATATAAGTGGTGCTCATGTATTAGATGTATACCATGCAGGGCCTCGCATGTGGCAAATACGATGTGCGTCGACCGTCAGATTTGTACCGCTATTCCTCGTGTGTTTAGTGCGTCGACCGTCAGATTTGTACCGCTATTCCTCGTGTGTTTAAGGTCAAATATAGGTCAACCTGCAGGCCTTTAAGCTATTACAGTATGGAGCTTCAACTAAATTAGTTAATATGTTGCAAAAAATATACGAGAGTGTAAAATCATGTGTACGTATTAATGGAACTTACACTGACAATTTTGACTGTGTCAAAGGTGTAAAGCAAGGCGAACCATTATCACCTTTGCTATTTCTATTCTTTATCAACGATATGTACCAGTCAATTTACGATAATACAATAGACACCGTTAGTATTGATGAACTTCGTATGTTGTTATTATTATTTGCTGATGATACTGTTCTAATGTCTTATTCTAAAGAAGGTTTACAACGTTTGTTAAATAATCTACATATGTATTGCAACAATTGGGACATTAGTGTAAATATTGATAAAACTGTTGTTATGGTGTTTAAAAAGGGCAACAGACCTGAACATATTGTAGTGTCATATAATAATTACAAGTTAAATATTGTTACAAAATTCACATACCTAGGTGTAACATTATCTGCTAATGGTAGTTTTTACCAAACACAAAAAGCGCTTTCACAGCAAGCAATGAGAGCTTTGTTTTCTCTTAATTCCTTGTTTGATGTTTTATCTTTTGAATTGTCGGAAAAAGTTAAGTTATTTGACTCCATGATCGCCTCAATTCTAAACTATGGATGTGAAGTATGGGGTTTCCATAAAGCTCCTGACGTCGAACGTTTGCATTTAAAATTTCTTAAACAAATATTACAAGTGCGACAGCAGACAACAAATGCAACAGTATATGGCGAGTTTGGACGTGTTCCATTATCTGTAATTCGTAAGGTTAGAATAGTTAGATATTGGTATAAAATATCTAAATGTCCAAATTGTCTTGTGTATAAATTGTATAATATGCGTGATATGAATGGTAATTATATAAATAAATGGTCAAACGATGTTAAAACACTCTTAGACAACCTAGGGTTTTCCTATTTATGGAATAGTGCAGTTGTAACAAATGTACACATACAGAGTGTAATAAAGTGTATACATGATCAATATCTACAGCAGTGGTTCTCAGACCTTAGAAATCTACCTAAACTTGAAACCTATTGCATGTTTAAAACATATTTCCAACCAGAAAAGTATTTATCCTGTGTTAAAAATGTTAGTTATAGAATTAACTTGTCTAGATTTCGATGTTCTGCTCATAATTTACTCATAGAAGAAGGTCGTCATAGAAATATTGATAGAAACCAGAGAATTTGTACGAAATGCAATATGAATTGTATTGAAACTGAATATCACTTTTTATTAGTATGTCCATTCTATACAGAAGTAAGAAACAACTGTTTACCACATTATTATTGTCATTGGCCTAACTTGAATAAGTTTAAGTCATTGTTACAATGTTCACAAAGTAGTATTATAAAAAAATTATCAAAATATATTTACCAAGCATCTGTTATTAGAGGGTAGTTGTCAATGAACACATTTACGTATGTATATTTATTATATATTTTCAAACTACGATACCCATTAATTTTAATTTTGTTTTCATGATTTTCTCATGTATTATATTGTAATTGTATATTATGTACTGTCCGTCGTACATGTTGTATAGGCGACGAACAATTGTGTTTAATGCCAATAAACTCTGAAACTGAAACTATAAACATATATATACATGTTTTATGCAATAAATGTGTTGAATTGAATATCTTAATGGTTTTTATTGCATGTGTATTACAAGTTTGCAATATACAACGACAATACATTTATCGCATTAAACAACATACCATTTTTACTTGGGCACCAATGTTTTACGGCTGACTGGTTGATCAAACTTACAGGTACATGTAAATCAAGCCTGAGAAATACATACATATACTTCATAGATAGAAGTCAGCGACCATAACTACTCTACCACGGAGGCGGACGTGGTGCGAATTTAAACCAAACAAACAAGCCCGATGTGTTTTATATATATTTTAACAACGCGTGGTTGATTGATGAACGATTTGAAAGCTTCATGACGTACTCCTGTTCTTTCAGAAGTAGTTACTGTATTCAGGCTGACACTAGTGATGCCAGCAGCAACCAACGCGACTCTGATAAAAGTGAAGACGTACCTGCGATCGAACATGACGCGGAAACGTCTTGTGAACCATCTCATTACACTCTATGTACACAGAACGCCACGACAACAGGAAGAGAGTGGAGACGTACCTGCGATCGAACATGACGCGGACACGTCTTGTGAACCACGTCATTACACTATATGCACACAGACAACAGGTCAGAGTGAAGACGTAGCTGTGATCGAACATGACACGGAAACGCCGGCTGAACCACCTCATTACACTATATGCACACAGACAACAGGACGAGAGTGAAGACGTACATGCGATCAAACATGACACGGAAACGCCGGCTGAACCACCTGATTACACTCTATGTACACAGACAAGAGGACGAGAGTGAAGACGTACATGCGATCAAACATGACACGGAAACGCCGGCTGAACCACCTCATTACACTATATGCACACAGACAACAGGACGAGAGTGAAGACGTACATGCGATCAAACATGACACGGAAACGCCGGCTGAACCACCTCATTACACTCTATGTACACAGACAACAGGACGAGAGTGAAGACGTACATGCGATCAAACATGACACGGAAACGCCGGCTGAAGAGACGCCACAGACAACAGGTCAGAGTGAAGACGTACCTGCGATCGAACATGACAAGGCGACGAGAGTGTAATAAGTTACTAACTATGTAAACATTCTCCAGTAAACACTGAACTAAAATAATTATACCACCGTTGGTCTTCTATTGATGAAACCATATGCTTGTATTTAATATTCTCGCAGGACACCGAATAAGTATCACAACTGTTACTGTGAAGATGGTCACTGTATATGACACATTGGGATGGGCGGCCTAATGTCGGCGTCATCTCACTGACGCTGTTTGTGTTGCCAGGGTCCGGATATGTGGCTTACGAGTCATACGTACCCGTTGTCAAGCCCAGGTTAAAAATTGACCTACACAACTCAAACCATTTTGTTTTTAATATATACAAATGTATCTACTCCCGTACCCATCCCCTATACCCCTTCTGCAATATATATATCCTTACTATCCGTAGGCCTACGCCCCTGATTCAAGGGTATATTGTACACTACCACAAGGTTTCTCGAATTACAATCTCGTACGATGTAGAGGCGTTATATTGATATACATGCAAACATAACAAGACATTCTTCATACTACAATTTCATTCAATGTTAAACAACGCAGTATTTATTATCTTTCAAGTATACCTGTGATCTCTGGATTACCAGTCCAGCGTGTAACCACTGGACTACAGATCCGTGTGTAGTATCAGTATTATCTTTCAAGTATACCTGTGATCTCTGGATTACCAGTCCAGCATGTTACCACTGGACTACAGATCCGTGTGTAGTATCAGTATTATCTTTCAAGTATACCTGTGATCTCTGGATTACCAGTCCAGCGTGTTACCACTGGACTACAGATCCGTCTGTATTATCAGTATTATCTTTCAAGTATACCTGTGATCTCTGGATTACCAGTCCAGCGTGTTACCACTGGACTACAGATCCGTGTGTAGTATCAGTATTATCTTTCAAGTATACCTGTGATCTCTGGATTACCAGTGACCCGGTTAAAGATATTTTGTATTATTATTTTTATTTAAGTTTATTTAACGTCGCTACCGGTTGCTCATTTGAGCGACGGGCAGTTACCCTAACAACACCAGTCCTGGTCAAACTCCAGTCCAGCGGTTAACCAGTACTTGGTGCACCAACCTCCGTAAGAAACTGCGAACTTGTTCACATATAGAGACACAGTCTGACCGTGGCCCTCAGTGATGATAGGTTACAGTGGTATACAAGTCAGCGACCTTTGCCACTCGACCACGGAGGCGGATTCAAATATATCTCGTGTCGGTGCTTTACACAGTGCACGTATACTAACCAGAGGAGACTCTGGAATGGGTCTGTCTGTATCATTGCACTATTCTCCAATAATCTAAAATGACTAATCTCTTCACGAGGCGTCGCTCATATGGGCAACCGGTAGCACGGATAATAAAACGTAAAACACACATGCACACATTTTGTAATTACATGTAGAAAGTGCATTGACCCGGTTAATGAATATCTAAACCCAGTTACTAGTTTATATAATTATATCAGTACTAAAATCTGTGACCTAAACATGATATCTGCGTATCAACTATTGTTGCACCTAATAGTGGCAGTAAAGTACCGGTATATGACCCATATAGCCATATAAGTGGTCCAGTGGTTAACGCGTTGGACTGCGACTCCATGGACCGCAGGTTCGATCCCCCGTCTGACCATATTGATAATTAACAGTTTTTCAGCTGAGACTATAAGCCGAGGTCTGATGTATCGGTGCTATACACCGGACATGTAACAGAACCAGGGATGTTTCTGGAATTCGAGGGTCTTCTGTGGCTTAATAAAGAGACACGGTCTGGGCTCTAACCCATGACTATCAGTGATGATATGTTACAGTGGTATCCAATTCAGCTACATTAACCATTGACAACGGAGGCGGACACGGACAGAGTGGATTGCTCTCAGCGTGTTTTTATGTTATTGGTAATACAGTCAAACCTGTGTTAGTTGTCACGTCTACAGTCAAACCTGTGTTAGTAGTCACGTCTACAGTCAAACCTGTGTTAGTGGTCACCTCTATTATACAGTCAAACCTGTGTTAGTGGTCACCTCTACAGTCAAACCTGTGTTAGTGGTCACCTCTACAGTCAAACCTGTGTTATTTGTCACTCTATTATACAGTCAAACCTGTGTTGGTGGTCACCTCTACAGTCAAACCTGTGTTAGTGGTCACCTCTACAGTCAAACCTGTGTTAGTGGTCACCTCTATTATACAGTCAAACCTGTGTTAGTAGTCACGTCTACAGTCAAACCCGTGTTAGTGGTCACCTCTATTATACAGTCAAACCTGTGTTAGTGGTCACCTCTACAGTCAAACCTGTGTTAGTGGTCACCTCTACAGTCAAACCTGTGTTAGTGGTCACGTCTACAGTCAAACCTGTGTTAGTTGTCACGTCTACAGTCAAACCTGTGTTAGTGGTCACTCTATTATACAGTCAAACCTGTGTTGGTGGTCACCTCTACAGTCAAACCTGTGTTAGTTGTCACGTCTACAGTCAAACCTGTGTTAGTGGTCACCTCTATTATACAGTCAAACCTGTGTTGGTGGTCACCTCTACAGTCAAACATGTGTTAGTTGTCACCTCCACAGTCGAACCTGTGTTAGTTGTCACCTCCACAGTCAAACCTGTGTTAGTGGTCACCTCTACAGTCAAACCTGTGTTAGTTGTCACGTCTGTCAAGCAGCCAACCTGTATTTAAGCAGCCACTTTCCAGATACTCATCCAGTTTCCAGATTCCAAATATGTTGTTTTATTTTACATGTGCCCTCTATTAAGCAGCCGCCTGTATTAAGCAGCCAGCTTCAATATTCCCAATATGTTGTTTTATTTTACATGTGCCCTCTATTAAGCAGCCGCCTGTATTAAACAGCCAGTTTCAATATTCCCAATATGTTGTTTAATTTTACATTCGCCCTCTATTAAGCAGCCGCCTGTATTAAACAGCCAGTTTCAATATTCCCAATATGTTGTTTAATTTTACATTCGCCCTATATTAAGCAGCCGCCTGTATTAAGCAGCCAGTTTCAATATTCCCAATATGTTGTTTAATTTTACATTCGCCCTCTATTAAGCAGCCGCCTGTTTTAAGCCGAGCCAGTTTCAATATTCCCAATATGTTGTTTAATTTTACATTCGCCCTCTATTAAGCAGCCGCCTGTATTAAGCCGAGCCAGTTTCAATATTCCCAATATGTTGTTTAATTTTACACTCGCCCTCTATTAAGCAGCCAGTTTCAATATTCCCAATATGTTGTTTAATTTTACACTCGCCCTCTATTAAGCAGCCAGTTTCAACAGTCCCAATATGTTGTTTAATTTTACACTCGCCCTCTATTAAGCAGCCAGTTTCAATATTCCAAATATGTTGTTTATTCCACAAACCAAAATACACTCGCCCTCTATTAAGCAGCCAGTTTCAATATTCCCAATATGTTGTTTAATTTTACACTCGCCCTCTATTAAGCAGCCAGTTTCAATATTCCCAATATGTTGTTTAATTTTACACTCGCCCTCTATTAAGCAGCCAGTTTCAATATTCCCAATATGTTGTTTAATTTTACACTCGCCCTCTATTAAGCAGCCAGTTTCAATATTCCCAATATGTTGTTTAATTTTGCACTCGCCCTCTATTAAGCAGCCAGTTTCAATATTCCCAATATGTTGTTTAATTTTACACTCGCCCTCTATTAAGCAGCCAGTTTCAATATTCCAAATATGCTGTTTTATTACACATGTCCCCTCTATTAAACCACCCGTATTAAACAGCCACGTTCTGTGATTCCCTTGGCTGGCTGCTAAAGACATGTTTAACTGTAGTATTTATCTTCTGGTAATACTGGGTCATATTTTTCTAACGAAATAAAAATGATATAATCTGACTCCCTATTTTACTATAATGGGCTAACCTATTCAAACTTTACTTCATTCCAATGCAAGTCACGCCACTAGTAGTTGTATATGTAATATAATACATTCAGTTTACAATGTAACCAATGTGCGTAGGATTTTCAGATTAATTAATGTAAGTGCACGGATTTTGTTTGACAGGTATAGTTTAGTTGAATTATGTTTTTTAATCTGTGTTACTATTTCGTCTAGCATGAACATTTTTTTAGCCATCATTAGTGTCAGATCACATCAACCTAGAACACAGTTGCCGTGTAATTTCTCGCCAAAAATACTTCCGCAATAGCGTGCTTGTTTATAACCCACACCGCGTTGCTGGGTGGTATAGGAATGGGTTACGTCCGTCCGTCGTCCGTCCGTCGTCACAAATGTGTTACTGCTCCATAACTCATATGAACCGCTAAATGAATGTTTAAATGACCTGGACAACGTGTAGAGCTCAGGTATCGGCCATATCGGTTCAAGGTCAAAGTCACACTTCAAATGATTATATTTTGCTGTTCCGCTTTATAACTATTGAACCGCCTGAGGAATTTAAAATGACTTGACACTATTGTTGACCATATCGAGACAACGTATACAGAGCGCAGATAGGCCTATAATAAGCCATGTCGGTTCAAGGTTAATGTCACACTGAGAACTTACGTATTGCTGTGCCAGCTGGCTCTTTTCTGGATAAAACAATTTTATTGAGTTTAAAGTATTGAGAGATCTTGTTCCAATTTTAATAAAGTGGTTGGGGATATGGTAGCCACAGTCTCTGGCTCTAGTTATCTCCCCTGGCGTTCCGATCAGGAGTGTCCACGTGTTGGACTAGGGATGTGGCTGAGTCGGACTCTCTGGATGGATTTAGAATCGTATCTCCAGCTAAGGTTATATAGCGACTTACCAGCAATCAGTGGCGGCGGATAGCCTACCCATTGTGCCGCAACCCCCACCCCCCACTATCACATATAGTTCAGTCAGGGCGGGTATCCTGGTAGAACCACTGACTTTTTCTGCGTGCCAGCTATCCAAGCTTACTCATATGGAATAATTCGACTCCCTGCCGAGTTCGAACCTACAAAAGTATGGGGGGCAAGTTATTGTAACGTCAATGCCGTGGATCGTGGCCCCTAATCGCAAATGTCGCAATGTATCTATCTGTAACGGACATAATGCTTTGACATCCCGAATTGTTAATCATTTAACCATGCAGTAGGTCATCATTTAATATACAAGGCTGCATGCAGTCAGATGGACAGTCAACCCATTCAACCCCAAGTAACTGACATGGACTGGTGCATGATGTAGTTTAGACCAATAAATTAATAATAAAATTACCTTTGGACCAGTTCATTTATCAAAATGGGTAATTTTATCTAAAAATAGTAATAATTATTACTGGCAAAAACGAGCCGGCTCATCTGGATCTACACGTTTTGTAAGTCTATTTAGAGGCCTGTAGTGTTGAAAGGGTTATGCCCTGGAAAGACTGGCATCCCAATGGCATGTCCAAAACTAGCAAGAAAGGCCCTACACTATTATTATATAGGATCTTACATGAGTGGTCCGCCTTCGTGGTCGAGTGGTTATGGTCGCTGACTTGTATACCACTGTAACCTATCATCACTGATGGTCACGGGTTCGAGCCCCGCTCAGAACGTGTCTCATTTATATGAACAAGTTGGCAGTTTCTTACGGAGGTTGGTGCACCCAAGTACTGGTTAACCGCTGGAGCCTGTCCAGGAGAGGTGTTGTTAGGTAAACTGCCCGCCGGCGATATAGCCCAAAATGGTGCTGATGCAGGCGTAAAACCCGAAATATAACATAACATAACTTACATGAGTGGTATTGCATGCCATATTTATGAAATGAGCTTTGGACTGTTGCTATGAAGCGAACCTTTTGGCCATTGAAATATGCAACATTTAGAGTTTAATGTACAAATTAGAAGGATTACTCCCTAAACCAACAAGAATCCTTCAAGATTGTGTTACACAGGCAGGCCCGTCGCTGGGCATACGCAAGTACGCACGTGCGTATCATTGGTCTGAGAAAATGAAAAAAAAAATAATCCAAAAATGAATTAAAACGCCAGGGGGGGATAGTAGGGATACATAGGCGCCGTGATGTGTGGAGTGGTGGAATAATTGAGCCCATTGCAAATATGGTGCATCTCGAAATAGTTTGTGCTATTTTACGTGCTTGATTAATTGATAAGAGCAATAGTCCTGCAATTCTATGTTACAAAATGCATTGAAATGCAGGAAATTGCTTCCTCATTTCCAAAAATATCCCGGGGGAGACCCCCCTAGCGTAATCGCACGCTATGTTCAATTGACAAACAAATTTGACCGTGCGTATCATCAAAATAGCTCCAGTGACGGCCCTGACAGGACTTGTGTACATGCAAGTAAATAATTTTATGTGATGAATGTATGAAACTGTATACATGTCAGCTTTTTTATAGGGGGTCGTTTCGAGGTCCAGAAGGGACCAAGGCCTCTAGGGTGTCCGAGGGCATGCCCCCCCCCCTGACATATTTTGACAGCATATAGAGAAAGTTCAAAGAGAGGCCTCTTATGAATATCCACGTGTTGCTTGCATCAATATTATTATAGTAACTGTGTAGTCTATCAGAAATGTACATGAAAAAGTGGACCTCGGGGAATTATGGGGGGTTAGTCAGACCGCTCCGACCGCCCTAGCTACGGGCCTGCATGCAAAGCTATTTTATATATACCAATGAATTCACCTTGGGACGTATGTTATGAAATAACCTTTCAAGCATGATAATGACTTTTGTATATGTCGCTACGATAAATAAACATAATATACACACTCGCTACCGGCTGCCCATTTGAGCGAAGTGCAGTTTAACTAACATCACCTTTCCTGGGCAGGCTCCAGCGGACAGTGACTATACCAAAAGTCGTATGACATGAGTGTGAGTTTTACGTTTATTTATCGTCGCTACCGGTTGCCCAGATGAGCGACGCCTCCTGAAGAGATTAGTCATTGTAGATGTTTGGAGGATAGTGCAACAATACAGACAGATACCACAGGAACTTGAAATTTTATCCATAAGCCACCAAAGGTCTCTTACCTATATCCTAGGACACCCCCCTCTATTAAAAAAATTAAATAATTTTTTTAATAGAGGGGGTGTCCTAGGATATAGGCAAGAGACCGTTGGTGGCTTATGGATAACATTTCAAGTTCCTGTGCAGATACCCATTCTAGAATCTCCTCTTGTTCTTTTTACGTACACGATGTACAGCACCGACACGAGACCTCGGTTTAAAGTCCCATCTTAAAGATTATTAATTTGATTAGGGGTAGACGAGGAATCGAACATGCGATCCCTGGATTACCAGTCCAACGTGTTTACCACTGGACTACAGATCCGTCTGTAACATGACATGATTGTTGAGCATTGATGTATATATACATACATGTACGCAATAAATTCAAGGTCATGACATATAATATAATTAAGTACACACATATAGTATCAAAACATCCCCACATTACGTATTCATTGAAGATCAGATTTGAAACGTTGCCATTTTTACTTTTTCAAGAGTCGCACGATTTGGCAGCTTTCACCATATGTCATTATGCGCTGATCGAAGTTATAATCGGACCATAGACAGCCGATTGCATAGATATGCATATTCAACTCTTGCATATATACTGAACCAAAAAAGAAACTTTCGCGAGACTTCAATGGGACTGTTTCCACATATGTGTATATTAACAGTTTTTATTCGTATTTGTTATTGCACAATAATTTAAAATCAATTCATCAAAGTTCATTTACAGTCTGAAAATTATCAATTTCATTGGATATTTCAATTTCATTTGAGGTAGGTGTCGATTCAATTTTGTTTGCTTTAGTAACGATTATGCCAACCGCGAGCATTGCTAACAGCTTGGCAGCGACGACGCATTGAGTGGATGAGATTATTAATTTGAGCCTGGGGTATATTATGCCACTCTTCTAGCAAAGCGTCACGGAGCTCATTGACGTTACCAGGCGGATGTTGACGTTGCCGTACACGTGTGTCAAGATTATCCCAAAGGTGCTCGATGGGATTTAGATCCGGGCTTTTTGAGGGCCAGTCGTCTATGAAATCAATATTGTTGTTTCGCAAGAACTGGATATTGTCACGGGCGACGTGAGGTCTGGCGTTGTCTTGCTGAAACACAGAAATAACGCCGTGATTTTGTAAGAGAGGAACAACGTGTGGGGCAAGGACACGGTCTCTATACTTGTGAGCATTCAAATTGCCATCAATGACCACTAATTGGGTACGATACCCATAACTTATTCCGGCCCAGACCATCACGGAACCCCCACCGCCAAAACGATCCCGCTGAAGAACGCAACAGTCAGCGTAACGTTCATTCCTACGTCGGTAGACCCTGATCCGACCATCACTATTGGACAATGCAAACCTGGATTCATCTGAAAAAAGAATCGTCCGCCAGTCTTGCCTTGTCCAGTTGATGTGTCTATCAGCCCATTGAAGCATGTCACGGCGATGACGATCCGTTCCGACGTAGGGACGACGTGCACGTACATTGTTCTCAGCCAAACGATTTCGTACGGTTTGAGCGGAAATCCTGGGGTTATAAGTACCTGGGGTGACAGACGCTGTAGCTGTCGCAGTTATAAAACGATTTCGTAAATGTTGGTTCAAAATATAGCGGTCTTGCGCCGGCGTGGTTACACGTGGTCTATCGCTACGTGGAAGATCTTCCGTGCTTCCGGTCTGCACAAACCGCCCTCTCAGACTTCTAACTGCCTGCACATATGATCCAACGTGCGCAGCAACCTCTTCCGTTGAAGCTCCTGCCTCCAGCATCCCAACGGCTCTCTCTCTTAAATGTTTCGCAATTCGAGGCATCGAAAATATGCCCAAATTGTATCGATATAAAGGTGTTTAGGTATTTGTATGACTGTAGTCGTCAAGTGCAATAACTTGCAGTGAAAAAAGTTAACACATGTAAACCAGATATGTCCACCCCGTGCGTGCACGTGAAAATGGAGGTTTTGTCAAAACAGACGATATCGTTCGACATGAGGTGATTATCTGACATATTTCCCAAAGTAGGACGTCAGTGTAAACTACTACATATACACATGTTTCTACATGTTGTATTTAACCTTATAAGTTTAAGACCTACTTTGCGAAAGTTTCTTTTTTGGTTCAGTATATATACATGTACGTACCGCAGTAAAACATGTGTTGGCTTATTATATAGTTCATCGACGGTTTTAAAACAAGTATTTTACTCTAAATTTGGTTGATATTTGAACACAGTGAAGTACGGATTATTTATTAAAATCGAAAACCCGAGAACAATGTGTGTGTTTTACGTTTATTTATCGTCGCTACCGGTTACCCATATGAGCGACGCCTCCTGAAGAGATTAGTCATTTTAGATTTTTGGAGGATAGTGCAATGATACAGACAGAGCCCCATTCCAGAGTCTCCTCTGGTTCTTTTACGTGCACGGTGTAAAGCACCGACACGAGACCTCGGTTTAACGTCCCATCTGAAATACTGTTAATTTTATTAGGGGTAGACGGGGGATCGAACCCGAGAACAATGACCAGGCCCCGAGGTTATAACACTTTTCTCAGAGCTCAAACTCAGGCTCAAATGATTTGATTGGTTGATTCTGAGTTTTGAGTTTTTACTGCCAGCTGAACCAATCAGAAGCTTGAGACTGAGTTTGAGATAGAAGACAATGTTATACCCGCGAGGCCAGTGGTACTGCGGCGTATGACGAGGCCGAGGGTCGTATTGTCAATGGAACGAATTGACCGCGTACATACATGTACAGGGATATATATGCCGGAGTTGCATGGGGGCGTATATCTATGCAATCGGCTGTCTATGATTCAGACACGCTTAATTACTCTGTAGATTTCAATACACATGAGAATCAATGTTAAATTCCCGCCCCGCCTGGCGGTTATAAAACCTTTCTCCAATCTCAAACTCAGTCTCAAGCTTCTGATTGGTTCAGCTGACAGTAAAACTCGGAATCAACCAACCGACCCATGGTCGGAGGTTATGAAACTTTTCTCAAATCTCAAACTCGAGCTTAAGTGCTTTGATTGGTTGATTCCGAGTTTTACTGTCAGCTGAACCAATCAGAAGCTTGAGACTGAGTTGAGATTGGAGAAAGGTTTTATAACCGCCAGGCGGGGCGGGAATTTAACATTGATTCTAACGATGAATGTTTTGATACCATATTAAATTGTTATATCATACTTGCACTAGATGGAATCTTTAAATTAGCAGACCTACAACACCATTGACGTTCTTTCTTTCCTTTTTCTAGAACCGTCATGCTGGACTACACACCGCCTGCCCTGGCAATCCTCGCTATTGTTACTTACTACTACACTAACTGCCTGGAATCTAACAGATTCTCTAGACTGAGGTCAGTCATTCTCTCTGACGTCATTGATGACGTATATGACTACGTGATTGTCGGTGCCGGTTCTGCAGGGTCCGTTTTAGCATCCAGGCTATCTGAGGATGCAGCTAACAAAGTCTTGCTGCTAGAAGCAGGTGGATTCTACGATGAAAATCCAAAGTTCCATACTCTAATTCATTGGACAGACTTGCAGAAGACGCAACACGATTGGTCCTATTACACCGAGCCACAGACGACATCGTGTCATGGGATGAAAGACAATCGGGCTTATTGGCCACGTGGGAAGGTTCTTGGTGGTTCGGGAATTTTAAACGCAGGACAATATTCTCGTGGTAGTCGATATGATTATGATAAATGGGAAGCAGATGGGTGCACTGGGTGGAGCTATAAAGATGTTCTGCCTTACTTCTTGAAATCGGAAGATGTTAAAATCGACGAATTAAAATCGTCCAAATACCATCATGTAGGAGGTCCGATGGCCATTTCAGGAGGTGGTGTATCAGCCCTGTCTGATTTATATTTGAAAGCTGGTATGGAACTTGGTTATAATATTACGGATTACAACGGAGCCGTCCAGGAAGGCTTCAGTAAAACACAAATTAACGCTAGAAAAGGAGTCAGAGATTCTACAGCGGTGGCTTTCCTTGGCCGTATTGGAAGAAGAAAGAATCTGGATACTGTAATTAACACATTTGTAACTAAGGTTGAAATACAAAATAGGACGGCAATGGGGGTTTACTATATTCGGAATGGAATCAAACAGTACGTCCGTGTGAGGAAGGAAGTGATATTATCAGCGGGTGTAATAAATTCACCTCAGTTGCTGCTACTTTCAGGCGTTGGACCTAAAGCACATCTTAAAGACTTAGATATTCCAGTTATTGCTGACTTGCCTGTCGGGGATAATCTTCAAGATCACCAGTCCATTCGGTTATATAGTAAAATTAACCATTCACTAGGTATAACACCATCTGTATTATCCAGTTACTGGACCCACTTACAATATAGTTTATTCGGCACAGGTCCCCTTGCAGTCGGTGGTACTGATGCTGCAGCTTACTTTCATTTACATGACAATAATCGAGGGAAAACGTACGCAGATATACAAGTTAACATAGTGAGTACTATGATGGCGGATACACATAGTAACTATAAAGATATTATTGAAAGAGAGTATGTAAAAGGTATTGAAAGTGTCAATGGATTTACTTATGTCATAGGAAACACCCACCCAAGAAGCCGCGGCACAGTGCGACTGCGAAGCAACGATCCCTTCGACCACCCTGTAATAGATCCGCAATATCTGAAGGATCAAACGGACGTCGATGAGTTTGTTGCTGGAATTCGAATATGGGAAAAGTTTGCACAGACCCCAACAATGGCTAAGCTCGGTGTTGATATCAATGATATGAAAATGTCATTCTGTATAAATCACGAATTCAGATCAGATGCATACTGGGAATGCATGGTGCGCCATCTAGCGGTCACATTGTATCATCACTCTAGCACGTGCAAAATGGGAGCTGTAGATGATAAGACTGCGGTTTTGAACAATGATCTGAGTGTGAAAGGGATACAAGGGCTTCGGGTCGTTGACGCATCGGCGCTGCACAACATTGTTGGAGGTGACACACATGCACCAGTAGTGATGCTTGCCGAGAAAGCGGCAGATGTTATTCGTGGTATTGACTCGGTGGAATATTTAAGACAAAACTTACCTGATGGAATTTAATTACAGAACGCTGAATATTCCGTGTCCAAGTTGTCAGTGAAGAATTGCTCAATGGTGTACGGTGTTACTGTATAGGTGGTGTGTTAAAATTAATGTGATGTTATTAACTTGCAGCTCCCTAAGTCTATTGTGATTGATAGTCCAGTGCTACCACGCAGTATCATTATTATCATTATTATTTCCTTCGCTAAGTACATGATGGCTGTCCGATTAACGCAGTGGTTAGCGCGCTCATTTTACATATAATTCAACGGCAGTAGACCGACTTCGATGGAAGGGTTGGCCTCGGGCCAAGGACGAACACAGTAATTTTTAGAGGTAAATCGGACCTGGTTTTAACGTATTGTACGCATTAACATAAAGGGAAATTTGATAAAATTACAAAAAAATAAATGAAGATAATAAAATAAACATGTAGTCGTTTCTATGCTTAAATCAATCGGTATTTTAGTGTGCCTTTGTTTTGCAAAAGTAAACACGGCTTTGCAGACTATTTCTTCTTTTTTAAATTTTTTTATTAACACAATAGCTTGTCAGGTTTATATTATTTATATATCTGTACAGTTATAGGATTCTTAATGCTACTGAGATCGTCTGAGGAATGCTCGTCGCCTGGGTGCTTGGCACTTCCAAGAAAATGGGTTCAGGCTTATCACAACATACCTTCGTGTATCGGGTCTATTTTTACCTCGCCTGGTTTATGTAGCTGATTTGTCGATGAGAATTGTGTCGCTATGCGATTCAACTCAACTCTCCTTCTGAATATCTTTGAAATACAACGCAACACAACGATCCGAGGCTGGTCTCATTATGTCGTCCACGTTGCCATTGGGGATCACCTCGCAACATCAGCAGCAGCAGCAGCAGCAGCAGCAGCAGCAGCAGCAGCAGCAGCAGCAGCAGCAGCGTAAGGTAATGTGATCATTTGGTTGTCGAACTTGCAACACGAGACAAACGCTCCATCGCTTCTGCCTATTCAACAGAAGTGGTGAGTGTATGAACTGGCCCTGGAGCGACCTAGACGACCAGATGTCTAACTGTCAGATCCGTTGATGTGTTACTGTGGGGTGACCAACAGTGAGGAGGGTACGAAAAGCGTTTGGAGAGAAGAACCCACAAGGACTTGTCACCTTAAAGAGGAAGTGGATACCTCTCCAGTTCTCACTTGTTACTTGACCCATCACCGAAAACTACAAGACCACTCTGCAATACATAGATGATAGTTTTATTTATTAGTGCAATATAGGATTCTATTTCATCTCGTGATCACCGAAATATGTTTAGTTTAATCATAATTATGTTATTGCTTTTATCAATTACAACAGCAATAGATACATTACATAAATGGTTGTAAACAACAAATAAATTGCCTATTAAATACATAGTAAAAAGTAAAAACATACAGTCTGTTCATTTATATTTCCAATCTTTCATTTCTTCTGATACCACATCCACTGTGAAGAGGTATTCAAATCAGCCTGAAACACACCAAGAATATTTCAAATGTTATGTTTCAAATAGCCAGTGCTCGCCAGTGAATAACGTCACTGTGTTTACACACTGTATTCCTCCGCCAAATAATACAGTATACCAACCTTCAGTTTGCAATGGCCTGAATTCTTATACCACATCTGTTCTACACATCAACTAGTCTGAAGTCTTCTCAAGTCACATAATGTCTCAAAAAACACAAAAACTATACACTGCCTGTCATGAAAATGCATTTTTACCAAAAAGAAAAATGAACTATATTAGTTATTGGGACTACATTCGTAGATACGTATATTCAACCTAATACAACAGCAGTAGATACAATACATAAATGGTGATGCAACAAATGGTTTGGGCCACAAGTCTTGCCAACATTAGTAACCGAAATATGTATCAATATGATCACGAGATGAATTAAAATCCTATCTTACACCAAAAAACAGAAATCCTTTTCTTTTATGATTTCCAATGATTTTGGCTAATATAATATTTGGTCTCAAATTGTATTCAGTTTGACTGCCCTGTCAATGACCTTTAACCACTCGGCCACAGATACCCCTAACGAAGCATTACAGTTTCCCCCAAATATACCAATAGTGGTTTAGATGGGGGTAAATGTAGGAATTAAGAAAGAAATGGTTTATCTATTTATACGGACACTACGTACATGTACAGCAATGAATGATATGATTAACACTAGATGGACACTGTACTTGAGATTGGAGGCAAGTCTCAAGCTTTCTGATTGGTCCAGCCAAGAACAAATATCAGACTCAACAAGTCATAGTACTTCTGCTTTAGGATGAGACGGGAGAACATTGATGCAACCGCCAGCCAAGCTTAAATATGCTACTGTTGAATTTGTTGTTGAGCTAATACAAGAATTTTAGTGTAACTTTTAATCCAAGCCATCTAAATAACGTAATGTTATATCATGTCCAAAATAAAATATGTTTAAAAACTACATTTAGACCCTACAAGAATATAGATCAGAGACATTTTTGTGAATTATTTTGGCAACGTAATGTAAAGCACTCATTACGGATAATAGCTCCAACATCTCAACAGATGTAATTGTATATGCTTCAAAATTAGCTGTGTGTGTGTGTGTGTGTGTGTGTTGTGTGTGTGTGTGGTGTGTGTGTGTGTGTGTGTGGTGTGGTTTGTGTGCGTGTGCGTGTGCGTGTGCGTGTGCGTGTGCGCGTGCGCGTGCGCGTGCGCGTGCGCGTGCGCCGCGCGCGCGCGCGTGCGTGTGCGTAGGCCTGCCTATTATCCGCTTATCTTTCCTGTGAGATAGCTATGCAGCTGGCTTGTGGAAGGTCGGTGGTTCTACCCACCAATAACAGATGGATAGTCGCCGTATGACCTAAGCTGTTGGTGCGACGTGACTCTAAACTCAAAATGCAATATTTATAGCCTTATGTTTAAAACTGAGACGGTATTTTACTTCTATTTAACCCATTCAACACCAAGTAACTCACATGGACTGGTCCATGATATTCATAAACCAATAAATGAATCAGAAAATCACATTTGGACAAGTTCATTTATCAAAATGGGTAATTATGTCTAAAAATAGTCATATCACTGGCAAAATGTGCAGATCCTGATGAGACGGCTCGTCACGAGCCGGCTCATCTGGATCTACACTTTTTGTAAGCCTATTTAGAGGTATGTGGTGTTGAAAGGGTTAAGTAGAAAACATAACAAAATCACATCTGATTATTTAGAAATAGACTAAGTACTTTCATAGAATTCAGCTATAAAATTGTTGACAATTTTGTTTAATGTAGCCTGTATAGTTTAGGCTGTATTTAAGCGTTTAGACGTGCGTGTATCGTGCGTTTATTTATCGTCACTACCGGTTGCCCATATGAGCGACGTCTCCTGAAGAGATTAGTCATTTTAGATCTTTGGAGGATAGTGCAGTGATACAGACAGAGACCCATTCCAGAGTCTCCTCTGGGTCTTTTACGTGCACGGTGTACAGCACAGACACGTGATCTCGGTTTAAAGTCCCATCTAAAAAAAATTAGGGTCAGACGGAGGATCGAACCTGTGATCCCTGGACCACTGGACTACAGACGTGTATCAATTTATATATCCACAACCACCATGTCTTTGACAAGGGAACTCGGCTAGTGCAGATCAGTGCCACGATATACAGTACTAGGTACAGCGTATTTGAACCCATATAAGTCACTAGGTTCGGAGCAGGGCTATATATGCATGCTATTAGAGATTGTACATTGAACAGAGCTATTAATTATAAGTCATTTCTTATATAGAGACCACTGATTTTCCATTTCTGTATTAGTTAGGTTAGTATTTTCCTATGTAGATAAGAGCACAACCACCCACCTAGACTACCCTGTGACAGTCATGGTCTAGCAATTTGCCAAACAGTGAAGGTGAACATTTTTATAGTGGTATTACACCATTGAAATAAAGTGCGCAGTTACTTCCCTTACGTACAGTTCCCGCCATTATCCCAATGCCTGGCATGGACATCATTCACGGAGGTCGCTAAATGCACACCGTCTAGGCATGTATGCCATTGATATTATGGGAAATAATTCACTTATCATGACCGTATATATAATTATTCTGGCAACGGTGTCGACTTTTTGTAATGCCTTCTATTTGTATGACCACTATTACTATTAGCGCTGGAAAGAACTAATGGCTGATTACTGTATTGCTGTTTCGTCCACAGACGGGGGTCTGAACAAATGTTTTCGTGTTCAAAACCATAAAACTAAAAAAAATGTTTTTGTTTTTAAGAACACTATGATACACTATATACTTGACATTATACAATCATAAATTCCAAGAAGGTTTTAACATGCTCAGTTGTAGAGCTGTTCGACTAGTGTTCGGGAGGTCGTGGGTTGCTTGGTCACTGATTGGGACGAGAATAGATGGTACGGGCAAAGGAGTAGCGTGCGGCTCCAGGAATCGGGAGTGCGGTTCCTAAAGAATAAAAGAGGGAAGAGTGTAGTGTATTGCGGCATGGGTAGAACATCGGCCAGTTGGTCGAGCTGTCTGACTAGTGCTTCGTAGATCTTGGGTTCGAATCCCACGTCGGGTCACTAACTTTTCCACTCTTTCTTTGCTTGATCACTATATACCGAAAGATTAGCCTGAGAACAAGCGTTTATATATTTTGCCTGGTCAGTCATATAAATATATTATAACACCGAGACCATTCTGGTCAGTCATAAATATATTTTAACACCGAGACCATTAATTGGGCTGTATTGAGTTTCTGATAATATCAACGCCTGGGGAAACTTTGGGTGTATTCCGTGTAATAATTGATTATCATTAATCCTATTAATAGGCCTATTAGCACGTGAGTTAATTAATGACGTACTTGACTCGAAAGCGAGGCACTGCAATGTTGATAACTGTATTATTGGCTGCCATTTTGTTACGGGCCAACAGAACAGTAAATAGTTTGAAAAAGTACAGTGCGTCTGTTTGGACATATTTACTCGAGATTTAAGTCGTCCTTACTTCAGTTACGCCGAATCGATCATTTACCACATGAACGTTATAGTTAAAATTCGCCATCTCGTCGATATAACACGGAATGAGCGTGTATAACCGTGCATGTTCGGTGATTTCCGAAATTATTTCTATTTTTAGTGATCATATCTTGCAGATAAGAGTTGTCGTTCTTCAATCAACACCCTGGAAAACATGGGTGTAATGCTAGGGGCACTAGGTTCGGAATTTCAAGGTTCCTGGGGCTGTCATTTTGCCAGAAGTAAATTAGTTAAAAATCGACAGATTGGAACCCGGCTACTGAAAGATGACAAGGTCGCAAATGTAAACAAACCGCGTGCTACACATCCAATAGTAACCCAGGCTACTGAAAGGTGACAAATTCGCAAATGTAAACAAACCGCCTGCTACACATTCAATGGCTGGAATATGCCAGTATCTGAACTTAAATGTAAAGTCACTATTTTAGTTCTTCGCAACAATCGGTTGTCTATCAAACGATGGTGGTCTGGACGTCTACCTAAACAATTTTATATGTAGTGTCAAGTCTATAATGTATCATAGTGTTCTTAAAAAAACCCAAACAAGTTGTATGGTTTTGAACCCAATTACATTTGTCCAGACCCCAAGCGTCTGTGGTTACATCAAGCAAATGTAGGGTAGTCAGGCTATTTTTAAGTGGAAGTCATGGTAGCTCATTCCCTTCAGGTGCGTAAAGGCCCGTTGTTCGAGCCTCGCTGGAGCCGTTACGATTGTTTAATATATATATTGAGACACGGTCTGAGCGGGGCTCGAACCCGTGACCATCAGAGATGATAGGTTACAGTGGTATGCAAGTCAGCGACCGTAACCACGGAGGCGGTTGAATATTTTTTACAACAACAACCATAATATAGCAAATACATATAATTCAAAGTAGATAGTCGTGGATTGACAGAGAAGTTTTCGACTGTTAAACGGTTGATCATTTTTTGTAATGTAGGCCAGGTATAGTAGTATCTTTTCAAATATTTGTGTCTTAGATACACTTCACAGTCACATATATACCCAGACTTGCTTTCACTCATCACATACATTTTCATGCCAAACTTGTCTGGCTTTGACGGAATATACTGTTTGAAACTAAGGCTCCATGGAACCATTCCCTCGTCAATAGCGATGTCTTGGTCTGGGGTGTACACGTCCCGGAATCTGGACCTCACCACGTCTAATATTGGCTTGACCTGAAATGAAACAATTACGCATATGTAACTATTTTTATAATGATTACAACATCATGAATGTATAATACAAATGGCGCTGGTTGATGTATCACTATATATCGAAACAGTACTCGTCTCGGCGGATGACAGAAAACGTAACATGTTTACAGGTCTCTTGACAATATTGTCTTGTACAATTATGAATAAAAGCATCGTCAAGCCGAGAAATTTACTGATCTCGGAGGCAGTGGTGTCCACCCAGGAATGCATTCTCGAACATCGTGAGGGTTCTCTTCGGGCACGAATCTGTGCGTAATAACGGTTCGTTTCTGTAGCTATAAGCTCGAGGTCGGCTGCTTTCAAGTAGAGTTCAAAATACTCGATAGGGCTCGCGTCTTCGTCGGGTACGACCGAAAATCCGCATCGACCTGTGAATGGAGGCACAAACACTTCCTGTATATCGCGAGACCAGTTCAATTCCAAGTCTTTTGGGAAGTCCCGATCATGTTCCAAGGGAACGGCGACATACTCTGGCAACTGCGGGCCATACTGTTCCAAAATATCTTCCGCATCGAACCCTTCAAACTCTCCCTCCGAGTCGGAATCGCCAAAAAATAAATCTAGAATTTCTTCTTGGTCCGCCATTTTTTATCGTAACACAAAGACGCTTACAAGTGCACTATTTTTGGCATTATTATTAACAAATCACGGATGTCTATACATAAGTATAAATGTAAACCAGTTTCTGATTGGTTGGTAATGTCATAAGCAATGACGCATTAGAGGGTATCCCCTGAATTCCACGGGGAAATAACCCATATCGAAAACGACTAAAGTAGGTTCCCGTGTGTGAATGTGTATATGTCGGCATCGGGTTATCTTGGTTCCCGCACAGTGAGGGTTAATTAAGGGTATATTAAAATTATAATATCTCTGGAAAGGTCTTTTAAAACCAAACATTTCAGTTCGATAACTTGATACCATTTTTTTTAAAACTTATTTATTTTACAATAATTGCGAAGCAAGTTTTAACAACTTATATTAATCACTCTCGTTGGCGCGGATGAAAGCGTAAATGTGGTCATTAAACTTTGTCATCTACATTTATCATCTGTACCATTCGGATGATTTGGTTACAGTACTATGTTAACCCATTACTCCACAGAGAAAGTGGCCATTATCTATTAAATTTAAGTTTACACTACAGGTGCTGATAAGCAATTGACCTGATAGATCAATACAGTGAAACCCCTCTAAATCGGAATTCCCTCCAAACCGGACAATTTTCGTGGTCCCGATATTTTCCCTTTGTTCATTGTAAAAAAACCTCTCTAAACCGGAACCTCTCTTTTCCGAATACCGGACAAGTTTTCGGGACCATTTGTGCACATTTCTATTGCAAATTACCCCTGAAAACCGAACAGCCAGCGGCGTAAAATCCGGATCCGAAACAACCTTTGTCTCACCTGAAACGTAACACCTTCCGTGTTTTCACAAGTCAATTAATCAGTCGGCATATTGGTGTTTTATCTGTATTGTTTACATCCGACGTGGTGTTGTGAGAACAAAAAGGTGTGATAAAAACTAATGATGCTGAAAATTTGTTTTAATTACGTTGTTTTCAAATGGATTACGACTGGACACTATTTAATTATGTCCTTTGCAATTGCAGGTTTGTTAATCTCTTTTCATGTTTGAGTAATTAGTTTTAATACGATCTAATTAGATGTGAATGGGATTTCACAAAAGGCAGACTATCATTATTTAAGGCATAACATTGATAATCATATTTCATAATTATTGATCAAATACGGAACCACTGACGAGTACAAACAAATTTGAGCTTATATATATTTTATTCCACATTTGTAAGTTATTAGTTCTTTAGTAACTGCCAAAATCTAAGCATGTCTCAGCCTCCTAAGCGTCGTAGAGTTGAACTGTCCCTTGAGGACAAATTGAAATTAATCAGAGAATCTGAATCTGTTCCAAAACCAACACCAAAGGTGTTATCTCCCCCCCCCTCATCCAAAAACCCCTCTAAACCGAAAACCCCTCCAAAGCGAACTTCTCTTCCGGTCCGGAAGCCGTTCGGTTTAGAGGGGTTTTGATTACCCTATCTTGATTAGGGTTATTGATTATCTGCAGACATTTGACATGTATGTCATATTATCAGGGATTACTATGTTATCTGGTCAATTAATCTATGACATGTAAATGTAAACTTTATAGATCAAAACATGATCTTTCTACTGATATATTTTAAATTAAAATGTTGCCACAGATATTTTCAAAAAGGTGCCAAAAAAGTGCAGTTCATAGTATTTACAAACAAATAAGTGACATATTATCCATTTAAATCTTAATTTTATAAAAAATACAAACAGACCGGTAATTTATTTCTTTGTTCAAATCTTTTCCATCATAAACACTGTGCATATCGGACAATAAGATCATAGTACGTTTGTTTTAAAAATAAAAGTCGTATTCATTATTTCAAAACACGCATCTGCAAATTTGTAAAATGTCGAGTTCATTCTCCGTCATTATTCTCGTCATCGGACACTTCTGTTGTCGAGCTATCACTACCAGAACCATCATCACTTATTAGTCCATCAATTTCGATATCCGATCCATCATTTATCACGCTAAATCCATCAAATTCCGATTCATCACTATCACTGTTCAAAATTTCCGCAATACGTTCCGCAATTTTTTTTTCTCAACAATGACCTAACTAGCTATGCATTGATTGGATCTCAATTATTCGGAAATATATTTATAGTAATATATGAGTATTTTCCCGTTAATATTTACCCAGAAGGCTGTTCTTATTCATCAATTAAAAATTATAGGTGGCGCTCGTTTCAATATATAAACAAATGTCCGCAAAGTTCAAGTACGCGGTTTTACGCTACCGAGGGGGAATACGCATGTACTCGATATTACGCTACCAAAGGGGAATAGGCTTGTGCGCGATAATACGCTATCGAGGGGTGGTAGATAGACACGCGCTAATACGCTATTGTGGAGTAATGGGTTAAACTTTGTCATCTAGATTTATCATCTGTACCATTCGGATGATTTGGTTACAGTACTATGTTAATAGGACATCTTTGCACCCACTACTGTTCAGGGTTCATTCTAGGTCAGAATTTTGGGGAGAAATGAGAAAGTGCGTGATCGCTTCCTTAAATGGTGTTCTTTAATATACTTCTGCAAAATAGGGTTAAAATGCACAGTACAACCATTAAATACAACATTTGAATAGAAGGAGTGCTTTATTAACGGGCCATTGTATCTTACTAGACAAAATTTTGTTTGAAAATCGTTTTTTTTTTAGGGAGAAGTGGAGCCCCCAGAGGGCGAAGTCAGGGTCCCTAGGGCGACAATTTCACCCACATCGCCATCTAAACTGATCCCTGCTGTTGCGACATCCAAAAAAAACGTGTGGTTATTTTATAGAAATTCGAAAAACAATGCTGGAAAATTGATCGAAAAATGAGGTTCGGAAGATTCGAGTATTGCAGACATTGATAATGATCTCAGGAATAGTGGCGGTAGGAATGGCTAAAGGAACGCGATAGCTGTGATTTGATAAGCGTAAAGAGGCCGACCATTGTGCTGTTTCTTACATCTCATTTGCTTGTCGTTCGCACAAGGATTGTTCATTTAAGAAATAATATTTTTCTTTCAGTTATTTATTGACGAATAAAGCATGGTTTGGAGTTCTGACTCGTAGGAATTAGGCCTATGTTTAAACTTTATTTATTTTACACCGATTGCGAAGCAAGTTCTAACAACTTGTGTTAATCACTCTCGTTGGCGCGGATGAAAGCGTATAATTTTTATGTGGTCATTCGTGTGGGAGGAAACCGGAGTACCCGGAGAAAACCCCACCTGTCCGATCTGGCGACCACTGTACCATCTCACATACTTCTGGGAGGATCGAGCCCTGGTTGCATTGGTGAGAAGCGAGTGTGCTAACCACTAATTGGTTTATTAAATAATGCAAATATAGCGATTCTAATGTGACCAAATCTATCTAATAAAAAGCCTGATTCTGATATCACTGCTAATAACCGATATTTCATTGCACATCAAATTCACAGAATAAATTACCAAATATTTCGTCAGTTGTCTCATTCTTGGGACAGTTTTTACCAATTTTTGCTAATAGTACAAAGTGCAACTTTTAGTATCCAGTGCTTCATATATTATCATAGTCATAACTGCTAAAATAAATTCTTTTGCAATTAGTTTGCACCTAGATGCCAATTCCAGCTACTGTGACTGGAATAAGAGTTAACACATTTCATTCTGGATACCGTTCAAACGGTATCTGCAAAGAACATAGAGCCAGATCAACCGCCACGGAACGTGCCGTCTGATCAGGATCTATGCTGTTTGCTATTCAGATGATCTTGCTAAGACACTTGGCTATGCAGCAAACAACATAGATCCTGATCAGCACGCAGCGTCAAGCTGCAGCTGATCTGGATCTATGTTGTTTGCAAACGCCTTTAAATATATCCAGAATGAAATGAGTTAATAGATTGGATACTAGGTTTAGCATTCAATTCCAACTAGCTACGGCCAGTAGGTGGTGTTTTTATACAGGTTAATCTATTACAGGTTCCCTAAATGTTTGAATATCGAGATGACATCGATGGAGGACACAGTTCCACACCTCCAGCCCCCTTGTAGGCATACTTGAAATGCCACAATATTGTGTTGGAAGGGACATAACACAGATAATACTGTGCAATATAAAGGTAAACAGTGGTTATTTCCCTTGTAACTATTCCGATATTAGCTCAAAAGATATTGCTTGTTTTTGTATTACCTCCCTTGACAGATAAAGTCTGATTTATCCCAAAATGTATATTGGTCCTTTTATATGGAATGCTTTGTTTTTACTGTTTTCTAACCAATTGTCTAAATCATGTTAATTAATGAGGGACCTCGCTGGCTTTTGGAGTACCTCCCATGGCAGATAAAGTCCAATTTATCCCTAAATGTATAGTGGTCCTTTCAGTTAGAATCCTTTTTTCCACAGTTGTTCCCTAACAGGATGTTGTGTTATGATTTTATCCAAATCGTGTTAATTAATTGATAAAAAAAAATAATACAGATTTTTTACCCATTGGATATACTGTAGGATATCTGTCGGATATAGTAACATAATAAATTATAAGATGAGAAAGTGGATGAAAATTGATAGCTTGCTGTGCAAAGGAAACAACGATAAAAACAGAGGTAACCACTTATGAGGACCTACATACATAAGTAATCGCAGTGCTAATGGAAAATATTTTTAACAGACAGGCCCAGGGCTTGTTAACAAGCCCAAATTTAAAATGGACAAGCCCTGATTTAAAGTGGACAGGCCCTGATTAAAAGTGGACAGGACCATTCATTATATGCATGTTATATCAATATGGGTGACTTTCTAGTATATCTACTTGTATCATCTTCCTGATGAAAGTACTGAGTGGCACAAGCTTTGTGTGAGCTGCTTGTCTGGTATGCCCTTATTGGATCTAACCGGAACTGATCCATACCTGTAGTAAACACATTCTTGTCTGCCAGAATAGGAAATCGCTCACAGTAGATGCAAAAAACCGTTAACGATAGAGGCAGTAACGAAATATACAATTAGCAGGAATCTTGACATTATACTTGGGATTAAATTTGATCTTCAATTGAAGAGTATTCTTTTTTCAGCTCTAGTTTACTGCCACCTGTTTTGTGGGATTACTGCCTCTATCCCTAACCATACAAAACATCTTGTGTGTTATTTCATCAAACCGCGTAGCCAGTGGAAAGAAACCTTTCCACGATGTTCCACGACGGCTGAAAAACTCTACCGTTTTGAAGTGTTTTTACTGTCACGTTGTTCAATATTGTGTTTACATTTTCTACTTTCACTTTCATTTTGGACGAACCGTGAGAAATTTCAACATGTTTGTCCACTTCACATCTGTAGAAGTTCCATATACTCAATTATGCTAATAAGTCCTATCATATCTCGCGGCTAATCTGCTAATTAATCCGTCTCATGCATTGTGCAGACAAAGACCACGCAATTTATTTATGCATGTTAATGAAGGTATAGCCCCGATACAGCCAATCAGCGAGTCGTATGCTAATGTGTCTGGAGTTTTTCAGCATGAGCAATTAGTGAAGTCATTATTTATTTAATCGCTTTATTGGGGGCTATAATTTAGGTGTTGCAGTAGCTAATGTGCTGTAAACCGATGACAAAAGAGGTATAATTTATTGATTTAGTCACCAGGCCCGAGAATGTTTACGATTGTTGTCTCGGAGACCGGAAATCAAGTGACATTAAATTCTCTACGTGTCCGAGATTTGTTTAGACACAGGCCCGCGGGCTTGTCAGATTTAAAGAGAGACAGGCCCGACTTGGATTTTGAGGAACCCCGGTCATCGGGCTGTCCTATTTTTCGAGCACAGAATCGAAGTATAATTTGTATCATATGTATAGACCAATAAGAGATATTACTGGTTTTTCTATTACCTCCATTGATGGATAAAGTCAGATTTATCCCGAAATGTTTATTGGTGCTTTTATTTGGAATCCTTTGTTTTTACTGTTGTCATCTAACCAGATGATGCGTTAGGATAAATGTAAATTTATCAAAATCTTGTTAATTAATTGAACCAATTTTTACAGTAATGTATCCATTGGATATGCTAACGGATATCTGTTGAGATTTAATAATTTATAATTGTAAGATGAGAATATGGATTTAAATGGAAAACATGTGGTGCAAAGAAATAAGGATAAAAACAGAGGAAACCAATTGATAGAATCAATATACTTTTAGTGAGTATTCAGGGGCAGTAACTGACTAATGTATCGCATTGGCCATTATCCTAAAGTAACTGTACCAACAAAGTGCATGTTCTGTGGTAGTGTACATACATGAGAGAGGTAACAAAGTCAACGACATTTCAATACACAACTAACTGTTGACACTTGTTTTTTTATTGATACCGGTATATATAATTGTGATATTTACGGACGTGACTGCTCGTTTATGGCATTTTATGATTGCGCTTCACTTGTTTCGTGTATCAATGAACCTTGGCCGCACCCACCTTCCAATGTCGGTCAACATACTATGTACGGAGGTTTATGCATCGTTATGTCATCTCTAAAGGTTGGTCAGATGTGGTTAGTCAATAATTACATAGTCTGTGAAGACAAGTGTAGCTCACCTCGGCTATGTTACCACTCAATCCAGTCTATTTTAGCTCGATTGTGAAACAAGTACTAACAAGTTATAGATCATTCTTAACCCTTAACCTGCTGAATAAGTTGGAAGGAATGTGCAAACAACGTAGATCCAGGTCAGCCGCAGCATAACACTACATCTGATCAGGATCTATGTTGTTTGCTATTCAGATAATTGTTTTTGCTCCACTATCCGAATAGCAAACGGCATGTTCTTATGATTGGCAAGTTAAGAGTTGTTAAGATAACATTTCTGATGGAATCCATTGCCGCGAGGGTGAAGAAGAGTGCAACGTGGATTAGAGTCTTGCCCAAGGACATCACCATCGTTGTTTCAAACTCACAACATCTCAATTCTGGTGTGGAAATAAAACGTGAAACCTATTCAAGATATATGCTAAACAATTTAAAATGATTATGTGAACCACAGATGATGGCGTTAGCGGGTAAATAGTTTAGGATGTTAAATATAACAAATGGTTAACATCTAATTGAATATTGGGAAACGCTTAAGAACCTAAACTACCCAATCTGAGCACGAAACGAAGACGAGATTAATTTACGCACTCACGTACATACCGTAATTTGCTATGTATAACGCGCTATCATGTATAACGCGCACCCACTTTTTGGCACGAAAATCGGGGGAAAAACGTAGTTCTGGTGTATACCGCGCACCGTAAAATATCATTTTCACAAGCCAAAATTTCTCAAGATATGATATATTTTGATAAAAAAAAGATGAAATTGTGGGGTGAATGAACGTGCATGGTTCTGAAATATAATCATACTCTATGATTTTTATATTCCCGTACAAAAAGAAAAAACTGTGCTTCCTACGTCCGGAAGTGCATGGCTTTGATAAATCCCCGACGCCGTACTGTGTTCGTGCCTTCCGATTGCCATGAGCCTCTGCATACTTGATAATGGAGAGCTTATCTCTAGCAGTGTAGGGGTTTCTGAATTTTAAGTACTGTGACAATAACTGAGATTTGACAATTCTGAGTTGTATTTTGAGTGATAGATATCAATCAACGGAGTGTACTGCTTGTCTAATGACAGCTTCTATGACATTGAATTAAATATGAATCAAGCAATAATTATTTTCTCAAAATTCTCTACACCTGCTTAATATTTCTTAACACCTCAAATATGTCCATGCAAACTTCAAAACGTGTCAAACTAATTAACAGGGGCCCCATTGTATTGGGTTCATAAACAGTGTTACAAACAATTTGTTAAAAGCTAACACATTATTTGTATTTGTTTATAAGAATTACATTTTAATATTTCTAATAAAGAAACAAATAAATATATTTAAAACATATGATATACGATCTCAATATCTCAGATAAACTATAAATTCCAATGTTCTGTTATCTTACCTACCTAGACCTCAATAGAGAAGAAATCGCTTTATACGATATAGTACGAAAATGTACGGGAAATAGACAATCAATAAAATCATTCAACATCCGCCATTGCTGTTTGGCATTTACGTTTTTGATGAAATTTCCCAAATTCAAAGCAAATAAATGCTATCTAAGTTCATAGTTGGTCTAAATCAATGCCATTATATATATATATATCATCGCTACATTGTTAGAACAGTTATTTTATAACGTTTGCCAAACCTACTTATTGAAAAGTGGTGGGGGCGATGTGGGTCGAAATTTCGCCTGGAAAAAAATGTTGTGAAGGCTGTACCCATGTATAATGCGCACTAGACAAATTCCTCAAGGATTTCGGTAATAAAAGTGCGCGTTATACATAGCAAATTACGGTACGCACACACACGCATCGAGTGGCGTTAATGCCTGGTTTTCTAATGTTGTTAATTATTTTGTATTATAGTGCTATATTTTTGTAACCATGTGGTGTATGTTATATCATGATGAATTTAATAAAATATGATAAAACTAAGCATCTCGATATGAGGTTAACATCGTATCCATTTCCTCACGGAGGCTCCAGACCACTCTTTGCTTCAATTGAAATCTCTGAAACTGCCAGGTAGACGGATCTGTAGTCCAGTGGTAACACGCTGGACTGGTAATCCAGGGATCGCAGGTTCAACCCCCGTCTGATCCTAATTAACAGTCTTTCGGATGGGACGTTAAACCGAGGTCTTGTGTCGGTGCTTTACACCGTGCACGTAAAAGAACCAGAGGAGATTCTGGAATGGGTCTCTGTCTGTATCATGTATCATTGCACTATCCTCCAAAAATCTAAAATGACTAATCTCTTCAGGAGGCGTCGCTCATATTGGCAACCGGTAGGGATGATAAATAAACGTAAAACACACACGCACGCCAGGTAGACTTTCATCAAACGTGGTTCATAGTGTATTTGTACCGCTAGCAAACGTGTAGCTAATTAGTAAATATAAATAATTGTGTAGTCCAAGACGCAGATGCATCATCCTGGTTCACAATTGCTTCACTAGCTCATAGGGTTTATTCTAGAGTGGAAAAAAGGGCAGAGTAGGTCAGAAAAAGGGCAGCAGTGTAGGTCAGAAAAAGGGCAATGTAGGTCAGAAAAAGGGCAGTGTAGGTCGGAAAAAGGACAGTGTAGGTCAGAAAAAGAAGCAGTTTGCATTTTGAGCCTCGAAGGGGGTAGTGTGGGTGAGTATTTGGGGGTTAGCCCTATGACATGTTGCTAGCTTACAGTGATTGACAGCTAATTATGCTTGATTAGGCTGTTCATAACGATGAAAATGGCGTATGAGTTCTAGTTTATATAGCTGCCAGACCAAAGGCACGACACTCGCCTAAAAACAAGTAAAAGTCTTTTTGTTTATTTAAAAAGGCAAAAGGGCGAGCTTAAAAAGGAAGGGGGGTTGAAAAATATCCTACTGGGTCACTCACTTTGTGGCAATGACCTCTACTAAGTTACTAAGAAAGAATCGACTTTGGTGCCAATCTCATAGACTAATATAGGCCACTCACAGGCTATTACAGGCAACGCATAGACTAATATAGGCCACTCACAGGCTATTACAGGCAGCGCATATACTAATATAGGCCACTCACAGGCTATTACAGGCAACACATAGACTAATATAGGCCACTCACAAGCTATTATAGGCAACGCATAGACTAATATAGGCCACTCACAGGCTATTACAGGCAATCTCATAGACTAATATAGGCCACTCACAGGCTATTACAGGCAACGCATAGACTAATATAGGCCACTCACAGGCTATTACAGGCAACACATAGACTAATACAGGCCACTCACAGGCTATTACAGGCAACGCATAGACTAATATAGGCCACTCACAGGCTATTACAGGCAACACATAGACTAATATAGGCCACTCACAGGCTATTACAGGCAACACATAGACTAATATAGGCCACTCACAGGCTATTACAGGCAACACATAGACTAATATAGGCCACTCACAGGCTATTACAGGCAACGCATAGACTAATATAGGCCACTCACAGGCTATTACAGGCAACGCATAGACTAATATAGGCCACTCACAGGCTATTACAGGCAACGCATAGACTAATATAGGCCACTCACAGGCTATTACAGGCAACGCATAGACTAATATAGGCCACTCACAGGCTATTACAGGCAACGCATAGACTAATATAGGCCACTCACAGGCTATTACAGGCAAACATAGACTAAATAGGCCACTCACAGGCTATTACAGGCAACTAGACTAATATAGGCCACTCACAGCTATAACAGAACACTAACCAGATAACCAGAACACAACATTGACCAGCATAACCAGAACACTAACATTGACAGATAACCAGAACACTAACATAGACCAGATAACCAGAACACTAACATAGACCAGATAACCAGAACACTAACATAGACCAGATAACCAGAACACTAACATTGACCAGATAACCAGAACACTAACATTGACCAGCATAACCAGAACACTAACATAAACCAGCATAACCAGAACACTAACATTGACCAGCATAACCAGAACACTAACATTGACCAGATAACCAGAACACTAACATTGACCAGATAACCAGAACACTAACATTGACCAGATAACCAGAACACTGATAACCAGAACACTAACATTGACCAGATAACCAGAACACTAACATTGACCAGATAACCAGAACACTAACATTGACCAGCATAACCAGAACACTAACATTGACCAGCATAACCAGAACACTAACATTGACCAGATAACCAGAACACTAACATAGACCAGCATAACCAGAACAATAACATAAACCAGCATAACCAGAACACTAACATTGACCAGCATAACCAGAACACTAACATAGACCAGCATAACCAGAACACTAACATAGACCAGCATAACCAGAACACTAACATTGACCAGATAACCAGAACACTAACATAGACCAGATAACCAGAACACTAACATAGACCAGATAACCAGAACACTAACATTGACCAGCATAACCAGAACACTAACATTGACCAGATAACCAAAACACTAACATAGACCAGATAGCCAGAACACTAACATAGACCAGATAACCAGAACACTAACATAGACCAGATAACCAGAACACTAACATAGACCAGATAACCAGAACACGAACATTGACCAGATAACCAGAACACTAACATTGACCAGCATAACCAGAACACTAACATTGACCAGATAACCAGAACACTAACATTGACCAGATAACCAGAACACTAACATAGACCAGATAGCCAAAACACTAACATTGACCAGCATAACCAGAACACTAACATTGACCAGATAACCAGAACACTAACATAGACCAGATAACCAGAACACTAACATAGACCAGCATAGCCAGAACACTAACATAGACCAGCATAACCAGAACACTAACATTGACCAGATAACCAGAACACTAACATAGACCAGATAGCCAAAACATTAACATAGACCAGCATAACCAGAACACTAACATAGACCAGATAGCCAGAACATTAACATAGACCAGCATAACCAGAACACTAACATAGACCAGATAGCCAGAACATTAACATAGACCAGCATAACCAGAACACTAACATAGACCAGATAGCCAGAACATTAACATAAACCAGCATAACCAGAACACTAACATTGACCAGATAACCAGAACACTAACATAGACCAGATAACCAGAACACTAACATAGACCAGATAATCAGAACACTAACATTGACCAGATAACCAGAACACTAACATTGACCAGCATAACCAGAACACTAACATTGACCAGATAACCAGAACACTAACATAGACCAGATAACCAGAACACTAACATAGACCAGATAGCCAAAACACTAACATTGATCAGCATAGCCAGAACACTAACATTGACCAGATAACCAGAACACTAACATTGACCAGCATAGCCAGAACACTAACATTGACCAGCATAACCAGAACACTAACATTGACCAGATAACCAGAACACTAACATAGACCAGCATAACCAGAACACTAACATTGACCAGATAACCAGAACAATTAGTTTCTTGTGGGAGACAGTTTATTTTCAGGCATACATAAAATTGATTTATGTAATAATGATTCTATTCATTTCAGATAAAGTGAAGTGAATTCCTCTTCCAGCATGTCATCATTAAATCTCCATTAACTGATTCTATGTACTTAGAATGTGCTTCAAACATCGATAATTTCTAAGAAATGGATGATTTGAAATTGTGGATACTGTTTCACTTATACTTCAATTAAAGTTGTTGGTAATATTTTGAACATCTGACCACAAATAATTGACTTTTTTGCAGAATTAATATTTGTACGAGGGCCAATCGATAATGTCGTGAACTAATTTCACTATTTCATAACGTGTTCACATGAAAATGTGTATGTTCAAAGATTAATCTTTCTCCAATGAGAGACATCGGTCAGTTATTGCCCCTGAATACTCTCTAAAAGTAGATAGGTCCTATTAAGTGTTTTTCTCTGTTTTTATCGTTGTTTCCTTTGCACAACATGCTAGCAATTTTATTCCACTATCACTTCTTATGAGTTTTAAATTACTATATCTCGACAGATCTCATACAGTATATGCAATGGGTACTTATTTTTAAAAGAATGTTTTCAGTTAATTAACATGATTGATATAATCACATTTATCATACCGCAACATCTGGTTAAAGAACAACAGTAAAAACAAAGGATTCTAACTAAAAGGACCTATTCACATTTTGGAATAAATCTGACTTTATCTGCCAAGGGAGGTAATAGAAAATTAGAGATGTCTCTCATTAGTGCAGCAGCACGCCGACATTGATTACGTCACAATTAATGATGTCATAGCAATATTCTAACAGCACAGCAAGATCGTTTGTTGTAAAATGGTGTCGCAGTGTAAACAAGCAACGTGTTGTAAAATGGCGTTGCAGTGTAAACGAGCAACGTGTTGTAAAATGGCGTTGCAGTGTAAATGAGCAACATGTTGTAAAATGGCGTTGCAGTGTAAACGAGCAACGTGTTGTAAAATGGCGTTGCAGTGTAAACGAGCAACGTGTTGTAAAATGGCGTTGCAGTGTAAACGAGCAACGTGTTGTAAAATGGCGTTGCAGTGTAAACGAGCAACGTGTTGTAAAATGGCGTTGCAGTGTAAACGAGCAACGTGTTGTAAAATGGCGTTGCAGTGTAAACGAGCAACGTGTTGTAAAATGGTGTCGCACAGTGTAAACGAGCAACATGTTGTAAAATGGCGTCGCAGTGTAAACGAGCAATGTGTTGTAAAATGGCGTCGCACAGTGTAAACGAGCAACGTGTTGTAAAATGGCGGCGCAGTGTAAACGAGCAACGTGTTGTAAAATGGCGTCGCAGTGTAAACGAGCAACGTGTTGTAAAATGGCGTCGCAGTGTAAACAAGCAACGTGTTGTAAAAGGGTGTCGCAGTGTAAACGAGCAACGTGTTGTAAAATGGTGTCGTGTTGTGTTAAAGTTTTATTCATTACTCGGAAAATCTTTCTCCGACATTCAGGAGGATTTGCATACAGTTTATGGGGACTCTTTGTTTATCGAATGGCGCTACCGCATGGGTGAATCTCTTTAACCCATTTAATACCACGTAACTTACTTGTGCATGATATTTTTCGACCAATAAATTAATAAGAAAATGTTTAAAAATTACATTTATCAAAATGGGTAATTTTGTCTAAAAATAGTAATATTACAGTCAAACCTCTCCAGAGCAAGCACCATCTGGATACACCCAAGATTGGCTGTTGTAGAGAGGTTGTTGTTCTAGGGAGGTTCAACTTTTTGAAGTTTGGAAATGCGGGAATAGTCAGTTTTGTCAGTTATGATTGCTCATACTGATTTGAATATAAGAGTATACAGAATGGGGGTGCTACTTTCATTATACGATAGATTGAACTAAGATTAAATTTCTGAGGATGCAATGTGTTACCATCGCCAGATTATGCAAATTTATGACAATTAATACATTAATTTTGTCAATACATCAAAGTCAAAAAGTCTGATAAATTACGCATTTCAATTATATAAAAAAATTAAGGATGGCAAAGAGTAACAATTTTGGTACTCGGAAACGATCATTTGATTTTTGGGATTGTATGTTTGATTTAATTTCAGATATTTGGTAATTATTTCGGATGAGGCTTGTGATAAAAATATTACATTGTAATAAAGCCAAACCCGGGAGTATGAAAAATATGTTACTCATTTTAATGAGATAGTAATTAAACAAACATATAACATTTATAAACAGTCTCCTCTATTGACAGACAAGGTCTATGTTGGTATGCATCTGCAAAATTCCTGTTTTCTTCATCTTCATCTTAAGTGATCAAAAGATAAACAGGGTAAAATAACCTGCCACTGGACTGGTAATCCAGGGATCGCAGGTCCGATCCCCCGTCTGACCCTAACAAAATTAACCGTCTTTCAGATGGGACGTTAAACCGAGGTCTCGTGTCGGTGCTTTACACCTTGCACGTAAACGAACCAGAGGAGACTCTGGAATGGGTCTCTGTCTGTATCATTGCACTATCCTCCAAAATCTAAAATGACTAATCTCTTCAGGAGGCGTCGCTCATATGGGCAACCAGTAGCGACGATAAATAAACGTAAAACACATAATTACTGTTTATTGAAAAACTGAAAGGAACAATTGGTGATTGTTTGCATCTGATGATACACACATGTACAGGATGATACACACATGTACAGGATGATACACACATGTACAGGATGATACACACATGTACAGACTGTTTCTTTTTTTAGCCAAATTTCTGTCTGTTCTTGGGAGGTTTTCTGCATCGCTGGGTGGGAAATTGACTGTCGTTGTGTGTTGTTGGGAGGTGTCGTTCATGAGAGGTGAAATTGTATTAAAACGCAACGGGTGGGAATAAAGGTGACGTTATAAAGAGGGTGTCGCTCATGGGAGGTGACGTTTGGGGAGGTGGGACTGTACTGGCAAAAATGAATGATGAATCTACACTTTTTGTAAGCCTATTTAGAGGTCTGTAGTGTTGAAAGGGTTAAGGACAGTAGAGTAACAACTGCAGATGTTGAGCCTACTTGCGGACCAGTGAAACGAAAGTGGCTGAAATTCAGGAATACATTCTTGGAAGATAGAAGAGTAAGTGGAGAAAATGTTGAGGGACAATTTGTATTTCGTATTGCACAGCTCAGGACATTATGTCTAATAAGCTTGGAATGCGCCATGTTTTGACACGATGTGTACCGTACTTGCTGATTGCGGATCAAATGGGGGTAGGGGTCAAGAAGTGCCGCTGATACTGCCAACTGTACAACGACGAGGCTTGGAATGCGTCATGTTTTGACACGATGTGTACCGTACTTGCTGATTGCGGATCAAATGGGAGCAAGGGTCAAGAAGTGCCGCTGATACTGCCAACTGTACAACGACGAGGCTTGGAATGCGCCATGTTTTGACACGATGTGTACCGTACTTGCTGATTGCGGATCAAATGGGGGTAAGGGTCAAGAAGTGCCGCTGATACTGCCAACTGTACAACGACAAGGGTGATGCCTTTCTCAGTCGAGTGGTTACATGCGATGAGACGTGTGCTCGAGGTTATAACAATTTTCTCAGCTCTCGAGTTCAAATGATTTGATTGGTTGATTCCAAGTGTTTACTGCCAGCTGAACCAATCAGATGCTTGAGACTGAGTTTTGAGATTGGAGTAAAGTCTTATAACCTCCAGGCATGGATTCACTTCTTTGAGCCTGAAAGTAAACAACAGAGCTCAATTTGGCATCCTTATTCGTCTTCACCGACAAAAGCGTCTTCACCGACAAAAGCACCGACAAAAGCGTCTTCACTGACAAAAGCGTTGATTTCCAAGTCTGCCGGTAAAGTAATGGCCATTATATTTTGCGATATACAAGGTACAATTTTAAATCACTTTGTTCCTCCGAAAACTACAGTTACTGGAAACTATTATGCAACAGTATTTAAATATGAGCTGTTGCTGCATATTAAAAGAAAGGGCCCACAGCTTGAGAGGTCTGGGATTTTGCTGCACCATGGTAACGCGCCAAACCATAGCAGCCGCGTTGTGTCGGACACAATCAAGGAACTAGGTATAGAACTGCTACCGCACCCCCACCATACAGCCCAGATTTGGCAATTTGAGACTTCTGGCTCTTACCAAATGTCAAGAACAGGCTGCGTGGTAAGAGATACGAGTCCCGAGAGGAGTCGAGGTGCGCCGTAAACAGAAATTTGCAAGGGAGGTTACTCTGAAAAGGAGTAGTAGTTGTTGAAATTATGTGAGATTGCATATGCTCGTAACGTAGAATTAGTTTACGAAATTATTGATGGGCCCTCCTCCCTCGTACATTACCTCCCTTTATGGACCCTCCACAGAGTTATGTGAGTTATGTGGGATCAGTAAAATCTATGAGGGATGAAACGTTAGTAGCAAACCCAATATCGAATTTATTAATATAAATCTGAGAATGTTGTCTGTTTTCAGACTTTTAGTGTAAAGCTGGGAATCTTGTCTGTTTTCATGTTTTAGTGTAAAGCTGGGAATCTTGTCTGTTTTCATGTTTTAGTGTAAAGCTGGGAATCTTGTCTGTTTTTTCTTACTTTTAGTGTAAACCTGGGAATCTTGTCTGTTTTCATACTTTTAGTGTAAAGCTGGGAATCTTGTGTTGTCTGTTTTCATGCTTTTAGTGTAAAGCTGGGAATCTTGTCTGTTTTCATGTTTTTAGTGTAAAGCTGGGAATCTTGTCTGTTTTCATGCTTCTAGTGTAAAACTGGGAATCTTGTCTGTTTTCATACTTTTAGTGTAAAGCTGGGAATCTTGTCTGTTTTCATGTTTTTAGTGTAAAGCTGGGAATCTTGTCTGTTTTCATACTTTTAGTGTAAAGCTGGGGAATCTTGTCTGTTTTCATGTTTTTAGTGTAAATCTGGGAATCTTGTCTGTTTTCATGCTTTTAGTGTAAAGCTGGGAATCTTGTCTGTTTTCATACTTTTCGTGTAAAGCTGGGAATCTTGTCTGTTTTCATGTTTTTAGTGTAAAGCTGGGAATCTTGTCTGTTTTCATGTTTTTAGTGTAAAGCTGGGAATCTTGTCTGTTTTCATGTTTTTAGTGTAAAGCTGGGAATCTTGTCTGTTTTCATGTCTTTAGTGTAAAGCTGGGAATCTTGTCTGTTTTCATGCTTTTAGTGTAAAGCTGGGAATCTTGTCTGTTTTCATGTCTTTAGTGTAAAGCTGGGAATCTTGTCTGTTTTCATGCTTTTAGTGTAAAGCTGGGAATCTTGTCTGTTTTCATGTTTTTAGTGTAAAGCTGGGAATCTTGTCTGTTTTCATGTCTTTAGTGTAAAGCTGGGAATCTTGTCTGTTTTCATGCTTTTAGTGTAAAGCTGGGAATCTTGTCTGTTTTCATGTCTTTAGTGTAAAGCTGGGAATCTTGTCTGTTTTCATGCTTTTAGTGTAAAGCTGGGAATCTTGTCTGTTTTCATGTTTTTAGTGTAAAGCTGGGAATCTTGTCTGTTTTCATGTTTTTAGTGTAAAGCTGAGAATCTTGTCTGTTTTCATGCTTTTATTGTAAAGCTGGGAATCTTGTCTGTTTTCATACTTTTCATGTAAAGCTGGGAATCTTGTCTGTTTTCATACTTTTAGTGTAAAGCTGGGAATCTTGTCTGTTTTCATACTTTTCGTGTAAAGCTGGGAATCTTGTCTGTTTTCATGTTTTTTGTGTAAAGCTGGGAATCTTGTCTGTTTTCATGCTTTTTGTGTAAAGCTGGGGAATCTTGTCTGTTTTCATGTTTTTAGTGTTAATCTGGGAATCTTGTCTGTTTTCATGCTTTTAGTGTAAAGCTATCTTGTCTGTTTTCATACTTTTCGTGTAAAGCTGGGAATCTGGTCTGTTTTCATGCTTTTTGTGTAAAGCTGGGAATCTTGTCTGTTTTCATACTTTTAGTGTAAAGCTGGGGAATCTTGTCTGTTTTCATGTTTTTAGTGTAAAGCTGGGAATCTTGTCTGTTTTCATACTTTTAGTGTAATGCTGGGAATCTGGTCTGTTTTCATGTTTTGTGTGTAATGCTGGGAATCTTGTCTGTTTTCATGCTTTTTGTGTAAAGCTGGGAATCTTGTCTGTTTTCATACTTTTAGTGTAAAGCTGGGGAATCTTGTCTGTTTTCATGTTTTTAGTGTAAATCTGGGAATCTTGTCTGGTTTCATGCTTTTAGTGTAAAGCTATCTTGTGTGTTTTCATACTTTTCGTGTAAAGCTGGGACTCTTGTCTGTTTTCATGTATTTAGTGTAAAGCTGGGAATCTTGTCTGTTTTCATACTTTTAGTGTAAAACTGGGAATCTTGTCTGTTTTCATACTTTTAGTGTAAAGCTGGGAATCTTGTCTGTGTTCATGTTTTTAGTGTAAAGCTGGGAATCTTGTCTGTTTTCATGTTTTTAGTGTAAAGCTGGGAATCTTGTCTGTTTTCATGTTTTTAGTGTAAAGCTGGGAATCTTGTCTGTTTTCATGCTTTTAGTGTAAAGCTGGGAATCTTGTCTGTTTTCATACTTTTAGTGTAAAGCTGGGAATCTTGTCTGTTTTCATGTATTTAGTGTAAAGCTGGGAATCTTGTCTGTTTTCATGCTTCTAGTGTAAAACTGGGAATCTTGTCTGTTTTCATACTGTTAGTGTAAAGCTGGGAATCTTATCTGTTTTCATGTTTTTTGTGTAAAGCTGGGAATCTTGTCTGTTTTCATACTGTTAGTGTAAAGCTGGGGAATCTTGTCTGTTTTCATGTTTTTAGTGTAAATCTGGGAATCTTGTCTGTTTTCATGCTTTTAGTGTAAAGCTGGGAATCTTGTCTGTTTTCATACTTTTCGTGTAAAGCTGGGAATCTTGTCTGTTTTCATGTTTTTTGTGTAAAGCTGGGAATCGGAATCTTGTCTGTTTTCATGTTTTTAGTGTAAAGCTGGGAATCTTGTCTGTTTTCATGTTTTTAGTGTAAAGCTGGGAATCTTGTCTGTTTTCATGTCTTTAGTGTAACGCTGGGAATCTTGTCTGTTTTCATGCTTTTAGTGTAAAGCTGGGAATCTTGTCTGTTTTCATGTCTTTAGTGTAACGCTGGGAATCTTGTCTGTTTTCATGCTTTTAGTGTAAAGCTGGGAATCTTGTCTGTTTTCATGTTTTTAGTGTAAAGCTGGGAATCTTGTCTGTTTTCACAAGGCTACAATTATTATTTGCAAATTTCCTCTGATTGTGTCTGTCATATAGAGTACATAGCATTAATCAATTATTAGTGCATGTAATTATGAGGAATGTGTCATCACCTGCCGTTGTTAATTGGAGCCACAACTGATTATACCTCATGGTCTGCCGATGGGGCCACCCTATGTGTTTGAATCTTGCTTGATTGTAATTTAAACAAAACGGTTATTTATATGATTTAATCTGCAATTTATTGAAATTTTAATTGAAAAATTTAGAAGCCAGATTTTAATAATCGAATACGATTCGTTGCCATCTCAATAACTTTGATGAAACTATTTAAAACATCGTCCAAAAATAAAATGACTAATAATCATGGAGGTGTTACCTCGATTAACAAAGGTATCCACCCCCTCCCACCCCGAACAAATTGTGCTTTACGAAAGGTATAATATTTGAATAAATTGATTATTTTTATTTTTATCCATTTCAAGAAACACAAGAGCTTAAAAGATTCTTTTTGGAATTAAGCAGAGATCAACAAACGCTTCTACATGATGTGTGTATTTGTTTTCAATCATTTCCTGTGCTATATACAAACTGCATAAACAACTCCGATATATAATGCTCTATTTTTCAAGTACATAGCATGAAGAAAGCTTGTGGTCAGATTTCATTCTGTTCCAGGTCTCTGAACTTATGATATGCAAACATGAACTTCACGCTGACCCATGCTGGCTATGTATTCGCTGGGATAATATACTTGCCGGTAGCAATGTTTTCTGTTTTCTCAATTTTATGGGCTTTCAGAATTTAGCAGTTAGCACGGTTAATGAGAAATTTAGTTTTAAAAGTCGAGACATTTTATGTTAATTTTTGTTTTGGAAATATTTTATAAGATTTGTGGATTATTTGGTGGGCGATTTATTGGATGCAATTTGCAATACAGTACTGCGTAGATCAGTAACCAATTAAGGAAATTAATAATTCTTAATTAATATAACGGCTGGATTATGCGTTATATCTGAAAATGGGTATGTATCATTTTACCGGCTCTTGTATTTCTGTTAAGAAAGCCGTATGTACTTTTATCTGTTTTATAATAAATGTTTTTATTATGTGGTTCGTTTATAAACTATTTGTCTTGACTTTACATCTTTTATTATTTAAATTGTTTTTGTTATACAAATTTATTTTAGATCGATTGCGAAACAAATTCTTACAACTTATATTAATCACTCTCGAGACCAGATTCCTGATAGAATCCATCGCCACAAGGGAGAGAGAAACGTGGAATTTAAATGCCTTGCCTAAGGGCACAATCGTAATGTCTCCAGCAGGGTTCGAACTCCAGACCTTTCGCACCTTAAGCGAACATGCATCCACTGTGCTATCACAACTTCCACATTTCAAAGCTCCATTGCTAGAATTATATACATATATTAATGTTAACGTAGGTAGCTTACTCTAGAAGTAGGTTTCGGTCGTTATGCAATATTCTAACACGACCCAGCTAATAACATACATACTTGTAGAGTAAAATCTACCTCGGGTTATTCTGTGATATACCTACCTTGAACTATGCTGCACGCGCACCATGTTTTGGCTATTCCATTTATACAATGCGTGTAAAGTTTTATGAATGAAAGTCACGTGATGTTTTTAAATATTACCGTGGGAATTCGCGGAAGTGAGCTATTTTTAGAATCAGATAATCTCTTGTCCGTCTTGTTTTTCTGTTAAGTAACGTTTCAGTTACTATTCTGTACAGTTTTATTTGATAAAATAAATAAAATTATTGATCAGTTACAACGTTTGTTCATTTATGCACTAGATTGATATTTTCCATAAAAAATAACGTCATCACCCCTTACGCGGGAGGACATTTCGAAAGCCAAATGCAGAGGTGTAGCACCGCGTTTAAAGAAAATACTCCTTTGATTCTAGTCTAAAATTATTAGAAGTAAGTCGTGTTAGAATCGAAATATTAAGTATCAACCGTGGTATATCGCAGAATAACCCTCGTTTGTCGTTCTTATGCGTATTATACTCGTAAGAACTTCAAACTCTGGTTATTCTGCGATATACCACGGTTGATACTTATTATTTCTTAAATACAGTAAATGCTCGAGTCATTTGTAACCTAGCTCCTGCAATAACCAGACAAGGGTGGGGGATAGTGGAGTTAATGTACGAAGGTTTTACTGTCGATCCATATGCTAATAAGTGTCCGGGGTGGGCGGAAACATCAAGTAAAATCTTGCCAGGAGGGGCAGGGACCTATACTGGAGTTATTATCAGCAGGGCCCTACTCACACTCTACAGAAGAGTTACCATAGTCACCTATGGTGATGTACTTAATTTCGGAGAGCAATTATATATGGTTCGCACAATTGCCTTCATGGCCGAGTGATTACTGTTGTTGACGGCAAATTACTTACCCCTCACCGCTGCAGGTTCGAATCCCATTGGTCGATTCAAATTCTATCAAGTATGGAAGCTATTCAGTTGGCCTGCAGATGGTTGGTGGTTCGTCCCAGGTTCCCGTCCGTGCCTGAAATATTGCACCCGGGTTCTTCCGCCACCAATAGTAGCTGGAGAGTCGCCATGTGAACTCAACTGTTTGTGCGACGTTAAATCCCAGAAACAAGCTGTTTGAATGGCACCCTTGGGGGGGGTCCTTCACCAATAATAGCTGGAGAGTCGCCATGTGAACTCAACTGTTGGTGCGACTGTAAACTCTCAAAGCAAACGAAATCACACAATTATAAATAGGTTGTGTTTGTATATGACTGACTATATTGGTTGTGTTTGTATACGACTGACTATATTGGTTGTGTTTGTATACGACTGACTATTGGTTGTGTTTGTATATGACTGACTATATTGGTTGTGTTTGTATATGACTGACTATATTGGTTGTGTTTGTATATGACTGACTATATTGGTTGTGTTTGTATATGACTGACTATATTGGTTGTGTTTGTATATGACTGACTATATTGGTTGTGTTTGTATATGACTGACTACTGACTATATTGGTTGTGTTTGTATACGACTGACTATATTGGTTGTGTGACTGACTATATTGGTTGTGTTTGTATACGACTGACTATATTGGTTGTGTTTGTATACGACTGACTATATTGGTTGTGTGACTGACTATATTGGTTGTGTTTGTATACGACTGACTATATTGGTTGTGTTTGTATACGACTGACTATATTGGTTGTGTGACTGACTATATTGGTTGTGTTTGTATATGGACTGACTATATTGGTTGTGTGACTGACTATATTGGTTGTGTTTGTATATGACTGACTATATTGGTTGTGTTTATATACGACTGACTATATTGGTTGTGTGACTGACTATATTGGTTGTGTTTGTATATGACTGACTATATTGGTTGTGTTTATATACGACTGACTATATTGGTTGTGTGACTGACTATATTGGTTGTGTTTGTATATGACTGACTATATTGGTTGTGTTTGTATATGACTGACTATATTGGTTGTGTTTGTATAGGACTGACTATATTGGTTGTGTTTGTATACGACTGACTATATTGGTTGTGTTTGTATACGACGGACTATTGGTTGTGTTTGTATACGACTGACTATATTGTTGTATTTAAATGAATAAGCAAATTGTAAAAATGCATTGATATCAGTCCGATCTCCCCGACATGTTGAGAATATTTTACATACTGATTAAAAATAAACATCTTTAAAACGGAAGCATTGAAAGTGACAGACTTTGTCAGGATCAAAATGATATTCTCTGATGATTCCCAGTTAATGACTTCAATTATTCCTGGGTTTTTTTTTGAGCGAAGCGAACATTATTCCAGTTACTTAAAGACATGTTGATGTGATTCAGGTTTCATGACACGTGAATATATTTCCAGTTGCTTAAAGACATCTTGTGATTCATGACACGTGAATATATTTCCAGTTGCTTAAAGACATGTTATGTTTCAGTGAATATATTTCCAGTTGCTTAAAGACATGTTTCAGGTTTCAGTGAATATATTTCCAGTTGCTTAAAGACATGTTATGTTTCAGGTTTCAGTGAATATATTTCCAGTTGCTTAAAGACATGTTATGTTTCAGGTTTCAGTGAATATATTTCCAGTTCCTTAAAGACATGTTATGTTTCAGGTTTCAGTGAATATATTTCCAGTTCCTTAAAGACATGTTATGTTTTAGGTTTTATTTTAACCTCGTTCTGGTTGGATGATTTTTTTGCAGATTTACGGCCATTTGAACAGTTTTCAATGCTAACTGCTTTCATCTCCAAATTGCTTTTTTGGTATTTCACCAAGCTGGGCATGAAGCACCAGTATGTCTAGTTCTATATTGTAATCCCGTTCTTGTTGATGATTTTTATGCGGATTTACGACCATTTGAAGATTTTTATAACGCAACGCATGTCTGCGTTTCATCTTCAAAACTTCATAATATTACACATGGCTTTTCATTGCAATGACTTCATATATTGCTCGTTTATTACTCCACCGAAGCACCAGAATATGGGGCGCTCGCTGCTTTGCTATTTATTCGTTATTATGGATATCTATAATTCCAGGCGCACCATTTTGCTATTTATTCAGCATTTATGGATATCCATAATTCGATTTTGGATATCCATAATTCCATTAGATTATTGGATATCCATAATTTGATTTATGGATATCCATAATTCCAGGCGCACCATTTTGCTATTTATTCAGCATTTATGGATATCCATAATTAGATTTTTGGATTCCATAAATAGATTATTGGATATCCATAATTCCATTAGATTATTGGATAACCATAATTCCATTAGATTATTGGATATCCATAATTCCATTAGATTATTGGATATCCATAATTCCATTAGATTATTGGATATCCCTAATTTGATTTTTGGATATCCAAAAATCGAATTATGGATATCTATAAATACTGAATATAAGCAAAATGGCGCTCGGTCAGAATTTTTGGGAGAAGTGAGAAAGCGCGTGATCGCTTCCTTAAATGGTGTTCTTTAATATACTTCTGCAAAATAGGGTTAAAATGCGCAATACAACCATTAAATACAACATTTGAATAGGAGTACTTTATACTAGACAAAATTTTGTTTGAAAATCGTAAAAAACAAAAAATATTTTTTTTAGGGAGAAGTGGGGCCGCCCACCTGAATATTTCGCCCACATCGCCCTCTAGAATGATCCCTGTCCAAAAATAGAATTATGGATATCCATAACTACTGATTAAATCCACATAACATAACAGTGAGTGGGTAGACATATGTTGTTGTTTTTTCAACAACAATTTCTAGTTTACATTATCATCATCATTCATGATATTACTTTATTTTATGTATTGTGTACATTATAAGTGATATTAATAGTTTTCTATGTGCATGATTGAAATATAATTTGGTCATTCACTTCAACAAACAAACAAATTATTTTAGCCTAAAAAGTGTTTTTGATAGATTAAGGATGCAACCATGCCTAGCTAAGCTTACAGCAGTGAGAAATAAAATGACTGTACAGATAAATAGAGGATATTAGGTTACTGTTACGGTACTGTCTTTATTAGACTGTACAGATAAATAGAGGATATTAGGTTACTGTTACGGTACTGTCTTTATTAGACTGTACAGATAAATAGAGGATATTAGGTTGCTGTTAAGGTACTGTCTTTATTAGACTGTACAGATAGAGGATATTAGGTTGCTGTTAAAGTACTGTCTTTATTAGGCAGAGGATATTAGGTTGCTGTTAAGACCAACAAAAACAAACCAACAGAGGATATTAGGTTGCTGTTAAGGTACTGTCTTTATTAGACTGTACAGATAGAGGATATTAGGTTGCTGTTAAAGTACTGTCTTTATTAGGCAGAGGATATTAGGTTGCTGTTAAGGTACTGTCTTTATTAGGCAGAGGATATTAGGTTGCTGTTAAGGTACTGTCTTTATTAGGCAGAGGATATTAGGTTGCTGTTAAGGTACTGTCTTTATTAGGTAGATGATATTAGGTTGCTGTTTAGGTACTGTCTTTATTAGGCAGAGGATATTAGGTTGCTGTTAAGGTACTGTCTTTATTAGGCAGAGGATATTAGGTTGCTGTTTAGGTACTGTCTTTATTAGGCAGAGGATATTAGGTTGCCGTTAAGGTACTGTCTTTATTAGGCAGAGGATATTAGGTTGCTGTTAAGGTACTGTCTTTATTAGGCAGAGGATATTAGGTTGCTGTTAAGGTACTGTCTTTATTAGGCAGAGGATATTAGGTTGCTGTTAAGGTACTGTCTTTATTAGGCAGAGATATTAGGTGCTAGGATATTAGGTTGCGTTAAGGTACTGTCTTATTAGGCAGAGGATATTAGGTTGCTGTTAAGGTACTGTCTTTATTAGGCAGAGGATATTAGGTTGCTGTTAAGGTACTGTCTTTATTAGGCAGAGGATATTAGGTTGCTGTTAAGGTACTGTCTTTATTAGGCAGAGGATATTAGGTTGCTGTAGTACTGTCTTTATTAGGCAGAGGATATTAGGTTGCTTAGGTACTGTCTTTATTAGGCAGAGGATATTAGGTTGCCGTTTAGGTACTGTCTTTATTAGGCAGAGGATATTAGGTTGCTGTTAAGGTACTGTCTTTATTAGGCAGAGGATACTAGGTTGCCGTTAAGGTACTGTCTTTATTAGGCGAGTTGGAGAAAATATACAAGGCGAGGCCCAGTGAAATATAGAAATTGTGTCGGTGAACTAAAATGTGTTATTCCACCGGTGTGAAATAAAATGTGTTATTCCACTGGTAAAATGTGTTATTCCACTGGTAAAATGTGTTATTCCACTGGTGTGAAATAAAATGTGTTATTCCACTGGTAAAATGTGTTAAAAATGTGTTATTCCACTGGTAAAATGTGTTATTCTGGTAAAATGTGTTATTCCACTGGTGTGACATAAAATGTGTTATTCCACTGGTTCAAAACAGTGGAAAAACACATTTTATTTCTCACTGCTTTGCATGTGTGGTACCTAGTCGCTGCCTGTTGAAATATATTGTCAACGCGAACGTTTTCCGACTCAAGCTGTTCGATGTGTTTATGACGTCATTTAGCGCCAATCAGAGCATTGTTGCAACGTTTTCTTTCATTAAATACCTTTCTGCCTAAAATAAAAGAACATTTGGTTGTTTAAGTGAATGATCGAATAATATTTAACTCGTGTACATAGAACGTTATTATTGTCATTCGGTGAAATATATTTCGATCATACACTGAAAAAAACGTTGTGGAAGTCGTGATAGCACAGTGGTAGCGTGTTCGCATCAGGTGCGAAAGGCCCGGAGTTCGAAACCTGCTGGAGCCGTTACGATTGTGCCCTTTGGCAAGGCATGTAACTTCCATCTTGCTTCTTCTCTCCCTTGTGGCGATGGATTCCATCACGATCTCGTGAGTGATTAATATAAGTTGCAAGAACTTGTTTCGCAATCAAGCTTTAAAATTTTTATATACGGTAAACTAAGCAAACAAATATTCTCTTATTATTTTATGTATTATAATAATAATAATACTTTTATTTTATATGTTATTATACATATTTATTAAGTTTTATTAAGGAAGTTTAACCTTTGTTTCCTTCAAGGTCTTTATTGATGTTAAATTTTATAGTTGTTTTTATGGTAATTTAATTTCAATAGTTGACCATACCTGACTGAGTTCATAACCTTAAGCACTTGCATATTTCTCTCCATGTCAGACCAGGTGGATTTCACAATATATAGCATTTCTACATGTAAACTTGGTAGACACACAGGGATATGTGGTTTCACAATATGCAGCATTTCTACATGTAAACCTGGTAGACACACAGGGGCATGTGATTTCACAATATATAGCATTACTACATGTACATTTGGTAGACACACAGGGATTTGTGGTTTCACAATGTGCAGCATTTCTACATGTAAACTTGGTAGACACACAGGGACATGTGGTTTCACAATATATAGCATTTCTACATGTAAACTTGGTAGACACACAGGGACAGGTGGTTTCACAATATATAGCATTTCTACATGTAAACTTTGTAGACACACAGGGACAGGTGGTTTCACAATATATAGCATTACTACATGTAAACCTGGTAGACACACAGGGGCATGTGATTTCACAATATATAGCATTACTACATGTACATTTGGTAGACACACAGGGATTTGTGGTTTCACAATGTGCAGCATTTCTACATGTAAACTTGGTAGACACACAGGGACATGTGGTTTCACAATATATAGCATTTCTACATGTAAACTTGGTAGACACACAGGGACAGGTGGTTTCACAATATATAGCATTTCTACATGTAAACTTGGTAGACACACAGGGACAGGTGGTTTCACAATATATAGCATTACTACATGTAAACCTGGTAGACACACAGGGACATGTGGTTTCACAATATACAGCATTTCTACATGTAAATCTGGTTGACACACAGGGACATGTGGTTTCACAATATACAGCATTTCTACATGTAAACCTGGTAGACACACAGGGACATGTAGTTTCACAATATACAGCATTTCTACATGTAAATCTGGTAGACACACAGGGACATGTGGTTTCACAATATACAGCATTTCTACATGTAAACCTGGTAGACACACAGGGACATGTGGTTTCACAATATATAGCATTACTACATGTAAACCTGGTAGACACACAGGGACATGTAACTCAACTCGGGCCTGAATAGATACATAGTAACTCAACTCGGGCCTGAATAGATACGTAGTAACTCAACTCAGGCCTGAATAGATACATAGTAACTCAACTCAGGCCTGAATAGATAGATACCTAGTAACTCAACTCTGGCCTGAATAGATATGTAGTAACTCAACTCGGGCCTGAATAGATACGTAGTAACTCAACTCGGGCCTGAATAGATACATAGTAACTCAACTCAGGCCTGAATAGATATGTAGTAACTCAACTCGGGCCTGAATAGATACCTAGTAACTCAACTCGGGCCTGAATAGATACGTAGTAACTCAACTCGGGCCTGAATAGATACATAGTAACTCAACTTTGGCCTGAATAGATACATAGTAACTCAACTCAGGCCTGAATAGATATGTAGTAACTCAACTTTGGCCTGAATAGATACCTAGTAACTCAACTCTGGCCTGAATAGATACGTAGTAACTCAACTCGGGCCTGAATAGATACATAGTAACTCAACTTTGGCCTGAATAGATACGTAGTAACTCAACTCGGGCCTGAATAGATACGTAGTAACTTAACTTTGGCCTGAATATATCTACAATTTGTCACAGGAGGTCATGATCTTGTACCATTACAGACTAATCAATGAAACTTTATCAAGGTGACAATGGGTCATGACCCTACCACTTTCATTATCAACCAACAATCTTGATAACAAAATTTGTACAAGGTGTATTGTATACATAATGTAGATATATTATATAATGGGTAATGTTCGAAGCTTCCTGGCCCAAATGAACAAACCAATGGGAATAAAGGACCATGGGAGAAGAATGGAGCAACATTGTGTGTGTTTTACGTTTATTTATCGTCGCTACCGGTTTCCCATATGAGCGATGCCTCCCGAAGAGATTAGTCATTTTAGATTTTGGAGGATAGTGCAATGATACAGACAGAGACCCATTACTGAGTCTTCTAGTTCTTTTACATGCACAATGTAAAGCACCGACACGATACCTAAGTTTAAAAGTCCCGCCTCAAAGACTGTTAATTTTATTAGGGTCAGACGGGGGATCGAACCTGCGATAGAGCAACATTTAAAGCAAAACACAATAATATATAAACAGCATAATGATGGTTTGTGTGTGTATAGTGGGTCCATTTTTGAGATTCTGGGGGGTAGATCATTCCAGACTTGCAGTGGCGTAGCTTCTAATTGGCACTATAGGCAATCACCTGCACATTTTCTTCAATAATTGAAAATATGCAAATGAATGGTAAGAGGGCTGGAAGTGTATCATGTGCTACGAATCCATCGAATATTTATTACATTTTAACCCTTTCAACACCACAGACCTCTAAATAGGCTTACAAAAAGTGTAGATCCAGATGAGCCGGCTCGTGACGAGCCGTCTCATCAGGATCTGCACTTTTTGCCAGTGATATGACTATTTTTAGACATAATTACCCATTTTGATAAATGAACTTGTCCAAATGTGATTTTCTGATTCATTTATTGGTTTATGAATATCATGGACCAGTCCATGTGAGTTACTTGGTGTTGAATGGGTTAATTGAATAATTTCAGAAAACTGCACAAATATGTTTCCTTATTCTCACCCCGTCAAAACCTACCTTAAAATGCTCGAAATGCAGCTGCGGCGATATCGACTTTCAAAATTTACAGGGGGAAATACCTCCGGACTCTACTAACCTAATGGACTCTACTATCTACTCTACTATCTACTCTACTATCCTAATGGTGCCAAATCGTATATCAATGACAAGCTACGTCCCTGAATTGTTCTGAAAAGTCGATATGTTTTTCCGAAGATTTCTTTGTGTGTAGAAATGAAGAAAGAGATCAAGGAAACGTGGGACATTTTGCAGGTGATCTTGCAAATAAATTGCAACTAATGTGAAAGTTATAATACATCAGTAATTTCATAGAGAACAAATTATTGATTTGATAATGATGGGGAAGGAGGTGATGAAATCTGTGAGAATGAAATGCTTATACCCGTAGTGGTTGAAATAGCGTTTTTAAAGCTATTAGTAAAACCTGCTAGTAAAAACCTGCTGTTAATATCAAAAATTGGCATGAAGCAGTGTATGGTTATAGCCTATAGATAATTGCCTTCTTCCTTCAGCGTCAGCGTCTGTGTAAATGCTTGGGAATGAAAGGGAACAATTCTAACAGGTGCAGTGGAAGTCGTGATAGTGCAGTGGATGCGCATTCGCTTCAGGTGCGAAAGGTCTGGAGTTCGAGCCCCGCTGGAGCCGTTACGATTGTGCCCTTGGGCAAAGCATTTAATTTCCACGTTGCCGCTTCTCTCTCCCTCGTGGCGATCGATTCAATCAGGAATGAGATCTCGAGAGTGATTAATATAAGTTGCAAGAACTTGTTTCGCAATCGAGCTAAAATAAATTTGTATATGATACCGTCGTAAACCCGTTATCACATGGCAGCACTGCTTAACTTGTGGAAGTCGTGATAGCGCAGGGGTGTAGCCGTTACGATTGCACCCTCGGGCAAAGCATCGAAATTTGTAGATAGGGGGGGGTTTTTGTTTACAAATTTTCCGCCTCCGTGGTCGAGTGGTTACGGTCGCTGACTTGTATACCACTGTAACCTATCATCACTGATGGTCACGGGTTCGAGCCCCGCTCAGGCTGTGTCTCATTTATATGAAAAAGTTGGCAGTTTCTTACGGAGGTTGGTGCACCCAAGTACTGGTTAACCGCTGGAGCCTGCCCAGGAAAGGTGTTGTTAGGTAAACTGTCCGCCGGCGATATAGCCCAAAATGGTGCTGATGCAGGCGTAAAACCCGAAATATAACATAACAAATTGTTTACAAATTTATTTTCTTGAAAACTACTGTGTTTTGTGTCAACCTATTTTTGGGGAACAATATAATGGCACTGTGTGTTATAATGGTGGCCTATGGAAATTCCAATAGCTGTGTCTGACCATAACCAAATGGCTGTCATATGTATGGAGATAAAGCAGTAGATTAGCCTAAAGCTCTGGGTTATGTGTTGAGCATTTCATGTTCAAATCACTTTTCTGTCCTGCTGTAGGTTCCACCTCAATTTATCTTTAGGAAAGTATACAGCTGGTTTGCAGAAGGTTTGTGGTTGTACCTGGGTACTTATGTCCTGGGCACCAGCTCTCATATCCTGATCATCAGCCTTCTTATTCTGGGTACCAGCTCTCATATCCTGATTACCAGCTCATACAAATGGGTACCGGCTCTCATAACCTGGGCACCAGCTCTCATGCTGGGCGCCATCTCCCATATGCTATGCACCAGTCCTTGTTCTGGGCTCCAGCTGACATTCTGGGCACCAGCTCATATCCTTCTACCTGGGCACCAGCTCATGTACTGGACACCAGCTCATGTCCTGGACACCAGCTCATGTACTGGACATCAGCTCATATCCTCATACCTGGGAACCAGCTCATGTACTGGACACCAGCTCATGTACTGGACATCAGCTCATATCCTCATACCTGGGAACCAGCTCATGTACTGGACACCAGCTCATGTACTGGACATCAGCTCATATCCTCATACCTGGGAACCAACTCATGTCCTGGGCACCAGCTCATGTCCTGGACACCAGCTCATGTACTGGACACCAGCTCATAACCTCATACCTGGGCACCAGCTCATGTACTGGACACCAGCTCATATCCTCAGACCTGGGCACCAGCTCATGTCAACCCTCATCCTACTGGGCACCAGCTCATGTACGGACACCAGCTCATACCTCAGACCTGGGCACCAGCTCATGTACTGGACACCAGCTCATATCCTCAGACCTGGGCACCAGCTCATGTCCTGGACACCAGCTCATATCCTCAGACCTGGGCACCAGCTCATCCTCCTGGACACAGCTCATATCCTCACACCTGGGCACCAGCTCATATCCTCACACCTGGCACCAGCTCATATCCTCACACCTGGGCACCAGCTCATATCCTCACACCTGGGCACCAGCTCATATCCTCACACCTGGGCACCAGCCTCATATCCTCACACCTGGGCACCAGCTCATATCCTCACACTGGACACCAGTCATATCCTCACACCACTGGGCACCAGCTCATATCCTCACACCTGGACACCAGCTCATATCCTCAGACCTGGGCACCAGCTCATATCCTCACACCTGGACACCAGCTCATATCCTCACACCTGGGCACCAGCTCATATCCTCACACCTGGGCACCAGCTCATATCCTCAGACCTGGGCACCAGCTCATATCCTCACACCTGGACACCAGCTCATATCCTCACACCTGGGCACCAGCTCATATCCTCACACCTGGACACCAGCTCATATCCTCACACCTGGGCACCAGCTCATATCCTCACACCTGGGCACCAGATCATGTCCGGGGCACCAGCTCATCCTCTAGACTGGGTAACCAGATTATATCCTGGGCACCAGCTCATCCTCTAGACTGGGTAACCAGATTATATCCTGGGCACCAGCTCATCCTCTAGACTGGGTAACCAGATGATATCCTGGGCACCAGCTCATCCTCAGACCTGGGCACCAGATTATGTCCTGGGCACCAGCTCATCCTCTAGACTGGGTAACCAGATTATGTCCTGGGCACCAGCTCATCCCCAGACCTGGTAACCAGATTATTTCCTGGGCACCAGCTCATATCCTCAGACCTGGGCACCAGATCATGTCCGGGGCACCAGTTCATCCTCTAGACCTGGTAACCAGATTATGTCCTGGGCACCAGCTCATATCCTCAGACCTGGGAACCAGATCATGTACTGGGCTCATTTGCTACACCAATCACAGTTGGAAAGTCATCACATTACCGAAGATGTTTGTTTGACCTTGAAGAAAACAAAGTTATTCTTTTAGCCCAGTGTTTGTTTATCTCATGACTGCATCAAAAATTAACTCAAAAACTTGTAAAACCTTGTGAGAAATCCATCTCAGATCTCTCCTGAACTTGGCCTAATCAAGGTCGCCCTTGTCAGTCTTTCAAATATCCATACATCACAAACATCTCGGAATGTACTAGGCATGATTTGGGAGTGTATGACATTATCCTCCCCCTTGGTATTATCCCCTGGACATTATCCCCCCTGGACAATACCCCCTTCAACATTATCCTCCCCTGAACATTATCCTCCTCCCATTGGTATTATCCCCCCTGGACATTACCCCCTTCAACATTATCCTCCCCTGGACATTATCCTCCCCCTGGACATTATCCCCTTTAACATTATCCTCCCCTGGACATTATCCTCCCCCTGGTATTATCCCCCCTGGACATTACCCCCTTCAACATTATCCTCCCCTGGACATTATCCTCCCCCCTCGGTATTATACCCCCTGGACATTATCCCCCCTCGATATTATCCCCCCGACATTATCCCCCCTCGATATTATCCCTCCTTGATATTATCCCTCCTTGATATTATCCCTCCTTGATATTATCCCCCCTCGATATGATCCCCCTCGACATTATCCTCCCCTTGACATTATCCTCCCATCGACACTATCCTCCATATACATTTTAGCACAGGAGGACAATGTTAAAAAGTACTCGCCCAATTATGCGGTAGCAAATAAACCTAATGGATTGGTTAAAAAGAAAGGTCAAACTCCTTTTACACCAATGAAAATCATTGTTCTATAATAATTATCATGGCCGTACCGGTCTCCGGACCTCTAAGGTTTGTCAATAACCTCCCGTCAGTCTCTTTTATAGCAGATGAAATAATATTATTATGTAAAGTGATCATTCTTGCATTTAATACGCTTGACTAATCTGAGATTGCAAAATATCTTTTAAAATAAAACTACAATTTCGTTCACTGTTACGTCAAAACAAGGACTGGTCTTTGACCAATCAAATTTCATGTACCGGTAATAGAAATGTGTTTTCCGACATTTTCACATGACTGTCGTGACCATGCAAAATAATCTATGAGGAAGTCGTGATAGCGCAGTGGATGCGCGTTCGCTTCAGGTGCGAAAGGTCCGGAGTTTGAGCCCCGCTGGAGCCGTTACGATTGTGCCCTTAGGCAAGGCATTTAATTTCCACGTGGCCTCTTCTCTCTCCCTCGTGGCGATGGATTCCATCAGGAATGAGGTCTCGAGGGTGATTAATATAAGTTATAAGAACTTGTTTCGCAATTGAGCTAAAATAAATTTGTATAAACTGTTCTATGAGGATTCACCCGTTTCAGAAACAGACAAATATTTCATTATATATATATATTTTATTGTGCTCCGTGAATGAGATTAATTAAAACATCAATATTTATATATTTTCTAAGTATAATAATGTGAATATTGATCTGTTGTTTGCTTATTTTCCTGCATGGCAGTTCTATGTACCATATAAACCAAGCACCTGTTACTGACAGCGATGACGTCATTTGCAATGAAATTCGAAAATAGGCGGGAAACTAAAACATGCCGAGTGATGATATATTAGTATTATATTTGTAGTTATGGTATATTAGTATTATATTTGTAGTTATGGTATATTAGTACTATATTTGTAGTTATGGTATATTAGTACTATATTTGTAGTTATGGTATATTAGTACTATATTTGTAGTCATGGTATATTAGTACTATATTTGTAGTTATGGTATATTAGTACTATATTTGTAGTTATGGTATATTAGTACTATATTTGTAGTTATGGTATATTAGTACTATATTTGTAGTTATGGTATATTAGTACTATATTTGTAGTTATGGTATATTAGTACTATATTTGTAGTTATGGTATATTAGTACTATATTTGTAGTTATGGTATATTAGTACTATATTTGTAGTTATGGTATATTAGTACTATATTTGCTGTGGTGGTATATTAGTACTATATTTGCTGTGGTGGTATATTAGTACTATATTTGCTGTGGTGGTATATTAGTACTATATTTGTAGTTATGGTATATTAGTACTATATTTGCTGTGGTGGTATATTAGTACTATATTTGTAGTTATGGTATATTAGTACTATATTTGTAGTTATGGTATATTAGTACTATATTTGTAGTTATGGTATATTAGTACTATATTTGTAGTTATGGTATATTAGTACTATATTTGTAGTTATGGTATATTAGTACTATATTTGTAGTTATGGTATATTAGTACTATATTTGCTGTGGTGGTATATTAGTACTATATTTGCTGTGGTGGTATATTAGTACTATATTTGCTGTGGTGGTATATTAGTACTATATTTGTAGTTATGGTATATTAGTACTATATTTGCTGTGGTGGTATATTAGTACTATATTTGTAGTTATGGTATATTAGTACTATA